>NC_069435.1:19893343-19924033 GCF_026875155.1 Cherax quadricarinatus | reverse complement strand
ATATATTTATAGAGGGGGTTGTAAGAGAAGAAAATGCGAGGGTTTGGCAAGAGGCGGGGATTTAAAAGATAAAGAATCACACACATAAAGTGAGAGTTGTCACAGTTGCTCTTTGCTGATGACACTGTGCTCTTGGGAGATTCTGAAGAGAAGTTGCAGAGATTGGTGGAGGGAATTTGGTAGGGTGTGCAAAAAAAAGAAAATTAAAGTGAATACAGGAAAGAGTAAGGTTATGAGGATAACAAAAAGATTAGGTGATGAAAGATTGGATATCAGATGGGAGGGAGAGAGTATGGGGAGGTGAAGTATTCAGATATTTGGGAGTGGATGTGTCAGCGGATTGGCTATGAAAGATGAGGTGAATCATAGAATTGATGAGGGGAAAAGGGTAAAGTGGTGCACTTAGAGTCTGTGGAGACAAAGAACTTTGTCCTTGGAGGCAAAGAGGGGAATGTTGAGAGTATAGTTTTACCAACGTCTTATATGGGTGCAAAAGCATGGGTGATGAATGTTGCAGCGAGGAGAAGGCTGGAGGCAGTGGAGATGTCATGTCTGAGAGCAATGTGTGGTGTGAATATAATGCAGAGAATTCGTAGTTTGGAAGTTAGGAGGAGGTGCGGGATTACCAAAACTGTTGTCCAGAGGGCTGAGGAAAGGGTTGTTGAGGTGGTTCGGACATGTGGGGGAGAATGGAGCGAAACAGAATAACTTCAAGAGTGTATCAGTCTGTAGTGGAAGGAAGGCGGGGTAGGGGTCGGCCTAGGAAAGGTTTGGGGGGAGGGGGTAAAAAGGAGGTTTTTTGTGCGAGGGGCTGGATTCCAGCGGGGATGCGTGAGGTGTTTGGTAGGAGTAAATGGAGACAAATGGTTTTTAATAGTTGGGCGTGCTGTTGGAGTGTGAGCAAAAAGGTAACATTTATGAAGGGGTTCAGGGGAAAACCGGCAGGCCCGGCTTGAGTCCTGGAGATGGGAAGTACAGGGGCCTGCACTCTGAAAGGGGGGGTGTTAATGTTGCAGTTTAAAAAACTGTAGTGTAAAGCACCTTCTGGCAAGACAGTGATGGAGTTTAATGATGGTGAAAGTTTTTCTTTTTCGGGCACCCTGCCTTGGTGGGGAAACGGCCAGTGTGATAATAAATAAATAAATATATATATTATATATATATAAAATATATATATATATATATATATATATAACACACACCACACACACCACCAACACACACACACCACACACCACACACACACACACAACAACACACACACACACACACCACTAGGTAGTAGGTTGGTAGACAAACAACGACCAGGGAGGTAATATTGTTTTACTTGTTTGTAGAATTGCTTTTTTGTGTTTTCTTAACACGCGGGATAACAGGTATATCTTGCTACTTCTACTTACACTTGGTCACACTACACATGCATGTACACACACACACACACACAACACACAGATATATATCCACACATACACAACATATACATATATATATATATATATATATTATATATATATATATATATATATATATTATATATATTATATATATATACACCCATTTGGGTTTTTTCTTCTATTTTATTAATAGTCCTTGTTCTTTCTTATTTCCTCTTATCTCCATGGGGAAGTGGAAAAGAATTCTTCCTCCGCAAGCCATGCGTGTCGTAAGATGCGACTGAAATGCCAGGAGCAAGAGGCTAGTTACCCCTTCTCCTGTATAAACTACTAAATTTAAAAAGAAAAACTTAAGTTTTTCTTTTAAAAAACTTTCGTTTTTCTTTTTGGGTCATTCTGCCACGGTGGGATATGGCCAGTTTGTTGAAAAGGAAAATATACATATTTAAAGAGAGAAAAACAGACAGCAGAGCTGATGCAAGTAAAAGCTTTTAGCTTATAAAAAAATATAGGAACCTAACCTAACCTTGTAAAACTCTGTGTAAAGAAGAAAAATAAAGGGAGCAAAGAGGTGGGATGTGTCAGGAGGCGAAGTTAAGAAGGATGTATATGAAACAGGAAAATGGGAAAAAGTTAAATCGCGGACTGGACATACAATAAGCGAGCGAAAAAGTTATTTTGCCTCTATTCTTTACCAATTATTATATAAGCTTGAATTTTTGCCCATACATATTACTTTTACAATAAATTTAGGCGACTTAAGCCAACTTAACACATCTTCACTTTACGAATAGTCTGTTGTGTCTACAAGAGCACAATAAACCTTTAAAAATACCGAAAATAGTTTTAAAGTTTACTAACAAATCGAAAGTGATAGCGTTGAACGGGTCTTCTTAAATGCTGGGAGCGTCTTTTAGCAACATCACAAACTCCCAGGTGCCAGTGTTTGTTTTTAAGTGGCAATTACTGCGAGGCTGTCCGGGCTTCTCCTGTCAAGATGACCAAATTGCAGTTTCGTGTCTGGGAGTTAGTCTGTTGTGTTATTCATTAGTTTAATATTCCGTCTCTCTCTTTCTCTCTCTCTCTCTCTCTCTCTCTCTCTCTCTCTCTCTCTCTCTCTCTCTCTCTCTCTCTCTCTCTCTCTCTCTCTCTCTCTCTCTCTCTCTCTCTCTCCAGCTCCTAGGCATATATACAAGCTGTGCAGTGTTTATTAGGTTTCTTTACAGCCTTGTCTGTATTAGGCATCATACACATTGAATTTAGGGCGAAGCTGGAACCATCTGTGAACCATGCTTTCAGTTGAGCAACTACCTGATCAGTCAAGTTATGATGGACAATGACGGCCTTCTGGCTGGTAGCAGCAACAGCCTGGTTGTTCAGGTAGATACCAGGGAAGTCTGGGATACGGGCGCGGGAGAGAAGGGGGAGAAGAACTCTCGTAACATATCAGAGGTATCTCACAAACACCTTTATTAAATTATCTCAATACCTGTTTGTTGTTAGAAAATATTGCAAATTCGAGTCAACTAAGAAATAAATTGATGACTTGGACAAATGTACAACACGTGACTTTGACTGCCGGAATGTTTCGCTTGGGCAGCAAATTTCTTCAGTGAAGTACAGGTGAAAAGAGCGCTGGAGACAGCTGAGGGACTTATCACCTCCTTTCAAGGTTGAAGCGCTGATCACCTCAAACTACTACTAATGTCTGTTCGACTGATGAAGTCTGCTGCACTGGCGAAGTGTTTCGGTAATAAATGTAATACCCAAGTGTTGAACCAGTATCTAATTATCAGCTAATACATGTTATATACCATCAATAATACGATGCGAGGAACGAGTGATCTCATATTAGATGGAGTCTTAGAGGAAGTTCAGAAAGGCACAGCCAGAGTGAAGTTACAAGTAACTGCAACACTTCTTTAATAATAGTGTTGTCCACGGTGTTGGCTTTGGTGGGAAATCTTGTGAAAATGGCCTTTTCCTTCTCTCTCTCTCTCTCTCTCTCTCTCTCTCTCTTCTCTCTCTCTCCACCTCACACACACACACACACACACACACACACACACCCACACACACACCACACACACACACACACACACACACTTCTAAATCCTCTCCACTTCTGTTTCCTTGTCCATCTCACTATGGTTCTCGTGGCCCATTTTCTAGTATTTTAGTAAGTATGTAAATAAGAATATACCAAGTTGAATGAAATTCAGCAAAAAATGCATTTAATTTATTTAATCAAAAAATAAATCTTTATGATGAAAAGTTTTCTAGAACACTGGAATAATTTGTGGGCACAGACAAGACAGTTTGCCAACAGCTGAGACGAGAGCAAGAGGAATACATATTTAACAAAGCTGAGAGGCGGCTGACTGACTGGTGCTTGGTGGGGGTGTCAATCACCCCACATCAGCTGTTCAGTTTGAGTTTATTAGTATTAAATGTAAAAAGAAAGCAAACACGTGTAGAAAATTATTAAATATATATACTGCAAGTTGTTCGTTTCATATATTTTAATTAGTAATAATGAAAAAGTCATTATAACATAGCTTGTTAAATTAATACAATAATTAAATAAAGTTGTCCAGGTAATCTATAGGGAAACTAAATGTGTTTTTCTCCTCAAAAAAGGCCGTGTTTTTCAAGGTAGTCACAGGAATATGCACTATGAAAGTAGTGAGTTACATTAATGTACCACTCTACTCCCTGGCAATATTACATGATATTCACCAGGAAAGGGTGTTGGGACGTCGTATGAAGTAACCTCAAATAGACTAAAGTATACTGGTATACTGTAGATCACTCCATCTCCCACGCTTTTACTCTCCTTTCCATTCTGTTCCTCATAACCCTCATTTTCTTCCTTAAATTTTTCCTCCATTTTCTGAATGCCCCGTCCTCCTCTTTTCCTCTATTCGCCATTCGCTTCTCCTTATTTCTCCCCTGCTCCTCCACTACCACAGTCTCCTTTACTTAATCAATTTTCCACTCCACCACTTTTTCGTTCTCTTCCTCCTCAATCTACTCCACTTCCATTTAGTGTTCGTCATCGTGTCTTCTGCTGCCTCCTCCTCTTCTTGGGTTTACAAACACTGGACATCCACCATCCTCCTCATCACCAGCTCCACCTATAGTAACTCTGCTCTCAATCAGGTGTACGACGCATCCCTCCCCTCCCCCACAACCTCACATCATACCTAAAGTAGGAGAGGGACTCATGGTGGGGTGAGCAGGAGGATAGTAATAGACATTGATCCGAACACGCTTTGTTGGTTGGTGGGAGAGGAGATATATATATATAATATATATATATATATATATATTATATATATATATATATTAATATATATATATATATATATATATATATGTCGTGCCGAATAGGCAGAACTTGCGATCTTGGCTTAAATTGCAACGTTCATCTTGCCATATAGGACAAGTAAAAATTTGTGTATGCAGTAATTTCGCCAAAATCATTCTGAACCTAACGAAAAAAATATATTTCACTGTATTTGTTTAGTATTAAATTATTGTAAACAAATCTAAAATATATTTAGTTGGTTTAGGCTAAAATAAATTGTTAGTTTTATAATAAGGTTAGGTAAGTTTTCTAAGATTCTTTTGGTGCAAAATTAAAAATTTTTATATTAACGTTAATGAAAAAAATCTATCTTTAAACGTATAAGAGAAAATTTTAGAAAGGACTTAATTTTAAATGAGTTCTTGCTAATTGACCAGTTTTACATATTCGGCACGACTATATATATATATATATATATATATATATAAATATATATATATATATATATATATATATATATATATATTATATATATATATATTTATTATATAATTTACTAGAAGGACAGCACGAAAGATAAAAACCAACAAACAGAAACTTCAAAAAAATGTAGCTAAAACTTGCAAAAAATCTATATATTTTTTTATTCTCGCTCTTTCCCTTTTGTCCCTCGTGTGAAAAATTGTCTTCTTTATTCTTCTTCTCTTCCTCCTCTTCCTCTAACCCGCAATCTAAACAATGGCATTTTCGCGGAAACTCGTGTAAATCAGGCTCCGTTTATTCCAATATTCCATATTAATTCTTTTGTGTTTGTACCTCCTCCAGCCCACTCAGAGAGGTGCCTTGACGTCGCTGGAGGTTTCTTGTTTCAGGGAATTAGAGGTAGCCCTCTCCTTCCTTGGATGAAACTTGATTGTCTTATTTTCTTTATTCTCCAGGCAGTGTGTGATCCCAATGGGTCACACAGCGCCGCCTCCTCCTCACTCCTCTTCCCTTCTCGTTTTTCTGTAATGCTCGTTCTCTTACTGGTCTTTTCCATGTTCCTCTTTTTCCTCAGCTTTCCTCTTCTTCTTCTACTTCTTCGTCCTCTGCATTTCTTCTTAATGCTCCTCCTTCCTCCTCTTTTTCGTGTTTGCCTCCTTCGACTCCTTTCTGGGGTCTCGTGTCAGTGATGCGGAACAACACGTGATGTTGATCTCTGTCTTCGCTCATTCACACCTCTCTGCTGCTTCCTTGCTTATCTTCGTCAGCCTCCTCCTCTTGTATTATTTTTCCTCTGGCTCTCCTTGCTTGCTTGTTTTGGTCGGTTTCATCCTCTTGTTCCTTTGACACCACTCTTACCTCTTCTCTAAGTCATCTATTACTTTGGTCTTGTCCCGTTCACAACTCCCTGCTCCCTTGCGTTTCTCTTCCTCTCTCCTTTTTTTTCTTTTTTTTTTACGCTTTCTCTCTCTCTCTCTCTCTCTCTCTCTCTCTCTCTCTCTCTCTCTCTCTCTCTCTCTCTCTCTCTCTCTCTCTCTCTCTCTCTCTCTCTCTCTCTCTTTCTCTCTCTCTCTCTCTGCTTTCTAACATGGCTTGGACAGTTTTTCTCCAGCTTCCTTGTTTGTCTTGGTTACTGTCTTACCCGGTGCATCATGTTCTTCTTGTTGCTTCTGCTCGTTTTCTCGCGAGGAAGTGTTTCTCCAATACCGTTCACTGCCACTTTCTTCATCATTCTCCTTTGTGGAATTTAAGTAGAAGTCTTATTCAAGTTTATATGAGACGAGTGTTTCTCTATCAGTGTCCACTGTATTAAATAACTCTGAGACAGAGAATTCCCCTTCTCTTCGTCTCTTACTTTTCTTATTTCGCCACTTCTCCTTTCATCGTTTCCTAATTCTTCTTGTTCATTTTTTTCTCCATCTTTCCTTGTCTCCTAATTCTTCTGTTTTGCCACCTCTTTTTTCGTTTCCTACTTGTCTGCTCCTTCCACTTATGTCCTTCACATTTCTCTTGAAGTTTCCATCTCATTTTCGTTTCAAGTCTCCTTATTCTCCTTCTCTGCTTCGCCTATTTACATTTCTGTGGGAGCGTCTTTAGGCAGACAGAAAGACAAACACGGCAGACAGGACGCAAGCTGAGGTGGCACCTCCCCATGTTTATGTATGAGAGCTGGGAGGACCTGGCCGGTTGGTGACATTACCAACTCATTGTCTCTCTCACCTCCTTTCCTTCCCTCATCCTCTTCCGCTCACCTTTCTCTTCCCTACTTTCCCCTTTCTTCTCTCTCTCTCTCTCTCCCTTTATTCCTCTTCTCACTTCATACCATCCCTCTTATTCCTCCCTCTTCGCTCCATTTCATTTCCTTTTAACATCCGGTCTTCCTTTCGCTCTTCCCTTCTTCCGCTGTGTGACTCATACGGATTTAACGCTTGCTTTCGAATGAAATACTTTCCATCGTTCCATTCCATCTTTCCTCAAACTGATCTTCCTCCTTCCCTCTCATCCTTTTCCTCACCAACACACACACACACACACACACACACACACACACACACACACACACACACACACACACACACACACACACACACACCACACACACACACACACACCTCACACACACTACACACCACACACACACACACACCACACACACTCACACACTTTCACAACTGGATGTGACACTCGCGTCTCTTTTACCAACTTATCTCCTCCCCCCTTCTTCCTTTTTTTGGATCCGAGTCACACCGGTAACCGGAGCTTGGTCGCTCCTTGACAATGAGGAGAGTGAGCAAGTGGGGAGAAAAAACAGATCAGGATAAAAGAAAAAATAAGAAGCATATTTGATTCTGAATGCTTTCTTTTTTCAATACATGTATTAAAATACATATTTTTTTGAGGCTACTGATGTTGATATTCACTGTGAAGAAATTAACACTGTAGTGCTTGTGTAAACAAACTAGACATTTTTTTTTACAATATTGTGAATGTCAGGGAAAAATTCCCTTACACGGGTCTTGATAATAAATGACGTTTGTTACAGTAATGTATTACAACAATAGCTGGTGCCCAGAAATCAGTGATAAATTATTTCACGTCGGTAATATTCGTACCCCACAAGTGAAGGTTGATATCATTGTATTGTATATTACAGAAAAAATTACCTGGAAACGCTTATGCGGTTAGGGTCATTGCCCCAAGGTGTGACAGAAGCTCGTCTCACGTCCTCTCTTCGACAGTCTTCCTTTCGGTTTATTACGCTGGGGCGACTGACCTTCAGATATAATTCTAAAGGGATATAGTGCCAACACCACACACACACACACACACACACACACACAACACACACACACCACCACCACACCACACACACACACACACAACCACACACACACACACACACATCATACTAACACGATGTTCCGGGATGAGACACAGCAACAAAGGGGTCACAGTTAGAAGTTGAAGACTCAGATGAATCACAGAAATGTCCTAAATGGATGAATAATAGGCTGAAAATATCTACTAGGATAAGAAAGGATTTATAGCGTATCAAAAGAGGCGAGGGTCATCTTATAATATCAGTATATTGACATTAGAGGGACATTAATAAGGGTATAAGAAAAAGCTAAGGGACTATGAAAGTAAAGTTGCTAGGGATTTAATACTAAACCCAAAAAGTTTGTTTCCAGGTTTCTTTATAGATCAAAAAGTCAGAGATAAAGATATGTCCCCTGAAAAATAACTATGGGCATCTCTTACTGACAATGTGATTGAAAATGTGCTCGATTTTAAATAAATTTATTTTCTCTCGGTTTTTACACTGGAAGACACTAATAATATTCCGGTAAATTAATTTTTTATTAGTGGATCAGAGAAGATAAAAATTATGTATCAGCACAGTCACTAGTGAAATGGTTGTGATGCAGTTAGACCGACTGAGCCTAAATAAGTCACGGGTTCCCTGTGAGGTTTTTTCAAGGGTTCTAAGGAATGCAAAATAGAAGTCTGTGAACATTAATATTATTTTTAATTTATCTCTTCATAAAACAGGGGTAATGCTGTTATGTGGAAGGATGGCTAAGTATTCCTATTTTAAACTTGTGGACAAGTCGTTTACGTCAAATTACCGCCCAATAAGCCTGACCTCAATTGGTAGGAAATTACTAGAGTCATTTATAGCTCAGGCTTATAAGAAGCCATCTCGATAAGCATAGCTTGATTAATGATTCTTCCAGCATGGTTTCACAAGAGGCCGGGTTTGTCTAACTAATTTATTAACTTTCTTCAGTAAGCTTTTGAGGCTGTTGACCTCGATTAAAGAATTTGATATTTTTTACTTAGATTTTGTAAGGCATTTGAATAGAGTTTCGCCACCAAAGACTGTTGAAGAAAGTAAGCAGCTCATGGCATTGGGGAAAGGGTTTTGCTCTCGTGGATCGAATCATGGCTCACAGCAGAAGCAAGAGTGTCATAAATGGGAGTTAAATCCGAGTGGGGTCAGTAACAAGTGGCTTCCAAGGGATCAGTCTTGGGCCCATTGTTGTGTATAATATACATCCATGAATCTTGATGAAGGAATTACTTGTGATATGAGCATTCGCCGATGACACGAAGATAGGTAGGATAATTTGATTCAACGTAGATGTTAGGGAAACGTCAGGGAGGATTTAGACAAAACTCTACTCTTGGTCAGAAAAGTGGCAGATGCAGTTCAATGTAGATAAATTGGCAAGGTCTGAAGCTCGGAGTGTGCATAACCCTAGCACTTATAAGTTAAATTAATGTAGAACTTAGCCATACAGATTGCGAAAAGGACTTGGGGCTATGTTAAGCAGGCAACCTTAAAACCACGACAGCAATGCTAAGCGTACGTAATATGGCAAATAGATTACGGGATTTATATGTAGATGAATGGTTCAGAGAACAGACTTATGATAAATTAGACACAATGTGCAAACTCTTGGTAGCTTTTGAGGGTTACGTTTCGCCTCACAGTGGGCTTCATCAGTCCATTACAAGGAGATCTCGAAGAAAGGAGGAGGATGGGGTATCAAGTGTAAGCAACAGAAGTCCAGAGGTCTTCTGCAAGCTTTATGCATCTTTAGTAAAGTATCACCTGATTATGCAGTCGCATTCTGGTCTCCATATTACAGAATGGACATTTAATTCGTTAGAAACATTCAGCGTAGGGATGAGCTAAATTAATACATAGCATTAGAAATCTTCCTTATGAATAAAGATTGCAAGACTCTTAAGTTACATTCACTTGTTGACGAAAAGAATGAGGGGGGACCTGATCGAAGTGTTAAGTGGAAGATAGGTATTAATAAAGGGGATATTAACAAGGTCTGAGGATATCTCTCCAAGAGAGAACCCGCAGTATAGGATATTTAAGTTGGAAAAGGTTTTAGATTTAGAAAGGGACATAGGAAAAGTATAGGTTTGGAAATAGGAGTAGTTTGATGAGTGGACAGTCTACCTAAGTTGGGTTATTGAGGCTGGGATTTGGATGGTTTCAAATTTAGGTTGGATAAGTACATGGTGGGAGGGGTTGGATTTGAGTGGGACTTGCACACAGAGTTAATATCTTGGGTAGCATTGAAAATTGGGTTGGTCAAATGCTTGATGAATTGTAAAAGGACCTGCCTAGTATGGAGCCACAGGCCTGCTGCAGTGTTCCTCTTTTGATGTTCTTATGTTAGGAAGTATTGTCTGTCAATCACAGAGTTGTCAGGGAAGCGGAATAGGCTGGGTTAGTAGATGTAGTGAGGCCAGGATCCATAATAGCTTTAAGAAGAGGTATGTAAAAGCTCTCGGAGCAGGAAGAGATGACTGAGTGGCGGCAGTTGAAGAGGCGGGGGCAGGAGCTGTGAATCGACCCCCGCAGCTACACAGGTGGAGTAGTACACCACACACACGCGATGCGCACGCACACATCACTCATGCAGCAACACACGCATGCACGCGCAGCATATAACAACAGATCTAGTGTATAATCGCCATGTGGCCCTTAGGGACCAAAAATAGTAACTAACACACACACGGCTTATACTATGAGTGGTCCGGGCAGCAAGTAGTGTTCATTGTCTTAACATTTTGTGCCAATCAAAAGAAAAGAAAATCCAATTACAGAGAAGCACAGTAAAGGTTATAATTCCGTCTATTTTTTGAAGGGATGGGTGGTAAGGTGAGGAGTCTCTGCCAGCTTGAACGAGGGTGAGTGTTTACATCACCTAACTTTCTAGTTTTTTTTTTTCGGAGAAAATCTTTTCTCAAAACTATAAAACTAGTAAAAAATGTGGGTAAACAAGCGATTGCCTAGAGTCAAGCAGTGTACAACAGGTGTGACAAGAGAGGGAGAATTAGGGGAGAGTGTAAAGGAAAACAAAGAAAAAATAGTGGTATAAGTTATGTGAGGCTGAACTTCAACAGATACCGAGAATACAAATTTATAATCAGGAAGCAGGGAAGACTGACTCTCTGTCTGTGGAGCAGGGTGTGGTGAGGTCTTTGCTATGTATTGTTGGGCGCAGGTGTCTGGAGGTCTTTGTTAAGTCGTGTGGGAGCTGGTGTGTTGAGGGCTTTGTTATGTCTTGTGGGAGCTGGTGGTCTTGAGGCCTTAGTTATGTCTTGTGAGAGCAGGGTGTTGAGGTTTTGCTTTGTCTTGTGGAGCAGGTTTGTCTTGAGGTCTTTGTTATGTCTTGTGGGAGCAGGTGTGTTGGACGCCTTTGTTATGTCTTGTGGAGCAAGGTGTCTTGAGCCTTTGTTATGTCTTGTGAGAGCAGGTGTAGTTGAGGTCTTTTTGCTATGTCTTGTTGGGAGAGGTGTCTTGAGGTCTTTGCTGTGTATTGTGGAGCAGGTGTCTTGAGGTCTTTGCTATGTCTTGTGGGAGCAGGGTGTGTGTGGTCTTTGCTATGTCTTGTGGGAGCAGGTGTCTTGGAGGTCTTTGCTGGTCGTGTGAGAGCAGGTGTGTTGGGGTCTTTGCTATGTCTTGTGGGGAGCAGGTGTCTTGAGGCCTTTGTTATGTTCTTGTGAGTGCAGTGTCCTTGAGGTCTTTGCTTATGTTTTGTGGCGCAGGGTTGTACTTGAGGCCTGTGTTATGTCTTGTGGGAGCCAGGTGTCTTGAGGTCTTTGCTTGTCTTGTAGGGAGAGGTGCTCTTGAGGTCTTTGATATGTCATGTGGGAGAGGTGTCTTGAGGTCTTTGCTGTGTCTGTGAGAGCAGGTGTGTTGAGGTTCTTTGCTATGTCTTGTGGGAGCAGGTGTCTTGAGTCTTTGCTGTGTCTTTGTGAGAGCAGGTGTTGTTGAGGTTCTTTGCGTATGTCTTGTGAGGAAGGTGGGGAGAAGGGTCTTGAGGTCTTTGCTGTGTCTTGTGAGAGAAGGTGTGTTGAGGTCTTTGCTATGTTTGTGGGAGCAGGTGTCTTGAGGTCTTTGCTTGTGTCTTGTGGGAGCAGGTGTCTGAGGCCTTTGTTATGTCTTCTGAGAGCAGGTGTATTGAGGTCTTTGTTATGTCTTGTGGGGAGAGTGTGTGGAGGCCTTTTGTTATGTCTTGTGGGAGCAGGTGATCTTTGTGGCTTTGTTATGTCTTGTGAGAGCAGGGTGTGTTGAGTCTTTGCTATGTCTTGTTGGAGCAGGTTGTCTTGAGGTCTTTGTTATGCTTGTGGGGCGGGTTGTGATGACGCCTTTGTTATGTCTTGTGGGAGCAGGTGTCTTGAGGCTTGGTTTGTCTTGTGAGAGCAGGTGTGTTGAGGTCCTTTGCTATGTCTTGGGGGAGCAGGTTGTCTTTGAGGTCTTTGCTGTGTCTTGTGGGAGCAGGGTGTCTTGAGGTTTTGCTTTTTAAAGGTCTTGTGGGAGCAGGTTTGAGGTCTTTGCTATGTCTTGTGGGAGCAGTGTCTTGAGGTTTTGCTGTGTCTTGTGAGAGCAGGTGTGTTGAGGTCTTTGCTATGTCTGTGGGATGCAGGGTGTCTTGAGGCCTTTGTTATGTCTTGTGAGTGAGGTGTCTGTGGTCTTTGGCTATGTTTGGGGAGCAGGTGTCACGAGGCCTTTGTTTATGTCTTGTGGGAGCAGGGGCTCTTGATGGTCTTTCTATGTCTTGTGGGAGAGGGTCTTGAGGTCTTTTGCTATGTCTTGTGGGAGCAGGTGTTTGAGGTCTTTGACTGTGTCTTGTGAGAGCAGGTGTGTTGAGGTCTTTGCTATGTCTGTTGGAGCAGGTGTCTTGAGGTCTTTGCTGTGTCTTGTGCGAGCAGGTGTGACTTTGAGGTCTTTGCTATGTCTTGTGGGAGCTGGTGTCTTGAGGTCTTTGCTGTTTGGGGGGGTTTTCTTGTGAGAGCAGGTGTGTTGGAGGGTTCTTTGCTATGTCTTGTGGGTGCAGGTGTCTTGAAGGTCCTGTGATGTGTTGGATGGGAGCAGGTGTCTTGAGGCCTTTGTTATGTCTTGTGAGAGCAGGTGGTCTTGAGGTCTTTTGCTATGTCTTGTGGGAGCAGGTGTCTTGTGGCCTTTGTTTTGTCTTGTGAGAGCAGGTTGTCTTGAGGTCTTTGCTGTGTCTTGTAGGGAGCAGGTGTGTTGAGGTCGTTGCTATGTTAGTGTGGAGCAGGTGTTGCTTGAGGCCTTTTGATATGTCTTGTGAGAGCAGGGTGTCTGAGGGTCTTTGCTGTGTCTTGTGGAGCAGGTGGGGGAGGGTCTCTTGATTTGTCTTGTGAGAGGCAGGTGTCTTGAGGCCTTTGTTATGTCTTGTGAGAGCGGTGTCTTGAGGTCTTTGCTGTGGCTTGTGGGAGCAGGTGTGTTGAGTCTTTGCTGTCTTGTGTGAGCAGGTGTCTTGAGGTCTTTGCTGTGTCTTGTGGGAGCAGGTTGTGTGAGTCTTTGCTTTATCTAGTGAGAGTAGGGTGTGTTGAGGTCTTTGCTAGTCTTGTGGGAAGCAGGGGTCTTAAGGTCTAGGCTAGGTCTTGTGAGGCAGGTTGTTGAGGTCTTGCTGTGCTTGTTGGAGCAGGGTGTGTTGAGGTCTTTTCTATGTCTTGTGGGAACAGATGTGTTGATGTCTTTGATATTGTTTTGTGGGAGCAAGTGTGATGAGGTCTTTGTGTGTCTTGTTGGGAGCAGGTGTGTTGAGGTATTTGTTATCTTTTTGTGGGAGCAGATGTGTTTGAGGTCTTTAACTTTGTCTTGCTACACTTGACTTTACCGGCCTCTTAACTTGCCGCTTGCTGGATTTACTCTGTTTTAAACCTCGCTCGTGGCACTGTCATACCTATTTTTTAAACTATGTATGGAACCAACCTCTTCCTTATTCATCCAGGTCAGTAAACTTCCTGATGACCCCTGGCTTGAATGAAATACTTACGGATATCCTTTAATTCAGCGTTTCTTTTCGCTTGGCATTCTGTGCCCTCGTGTACGCATTCGCACTTGTTCGTGTACACTGTACAGTATCGGGAAGAATATCGACATTAAGAATAATGAACACATTGGATTGTTCATGTTCGTATCACTACGAACACTCATTGGAGCACATTACTTGTTCAGATTATCGAGCCTGGGATATAATTTTGTTCGTTCCCTTACTTTCCGTTACCCTTTTCATTTCATTTCCTTTTAATATCCTCCTTTTTCATCCTTTTCACCTCCCCTCCTTCTATCATAATCCTTTCCTCTTATATCTGCTCTTTGTTCACCTAGAACTCTCCCCTTTGATTTCTAACTCCTTAAGCTTTCCTTCTAATTTCCCACCTTCCCTTCTTAAATCTTCACTTCGTATTTAATTTTTCACCCTTTCCTTCTGACTTCCTTTTCTCGGTCTTACTCTTCCTTTCTAACTATTCGCACCTTTCCCGAGTAACTTTTACTCTGCTCGTACTTTCTCTTATAATTCTCCTCATTCACTTCTAACTCCCCCAGTTATTTAATTTTTCCCTCCTCTCTCTCCTGTTTCCCCTCCTAACTACATTAGAGGAAAATTATTCCATTTCGCTGATCATCGGTGGTTTCCAATACCACTCATACATAGCTTATTCAACTCATCCTCTGGGCCAGAGACAAAACCTCCGTCTCTCTCTCTCTCTCTCTCCTCTCTCTCTCTCTCGCTCTCTCTCTCTCTCTCTCCCTCTCTCTCTCTCTCTGCTCTCTCTCTCTCTCTCTCTGTCCTCGCCGTTTTTCCCTTTTGTCTTCCATTCACCTCTACGTCTCTTCGTTTTTATCCTCATAATTTATTACTCTGGGATTTTTCTGCTCGGTTCTCCTAATGCTTCCTATTCTTCTTTGGCCTCTTTTTTCAAACCCCTCCTCTTCACTCCTCTCTGCTCTTCCTCCTCTTCTTCACCGTCTATTGGCCATCGCTGCAGTAATGGGAACAAAGGGAGTTCATTAGCCAACCTCGGGGTCTTCCACGCTTGTTCTTGCGTATGTCAGTTCTGGTCTGGAGGAAGAGAAGGAGGAGAGACGACGACGACGAAGAGGAAGAGGAGGGGTGTTACAGGATGGAGAAGGAAGAGGAGGAGAGGAAGAGGAAATACACCTGCATATAGGCAAGTACCCATGATTTCTAGTAGCATTTCTTTTCGTGTATTACATTCTTTTCATCTCCGATCTATTTTACTAAACACAAACGTATTGTATATCCCTCACTAAAACTTGTCCCCTCTCCCCTTTCCCTCGACTCTGTCCTTCTATCTCACAAAGAGGGGGGAAAAAATAGGAGGGTTGGAGAGGGAAGACTGCGTTATTTATAGACTAGAGAATGGGCACGTCAGGTTTGATCGCCCACCCACATCGGTACGATCACATCTCTCGTTGCTCTTTTGCAAGGTTGCATTGTTGCAAAGTTTTGAAGTATGGAGTGGAGTGGATAGGTGTGTATGCGTGCTGTGTGTGTGTGTGTGTGTGTGTGTGTGTTTTTGTGTGTGTGTGTGTGTGTGTGTGCGTTGTGTGTTGTGTGTGTGTGTGTGTGTGTGTGTGTGTTTGCTCACCGCCTAGTTCGTCCTTATTCTCTTGAGTTCATACTACGTTTTTCTGATTCCCCAAGTATAGGTAGTTGTTTTTGAAACCTCTGACTCAGTTCCTGCCATATTTATAAAAGTCTCTCCTCCGTAACGTTCTTTCCCATAGTCATTGCGACCTTCACGCATCTGAAGGGCTTTTGATCTACGGAACTGTAACGCCTTCCATTGATCAAACCGATTACTTTCGTTATCATCAGTTGTAAGTCTCATAGAAATTATTGTTTCTCCATGAATATCATACTAGGGAGATACATTAGGTGCTTTTTTTTATCTTTTTTGTCAGTTTTTTTTTACTTTTTTCTTATTTGTCTCCAATTCACTTGTGTGTTCGGGGAGGCAGAAGCCCGGTTGAGCCTCTAGCTATGATCTACAACCGTTAATTTATACGGGATAATTATCTGAGATCTGAACGCGAATGTGTTCCAATTATTTAAGAAGAGGACAAGCAGCGTTGACTTCAAACCATCACTGAGGGGCCGTGTGTACTTCCTAGTCCTTTTTTTTGTGATTATCGGAAAGGGGTGAGATGGATTTAAAGAATAATCAGCTGAAGTTTTTGCCATTTTTTAAAGTTTTATGTATTGGGAAAAGACGCGACGGAGTGATAGAGATGGTACCGATGGTGGATAGTTGTAATAGGAATGGTCGAGATGATAAATGGCAGTAGGCTGATAGTGAATAAAGAACGCAAAGTGAAAACAATTAATGGTAACGATAGTGGCGTTTGTTAGTAATGTAAGAGCGGTGAAAAGTGACAGCGTGGTGATTAACAATGACGGTAGTCATGTGACAGTGCACGTAAGTGCTAGTAAGAATGAGCCAGTGAGATGTATTTTACACTTTCTATCCTTGACTCAGGTGTCCAGTACATTAAACCACAGTTAAGCTATTAATAATGTTAAATTCCTTATGAACATTAAACAGCGTTAAACAGATATGCAAAAATCTAGAAGAATAGGATGAACAGAAATGATTTATCGGCAGCTTGGTTGTTTCTGTGGCTAAATAATTGACATACTAAATAAACAATAAATTTTTTGAAATCGGGTTGTGAGAGTCTCAATTGAGCTCTGAAAAGAAACTTTTTTGGGGGTGACCCCAGTTAGTTTGAATTTGTTAATTATTGATGACCTAATGTCAAACTCCTTTGATCATGGAATGATTGTTTCCTCGATTTTGCGATATTTATACAATTAAGCTAATTGGTTGGTATGTTATATTTATTTATTTTAATTATTATTAATATTATTAGTTGAATTATATTATTATATGTACGGGGAGGCGCTATTCCCATTGTGGTCAATCAGGTTTGTCCGAGTGTCGTGGGGTGTTGTGAGGCGATATTAGAATAAGAAATAAAACGTGGATGTCTTGGAGGCGTATAATTAAGAAAGTCTTGAGGAGAAGCCTAGGGAGCCTTGCTTTGTCCAGTCTATGCCTGCGGGAATACTGAATGCGAGGCCTCTTGCCACCTTGTTCACATGTGATGGGTCTCGGACGTCACAGCTAGCGAGGGAGCCTTAGCCTATCATTAAAGTAGCTTGATTCGTCTAAGTATACTACTCAAGTACACAATAATTTTTAGGATATGGGAGGGTACTTATAATGTTTCACAAAGAGACTCGCCAGGGAAAATTGTATGGTAAGTTCTATGAGTTACGGTTATTATTTACTTTAAATAGGAAACATTAAACCGTAGGAGTCATTAAATGCCCAGGGGGTGAATCCATGTTCGATTGGTCTTTGTTGAGGAAATTTTTTCCCCAGTTTAGAAATGGAGGTTAAACATTGGTTAGTTTCTGATGTGTAGAATTGTTCCCGTGTCACGGAAAAACTGGTTCAAAGTATTTGCAGGTTAACATTTGATAGTTCCGAGAGTCATTACCTCAGGTCCGGTCGCAGACTTGGGGCCGTATCTGGTTGACGGACTGAGGATGTTTACTTCGTTTCTCTTCTTATTTCTGGCATACTGTTGTTTGTATAGTTGTTTGATTCTGTAAGATGTTTTTAGTACATCCTTATGTAACACCCAGTACCAGTAGTGAAATCCACCACACTACCTGCAATTACCTCGTCCAACACCTACACCATCAGTACGCTACGATTTCACAAATACTACCACCACCCCATTCAACACCACTACACCTGACTTCATCAGCACCAACTTAACCACCCCGCCCAACAAATAAATAAGAAAAGTGAGGGAAAAAAATTCACTTTGTACTATGTTTTCAGATTTAATGTTTGAATGACGGCGCGCGAAGGGTATCTGCAGATGCAATTATCTGCAGAGAATTGTTACGTCAGTATTATCAGTCGGCCTTCAGGAACCAGCCTGGTTGCACTTTCAACTTTAGCAGTAGTTGCGAAAGGTAGTAGGTGTTATCTTACTCTCTCTCTCTCTCTCTCTCTTCTCTATATATATATATTTATATATTTAGTTATAGTATATATTTATATATATATATCTATAGATATATATTTATATATATAATATATTATCTTTATATATAGATAGATTTATTATTATATATATATTATATCTCAGCACGTTATTGACCAATATATCCTCTCGTGGGAATGATAAGACGTTTGGTTGGTGCTAATCGAGTCTTGGTAGCATGTATGTCTTTTGGTTCCCTGAGGTGGCTTGGTATCATTCCTTGATTTACTCGGTTCATTTTGGTGTCAGTTCATTTAACAGCAGTAACAGCAGCAGCAGTGACAGGAGCACCAATAAAAATTTCAGCACATGAATAAAGACAACTCCACCCCCACTCACAAAAAAAATCTAAAGATTACTCATAACTCCTAAACAAATTTAAGGAAAAAAAATAATAAAGAAACGTAAAGAATAAAAACGCGAAACAGTAAACACTAACAAATTTGCCTGGCGTTAAAAAAAAATTTAAAAAACAAAATATTGAAAATGCTTTCTTAATACTGAGAACGACCTGGTTCTCTAAATATTTCAAAAACTCTTTGCATGCGATGCAGAATAAACATTAACAACGCGTTTTAAAATTCGTAGTTTTCTAGACACATAACATTATGGGAAAAACTACAACGATGAGCATTTATGCTTTATTGGAAGGTTTGTATATCTTCATTCACGTAATGAGGTAGTCTATATTCTGGAGAGAGTGAGAGGAGAGAGAGAGAGAGAGAGAGCTGAGATGAGAGAGGGGGAGAGAGAGAGAGAAGAGAGAGAGAGAGAGAGAGAGAATGAAGACTGCTTCAGCAGTATGCGTATATCATAAATCCTCAATCATGGAATTGGCTTTATTTAGTTTAAGGTTTTCGTTAATTTTTTTGTCTTTATAAAATTTGGTAATTAATAGATGTCTCATTGTTAATTCACATAATTAACAAATTTTAAAAATTATTATTTTATCATTTGTTGATGAGTCAAATGTTTTACCACCCAAAATATTCTAAATATTAAGTTTTCCCATCCAATATTTCATTTTTTACAAAAAAATAAAATCTCCACAATTTATCGCACTATAGCATACAGTCCATGAAGATGTTCCAGTATTATAAATACCTCATTAACCAGTCATTTAGTTATTATGTTAATATACACAAATAGGAAGGTGCACTGAAGCAAGCCTATGGCCAATGCCGGGTATTAATAACATAATTAAAATCTTGTAGTATTTTTTGTTCTTCTTTTTGTAATATATATACTTAAAAATTGTACCAGTCATTACCTATGTATGGTCCTAAGTAGTGTGCAACATTAGTATTTTCGGTCAGAATCCACCTCATGCTAGTGGCTTTCTTTTGTGATTAACAATAGTATATTACTTGTAAAGTACCTTTGTATACTGCACAAAGAAATAGAACTTGTTTTATTTATAAAGCAAATCAAGTGAACTAATACGCACTCACTTATATGTGTGTAAAATTATTGTAAATTAGTTATCCTCAATTTCATTTCAAAAGCACATTTGATAATTCTTGAACTTCAGGGCAGCCAGCCACTTTGAATTTAAAGCATATTATAGGTACAGCCTTTTGTACTGAAATTTTCTGTAATATCTTGGTTTGGGCAATTTAGACTCTCTACGCTGTTTTCACGATATCAGTCATTTATAAATTAAAACTTAAAGGAACATGCTTTAAATATTGAGTAATAGTATTGCCTTAATTTTGTGTGTTTGGTCGTAAAATAATAGTTCGGTCTTGATCGTTAACGTGAGATGCATTTACGTAGTTTAATAAAATATTGAAACCAGAAGTAATGATTACAAGATTGCCATACAGTAGTCTTGTTCCATTTGTCAAACAACCCATCTTTCATCAAAAATTAAAATTTTATCTGAGGGACGCATAGTAAACTGTTTACAAAGAAATTTTTATATATACGAAAAGGTTATATATATATATTTTATTTTTATATATATATATATATATATCTATATATATATGATATATACTATATATATATATATATTTATATATATACTAAAAGAGAAGAAGAAAAACTTCTAAAAACTGGGATGCTTAAATGTCGTGGATGTAGTGGCGGATGACAAGAAACAGATGATTGCTGTCCTGTTATGAATGAAAAGATGTTGGATGGTCATGGCCCTAAGCGAAAACAAAAGCTGAAAAAGGGGTAGGGGAGTTTCGGGTGGGGGGAAATAAATGGGGATAAATCTGGAGTCTCTTGAGAGAGGTTAGAGCAAAGGAAAGGGGTTGCAGTAATGTGATAATGATTAGTTATGGAAGGAGGAAAGAGAATTGAATATGTAAATTCAAGAATTATGTGGTTTAAAGTAAAGGTTTGGATGCGAGAAGTGGGTCATTAATAGCGTGTATGACTGGAGAAGGAGAGGAATGCAGAGGAGAGTGAGAGATTTTGGGAGTTGTTAAGTGAATGTATAGGAGCCTTTGAACCAAGTTGAGAGAGTAGTAATTGTGGTAGGGGGGCCTGGATGCTAAAGTAGGAGAAAACTTTTAGAAGAGGGTGTGGTAAGGTAGTTGGGGTTGCCCAGGTGGTAAATGATATATGGGAAGCCCTTTGATTGAACTTCGTATAGAAAGGGGTTTAGTATAGGTATACAATATTAAGAAAAAGAGGATCATTAATAGTATACAAGATATGTTGTAGGCGATATGACAGTTGTTTGTATGGATTATGTATTGGTAGAATAAAAGACTGTTGGTAGACTTCAGGATGTACATGTTTATAGAGGGGCCACAGATATATAGATCACTTTCTAGTTGTAGCTACACTGAGAGTAAAAGGTAAGATGGGATACAAAGGAGATAGGAAGCATCGGGAAGAGAGAGGGAAGGTTTATAAACTAAAGAGGAGGCCAGTTAGGGTAAGATATAAAACAGCTATTGGAGGATAGATGGGCTAATGAGAGCTTAGGCAATGGGGTCGAAGAGGTATGGGGTAGGTTTAAAAATGTGTGTTAGTGTTCAGCAGTAGTTTGTGGTTACAGGAAGTGGGGAGCAGGAGAGAGAGGGAGCGATTGGTGGAATGTTGAAGTAAGAAAAGGGACGAAAAGTTGCATATGAGAAGTTGTTACCAAAGTAGAATGTGATGCAAGGAGGGAAAGGAGTATATGGAAGAAAAAGAGAGAGGTTAAGAGAGTGGTTGAAGCATGTAAAAAAGAGAGCAAATGGAGAGTGGGTAGATGTTATCAACAGAGAGAGAGGTTAAGAGAGGGTGAAGCAATGTAAAATGAGAGCAAATGGAGTGTGGGTGGATGTTATCAAAAATTTTGTTGAAATAAGTAAAAGTTTTGGAGTGAGATTAACAAGTTAAGGAATCCTAGAGAACAAAATGGAATTTGTCAGTTAAAAATAGGAGAGGAGGTTATTAAATGGAGAGTTAGAGGTATTGGAAGATGGAGGGGATATTTTGAGGAATTGTTATATGTTGTTGAAGATGGGAAGCTGTGATTTCGTGTATAGGGCAAGAAGGGGAAGAACTATATATTTACTAGATGGACAGCACGAAAGAAAAAACCAACAAACAGGAAACTTCAAAAAAATGTTAGCTAAAAACTTGCAAAAAATCTATAGATTTTTTTATTCTCGCTCTCTTCCCTTTTGTCCCTCGTGTGAAAAATTGTCTTCTTTATTCTTCTTCTCTTCTCCTCTTCTCTAACCCGCAAATCTAAACAATGGCATTTTCGCGGAAACTCGTGTAAATCAGGCTCCGTTTATTCCAATATTCCATATTAATTATTTTGTGTGTTGTACATCCTCCGCCACTCAGTGAGGTTTTGCCTTGACGTCGCTGGAGGTTTCTAGTTTCAGGGAATTAGAGGTAGCCCTCTCCATCTTGGTTGAAACTTGATTGTCTTATTTTCTGTTTTCGCCAGGCAGTTGTGATCCCAATGGGTCACACAGCGCCGCCTCCTCCTCACTCATCTTCCCTTCTCGTTTTTCTGTTAATGGCTCGTTCTCTTACTGGTCTTTTCCATGTCCTTTTTTCCTCAGCTTTCTTTCTTCTTCTACTTCTTCGTTCCTCTGCATTTCTTTTAATGCTTCCTCCTTCCTCTCTTTTTCGTGTTTGCCTCCTTCGATCTCCTTTCTGGGGTTTCGTGTCAGTGATGCGGAACAACACGTGATGTTGATCTTCTGTCTTCGCTCATTCACACCTCTCTGCTGCTTCTCTGCTTTTCTTAGTCAGCCTCCCCTCTTGTTTATTTTTCCTCTGGCTTCCTGGCTTGCTTGTTTTGGTCGGTTTCTTCTCTTGTTCCTTTGACACCACTCTTACCCTCTTCTCTAAGTCATTCTATTTACTTGTTTCTTGTCCCGTTCACAATCCCTGCTCCCTTGCGTTTCTCTTACTCTCTCCTTTTTTTTCTTTTTTTTTACGCTTTCTCATCTCTTTCTCTTCTCTCTCCTCTCTCTCTTCTATCTCTCTCTCTCTCTTCTCTTCTCTCTCTCTCTCTCTTCTCTCTCTCTCTCTCTTCTCTCTCTCTCTCTCTGCTTTACTAACATGGCTTGGGACCAGTTTTTTCTCCAGCTTCTTGTTTGTCTTGGTTTACTGTCTTACCGGTGCATCATGTTCTTCTATTGTTTGCTTCTGCTCGTTTACTCGCGTGAAGTGTTTCTCCCATACCGTTCACTGCCACTTTCGTCAGCATTCTCCTTTGTGCGATTTTACGTAGAGTCTTATTTCAAGTTTATAGGACGTTTGTTATCTTATCAGTGCCACTTGTATTAAATAACTATGAGACAGAGAATTCCCTTCTCATTCGTCTTGACTTTTTCTTATTTCGCCACTTCTCCTTTCATCGTTTCCTAATGCTTCTTGTTCAATTTTTATTTCTCCATCTTTCCTATGTCTCTAATTCTTCTGGTTTTCGCCACTTCTTTTTTCGTTTCCTACTTGTCTGCTTTCCTCTTTGTCCTTCACATTTCTCTTGAAGTTTCCATTCATTTTCGGTTTCAAGTTCTCCGTATTTCCTTCTATGCTTCGCATAATTTAATTTCTGTGGGAGCGTCTTTAGGCAGACAGAAAGGACAACACGGGCAGACAGGACGCAAGCTGAGGTGGATCCCCTGTTTATGTTTGAGAGCTGGGAGGACCTGGCCGGGTTGGTGACATTACCAACTCATTGTCTCTCTCACCTCCTTTCCTTCCCTCATCCGCTTCGCCCTCACCTTTCTCTTCCTAGTTCCCCTTTCTTCTCTCTCTCTCGATCTCCTTTATTCCTCTTTCACATTCCTACCATAACTCTTTTTCCTCCCTCTTCGCTCCATTTCATTTCCTGTTACACATCCGGTCTTCCTTTCGCTCTTCCCTTCTTCCGCTGTGTGACTCATACGGATTTTAACGCTTTGCTTTCGATTGAAATACTTCCCATCGTTCCTTTCCTTCTTTCCTCAATGTTCTTCCTCCTTCCTCTCATCCTTTTCCTCACCACAACACACACACACACTAACTACACCACACTCACACACACACATCAATCACACACACACACAACACACACACACACACACACACCCACACTTCCACACACACTCCACCACACACAACACACACACACACACACACTCACAAACACTTTCACAACTTGGATGTGACACTCGAGTCTCTTTTTTCCAACTTATCTCCTCCCCCCTTCCTTCCTTTTTTTGGATCGGACGTACACAGGTAACCGGAGCGTTGGTCGCGCCTTGACAATGAGGAGACGTGGGCAACGTGGGAGAAAGAAAACATATCAGGATAGAAAGAAAAATAAGAAGATATTTGTTTCGGAATGCTTTCTTTTTTTTTCTCCCAATTCTGTTATTAAAATACATTATTTTTTTTGGGTACTGATGTGATATTCACTGTGAAGAAATTAACCTGTTGTGCTTGTGTAAACAAACTAGACATTTTTTTTTACAATATTGTGAATGTCAGGGAAAAATTCCCTTACACGGGTCGTGATAATAAATGACGTTTGTTACAGTAATGTATTACAACAATAGCTGGTGCCCAGAAATCAGTGATAAATTATTTCACGTCGGTAATATTCGTACCCCACAAGTGAAGGTTGATATCATTGTATTGTATATTACAGAAAAAATTACCTGGAAACGCTTATGCGGTTAGGGTCATTGCCCCAAGGTGTGACAGAAGCTCGTCTCACGTCCTCTCTTCGACAGTCTTCCTTTCGGTTTATTACGCTGGGGCGACTGACCTTCAGATATAATTCTAAAGGGATATAGTGCCAACACCACACACACACACACACACACACACACACAACACACACACACCACCACCACACCACACACACACACACACAACCACACACACACACACACACATCATACTAACACGATGTTCCGGGATGAGACACAGCAACAAAGGGGTCACAGTTAGAAGTTGAAGACTCAGATGAATCACAGAAATGTCCTAAATGGATGAATAATAGGCTGAAAATATCTACTAGGATAAGAAAGGATTTATAGCGTATCAAAAGAGGCGAGGGTCATCTTATAATATCAGTATATTGACATTAGAGGGACATTAATAAGGGTATAAGAAAAAGCTAAGGGACTATGAAAGTAAAGTTGCTAGGGATTTAATACTAAACCCAAAAAGTTTGTTTCCAGGTTTCTTTATAGATCAAAAAGTCAGAGATAAAGATATGTCCCCTGAAAAATAACTATGGGCATCTCTTACTGACAATGTGATTGAAAATGTGCTCGATTTTAAATAAATTTATTTTCTCTCGGTTTTTACACTGGAAGACACTAATAATATTCCGGTAAATTAATTTTTTATTAGTGGATCAGAGAAGATAAAAATTATGTATCAGCACAGTCACTAGTGAAATGGTTGTGATGCAGTTAGACCGACTGAGCCTAAATAAGTCACGGGTTCCCTGTGAGGTTTTTTCAAGGGTTCTAAGGAATGCAAAATAGAAGTCTGTGAACATTAATATTATTTTTAATTTATCTCTTCATAAAACAGGGGTAATGCTGTTATGTGGAAGGATGGCTAAGTATTCCTATTTTAAACTTGTGGACAAGTCGTTTACGTCAAATTACCGCCCAATAAGCCTGACCTCAATTGGTAGGAAATTACTAGAGTCATTTATAGCTCAGGCTTATAAGAAGCCATCTCGATAAGCATAGCTTGATTAATGATTCTTCCAGCATGGTTTCACAAGAGGCCGGGTTTGTCTAACTAATTTATTAACTTTCTTCAGTAAGCTTTTGAGGCTGTTGACCTCGATTAAAGAATTTGATATTTTTTACTTAGATTTTGTAAGGCATTTGAATAGAGTTTCGCCACCAAAGACTGTTGAAGAAAGTAAGCAGCTCATGGCATTGGGGAAAGGGTTTTGCTCTCGTGGATCGAATCATGGCTCACAGCAGAAGCAAGAGTGTCATAAATGGGAGTTAAATCCGAGTGGGGTCAGTAACAAGTGGCTTCCAAGGGATCAGTCTTGGGCCCATTGTTGTGTATAATATACATCCATGAATCTTGATGAAGGAATTACTTGTGATATGAGCATTCGCCGATGACACGAAGATAGGTAGGATAATTTGATTCAACGTAGATGTTAGGGAAACGTCAGGGAGGATTTAGACAAAACTCTACTCTTGGTCAGAAAAGTGGCAGATGCAGTTCAATGTAGATAAATTGGCAAGGTCTGAAGCTCGGAGTGTGCATAACCCTAGCACTTATAAGTTAAATTAATGTAGAACTTAGCCATACAGATTGCGAAAAGGACTTGGGGCTATGTTAAGCAGGCAACCTTAAAACCACGACAGCAATGCTAAGCGTACGTAATATGGCAAATAGATTACGGGATTTATATGTAGATGAATGGTTCAGAGAACAGACTTATGATAAATTAGACACAATGTGCAAACTCTTGGTAGCTTTTGAGGGTTACGTTTCGCCTCACAGTGGGCTTCATCAGTCCATTACAAGGAGATCTCGAAGAAAGGAGGAGGATGGGGTATCAAGTGTAAGCAACAGAAGTCCAGAGGTCTTCTGCAAGCTTTATGCATCTTTAGTAAAGTATCACCTGATTATGCAGTCGCATTCTGGTCTCCATATTACAGAATGGACATTTAATTCGTTAGAAACATTCAGCGTAGGGATGAGCTAAATTAATACATAGCATTAGAAATCTTCCTTATGAATAAAGATTGCAAGACTCTTAAGTTACATTCACTTGTTGACGAAAAGAATGAGGGGGGACCTGATCGAAGTGTTAAGTGGAAGATAGGTATTAATAAAGGGGATATTAACAAGGTCTGAGGATATCTCTCCAAGAGAGAACCCGCAGTATAGGATATTTAAGTTGGAAAAGGTTTTAGATTTAGAAAGGGACATAGGAAAAGTATAGGTTTGGAAATAGGAGTAGTTTGATGAGTGGACAGTCTACCTAAGTTGGGTTATTGAGGCTGGGATTTGGATGGTTTCAAATTTAGGTTGGATAAGTACATGGTGGGAGGGGTTGGATTTGAGTGGGACTTGCACACAGAGTTAATATCTTGGGTAGCATTGAAAATTGGGTTGGTCAAATGCTTGATGAATTGTAAAAGGACCTGCCTAGTATGGAGCCACAGGCCTGCTGCAGTGTTCCTCTTTTGATGTTCTTATGTTAGGAAGTATTGTCTGTCAATCACAGAGTTGTCAGGGAAGCGGAATAGGCTGGGTTAGTAGATGTAGTGAGGCCAGGATCCATAATAGCTTTAAGAAGAGGTATGTAAAAGCTCTCGGAGCAGGAAGAGATGACTGAGTGGCGGCAGTTGAAGAGGCGGGGGCAGGAGCTGTGAATCGACCCCCGCAGCTACACAGGTGGAGTAGTACACCACACACACGCGATGCGCACGCACACATCACTCATGCAGCAACACACGCATGCACGCGCAGCATATAACAACAGATCTAGTGTATAATCGCCATGTGGCCCTTAGGGACCAAAAATAGTAACTAACACACACACGGCTTATACTATGAGTGGTCCGGGCAGCAAGTAGTGTTCATTGTCTTAACATTTTGTGCCAATCAAAAGAAAAGAAAATCCAATTACAGAGAAGCACAGTAAAGGTTATAATTCCGTCTATTTTTTGAAGGGATGGGTGGTAAGGTGAGGAGTCTCTGCCAGCTTGAACGAGGGTGAGTGTTTACATCACCTAACTTTCTAGTTTTTTTTTTTCGGAGAAAATCTTTTCTCAAAACTATAAAACTAGTAAAAAATGTGGGTAAACAAGCGATTGCCTAGAGTCAAGCAGTGTACAACAGGTGTGACAAGAGAGGGAGAATTAGGGGAGAGTGTAAAGGAAAACAAAGAAAAAATAGTGGTATAAGTTATGTGAGGCTGAACTTCAACAGATACCGAGAATACAAATTTATAATCAGGAAGCAGGGAAGACTGACTCTCTGTCTGTGGAGCAGGGTGTGGTGAGGTCTTTGCTATGTATTGTTGGGCGCAGGTGTCTGGAGGTCTTTGTTAAGTCGTGTGGGAGCTGGTGTGTTGAGGGCTTTGTTATGTCTTGTGGGAGCTGGTGGTCTTGAGGCCTTAGTTATGTCTTGTGAGAGCAGGGTGTTGAGGTTTTGCTTTGTCTTGTGGAGCAGGTTTGTCTTGAGGTCTTTGTTATGTCTTGTGGGAGCAGGTGTGTTGGACGCCTTTGTTATGTCTTGTGGAGCAAGGTGTCTTGAGCCTTTGTTATGTCTTGTGAGAGCAGGTGTAGTTGAGGTCTTTTTGCTATGTCTTGTTGGGAGAGGTGTCTTGAGGTCTTTGCTGTGTATTGTGGAGCAGGTGTCTTGAGGTCTTTGCTATGTCTTGTGGGAGCAGGGTGTGTGTGGTCTTTGCTATGTCTTGTGGGAGCAGGTGTCTTGGAGGTCTTTGCTGGTCGTGTGAGAGCAGGTGTGTTGGGGTCTTTGCTATGTCTTGTGGGGAGCAGGTGTCTTGAGGCCTTTGTTATGTTCTTGTGAGTGCAGTGTCCTTGAGGTCTTTGCTTATGTTTTGTGGCGCAGGGTTGTACTTGAGGCCTGTGTTATGTCTTGTGGGAGCCAGGTGTCTTGAGGTCTTTGCTTGTCTTGTAGGGAGAGGTGCTCTTGAGGTCTTTGATATGTCATGTGGGAGAGGTGTCTTGAGGTCTTTGCTGTGTCTGTGAGAGCAGGTGTGTTGAGGTTCTTTGCTATGTCTTGTGGGAGCAGGTGTCTTGAGTCTTTGCTGTGTCTTTGTGAGAGCAGGTGTTGTTGAGGTTCTTTGCGTATGTCTTGTGAGGAAGGTGGGGAGAAGGGTCTTGAGGTCTTTGCTGTGTCTTGTGAGAGAAGGTGTGTTGAGGTCTTTGCTATGTTTGTGGGAGCAGGTGTCTTGAGGTCTTTGCTTGTGTCTTGTGGGAGCAGGTGTCTGAGGCCTTTTAAAATCTGGTGTAATAAAAAATGGATTTCATTAACAATTCCTTAGAAAATTCTGATAGTTCTGTCTGTAACATAAGATCCCCTGTACAAAATGCTACAAATTTTATACAGGGCAGCATGGAAAAAAAAACTGGCATTAAGATCATGGCAACAGAAATGTGGTAGGACTGACAAAAGTCAGATGCTCAGTTTATGTAAGACATTTTGATATTATTTTATTATTATTATTATTATTATCAAAACCCAGAGCTAATAATATTGGGGTCATACAGCGCTGAAGACATTTTAATAACCCTGTTGACGGGCTATTATATAGTTCAAGACTATATAAAATACAAGAAATTTATTCCAAATTAGTGGAATGCATGATAATTTTAAGCTGTGTTGAAAAGCAAGTCAAATTTACCCCATACGCCACTCCTTACCTGACATCGTGTTCGGATAAAATGTAAATCAGGTCCATGAGTGTGGTACCAACCCTTCTGATTTGATTATGTTACATCTATATGTGAAGTGCAGCTGAATTTGGAATAGCTGACTGTCAGGTCTTTGTATATGGTACATTTCTACTGCATATAAGACAAGTTATGGTTTATTGCCATTATTATTCTTTGGAAATATGAATGAAAGATCACGAAACTGCTAAACATTTAAATACTATTCACTGTGGTTAAATTACAGAAAGTCCAAGTTAAGTCGCAATGAAAGACTATCAGTGAATAAACAGAATACTAGAAGGCGACAGTATGAGAAGGCTTCTGGGCCTGTGTTATGAGACAGTAGGGTCACAGTTGGTGCCACTGATACATCCAAATCACCGTTGTACTTGTAAAAATCATCCTATTGTAAGCTACGTGGCTCAGCGATACAGCGTTGGAGCTGCTACGAGAAACGATTTCAACTCGAGATTCCTCGTCCGTTATTCTGTTTACTCACACAACACACTCAACACACACACACACAAAACACACACCACACACACACACACACACACACACCACACACACACACACACACACACACCACACACACACACACACTCTTTCACACACACACACACACACACACACACACACACACACACACAACACACACCCCACACACACACACCACACACACACACACACAACACAAAGACAGCAAACCACACTCAAGGAAAAGGATCTTGGGGTGAGTATAATACCGAGCACATCTCCTGAGGCGTGCGCCTCAGGAGATGTGAGCAGCAAAATGGGCGCCTGTCAAAACGGGAGAACAGCGTTTGGATACCTCAGTTAAGGAATCTTTTCTAGACTCTGTACACCGTGTACATCAGGCCCATACTGGAGTATGCAGCACCAGTTTGGAACCCACACCTGGTCAAGCACGTCAAGAAATTAAAGAAAGTGCAAAGGTTTGCGACAAGGCTAGTTCCAGAGCTAAGGGGAATGTCCAACGAAGAAAGGTTAAAGGAAATCGTCCTGACGACACTGTAGGACAGGAGGGTTAGGGGAGACATGATAATGACATGCAAAATACTGCGAGGGATTGACAAGGGGGACAGAGACAGGATGTTCCAGAGATGGGACACAGAAACAAGGGGTCACGATTGGAAGCTGAAGACTCAGACGAGTCACAGGGATGTTAAGAAGTATTTCTTCAGTCATAGAGCTATCAGGAAGTGGAATAGTCTAGCAAGTGATGTAGTGGAGGCAGGAGGCATGACAAGGTATGACAAAGCTCAGGGAGCAGAGAGAAGCTAGTAGCGATCGGTGAAGAGGCGGGGCCAGGAGCTGAGTCTCGACCCCCGCAACCACAATTAGGTGGAGTACACACACACCACACACACACACACACAAAACACACACACACACAACCCCACACACACAACCACACACACACACAACACACACACACACACACACACACACGACTAGTCCAGAGCTAAGAGGTATGTCCCACGAGGAGAAGTTAAGGGAAATCAACCTGACGACAATGGAGGGGCAGGAGAGATAGGGGGGACATGAGAACGATATACAAAATAATGAGAAAGGGAATTTGAGAAAGGGGGACAAAGACAAGATGTTCCAGAGATTGGACACAGTAACAAGGGGACACAGTTGAAATGAAAACACAGATGAAAACAGGGATGAGGAAGTTTTTTTTCGCCC
>NC_069435.1:19884374-19892843 GCF_026875155.1 Cherax quadricarinatus | reverse complement strand
CTAAAATGGAACGGAATCACAAGACATCCTATGGGGCAAGTTTTTCCAAAAGGAAGCGTGGGGGACCATTTTTTGGAAAAGTCTACTTAAACGACCTTTTTTAAACTCATCCCAAACCCCATGCATTTTGCAAAACACTGTACACGAAATTCACTTTTTCCAAATGAGAAAAATCCCAAAGCTGCTCTAAGCACATCAATCACCAAGCTAAGAGTTTATGTCAGTTTGGGGGAAATAGATGGCAAGAAACATTGCACCTGAGAAAAACGCAAATGAGATGGTCTCTAGGCACCATAAGGGAAAATGCTGGCGCAGTAGAAAGGATGAAGGGGAGGGTGTTGGCACCTGGAAAAAAATTTTTATATCCTTGGGGTAAAAATTTGACTCAAAACAATTTCATAAAGAACCATGTTGTAAATCTTGCAAAAAAGGGGCACCCGGGAAGCTTACACACTTCGCTTTATCTCGCACCCGCTTAACAGTAGGGTTGCAAGTTTCCCCCCGTACGAGGCGCAAGTACCTAACACCTTGATTATGTTTCCACTTTTTATTTTGCCGTCCCCCCCCCTCATCTGGGGACTATTTGACAGAGTAGAAAACAAGCAAGACGTCCATTTTCTCGCCTGGACCCATCCGGGAAGATCTGTCTTTAAAGCAGACCCTCAATATAAAGTCCCAAATCAAAGTCCCCCAAAATTTAGATCCACTCGGGGACAGCGTGAAACAAGCTTTTATGAAAAACAAAGACGGGCAAAACCGCAACTTCACTCTGACTTCCCCTTTCCCTCAGAACAAACTCCATATGAGATCATAACCCCCCGGGATACTTCAGAAAGGAACAAAATTCCCGTACAGCAAAATGAGCCCAACGAAATAAAGTCAGTTGATCAAATAAAAATGTTTCCCCACAGATCTCTAATTTTCATCCTTTTTCCCTACTTGAAAGCCCTCATAACAAAAAAATTTGTTTTTCAAATAGCGGGATGTAGGTAACACCCTTTTTTAGCTTCCCAATAAAGTTGGGAATCCTTAACCGTAAATAGCTTGTCAAAAAAGGGCTGGGGATCCAAAACCCCTAACCTTGTCAAACCCTGTGAAAAAAAAAAAAAAGAGAGAGAGCCGAAGCGAATGAATAAAACGTAATGAGTGCCCAGAAAACTTTTTTTGTTAAAATCGTCTAAAAAAGGGATTTGAGGCGGGGGAAGGGGGCCAAATGAAGGGGGTTTTTGTGGGGGAGGATGGGGAAGGGTTTGACTTGGGGAAAGTGGAAAGGAGTGTGGGTTAAAAAGGGATAAGATTTTAAAAATTTTTTTAAAAATTTTTCCCCCATGGGTTTGATAGGGGGGGGGGAAAGGGGAAGGTAAACGGGGAAAAAAGTAAACCGCTGGAAAGACAGGCGGGAAAAACGAAAAAATTTGAAGGGAAAGATAGAGGGGAAGGTAGACGTGGGTGACAAACCCAAAAAAAAACACTGCTAAACTAAATACTCTAACAAAAAATTTAAATTCAAAAGACCCAAAAAAAAAGTGCAAGAAAAGGATGGGGAAAAAACACTAGAGGGGTTTATAAATTTTACATTTATAGAGTTAAAAATTTTTTCAATATTTTTTTAAAGAAAGGGGCTTAAAAAACGACCAAATTTATGTTTAAAAGTTTGAATTTTTAAAAAACCCGTTTTAAAATTTCCTTGAAAAAAGGAATCAGAACGTTCTAATGTAGGGGAAAGTGCCCATTTCGAAATCGAAATTTCCCCTTGTAAAAAGACAAGGGTAAAAGTGAAAATGAAAAACCCGGAAAAATTTAAAGGTAGTGAAGAAAGGAATTTTTAAATCCTTTTTTTCCCAAAGGTAAAATAAAAGGGCTGAAAAAGGACGAACGAGAAGAGAGAGAGAAGAGAGAAGAGAGAGAGAGAGAAAGAGGGGTGGGGGCTTTCTGGTAGGGAAATTTGTTTGAGAGCAAAAAACGGGGGAAAAGAAGTAAATGTGATTTCAAAGGTGAGGAAGGGGGAAATTGTATTAAAGGGTCCCTGAGGGGAGAGGGGCGGGCCCCAATAAACCTTGTAATTGACCTGGGGTTAAATTGAGTCCCGATAAAACTGCAGGGGGGGAAAGAAAAGAGGAAGAAAAAAGGGGGAAATGAAGATGGGAGGGGAAAAAGGATTTAAGATATGAAAGGAAAAGGACAGGGAGTTGGTTTATAAGGAGAGGATATGGAGAGATAACTGGAAAAGGTTGGGACACAGAAGGGGGGCATAGAGAGAGCAAAAAGGGAGGGAAAAGAAAGAAACGGGGGGGAATAGAAAAAAAAAGACTGAAATTGGAAATACAAAAAAACAGAAGAAAAGGGGAGGGGTAAGGAGTGGAGAGGAAAAGAGGCGCGGCGGTGGAGGGAAGAAAAGAGCGGCCCTCGAGAAGACACTGATAACCGAGGTCCTTTGAAGTAAACGCTTTGCTTTTTTTTTAAATTTAAGCCCCCTTGAAGTGGGAGATTTCCGACCCCTGGGTGGGACTGAGGGCGGCTTTATCCGGTAATACTTTCCTATTACTTGAAACCCAAATTTAAAAATTTTTTTTTTAAAAAAAAAAAATTTTTTTGGGGGGTTTTTTAAACCTTGTTTTTTTCCCAATTTATAACTAATTGTAAATGCACAAAAAAAACCGCAGTACTTCCTTTTTGGTGTTTCTTTTTAAAAATTTCCAGCCAAGAAATTGGATTTGTATTTTTCCTGTTAAAAAATTTTTTCGATTTAAGCTAAAGCTTCACGGCTGTAGAACATAAAACTTGTAGTAATATTCAACCAAATAAATGAAAAAAGGTTATAAAAAAATTGAATGGGAAACTTAAAAAATTTTTTTCTTTTTTACCCCGAGGGTTCCCTCATTTTTTCTCCAACTACTATTCTTTGGTCAAAATTTTTTGCTAGTTGTCGGGGATTTTCCCACAGTTGGGTTTTTTGGGGGCAGAGGACCCTGAAATAAAAAGTTGGGAAAGGGCCTTTTTTGGGCCTAAATTTGGGAAGACAACAAAAGATACAAAGAAACCCTATCACAAAGGACAACATGCGCCATGGGGACAACGTTTTTGTTCGGGGTTCAGTGTAAAGTTTAAGTAGCCATAACCTCATTAACTCTACACGACCAAACGTTGCCCTTAAATGCTTTTTTAAACATCTTCATATTCGTCCGGCAAAAACCATGAAAAATTTAAAGTAAAAAATCGACAAACTCAGCCACCCTTCTTTAAAACCCTCTAAACCTTCATATTATCAAGACTATGTGTGAAAACGTCTAAAGGAACATCCCTTTTCCCCCTTAAAAATCCCCTGCAACAAATGTGGAAATAAAAACCAAATTTTTTAAATTGACTTTCCCCAATATTTTAGGGCCATCCCCCTTTGGGGAAAGGGGCCCGTTTTATTGATCAGGAGTAAAATAAAAACGACAACACACACTAAAACTTGAGCCCGTTTAATTTGGGGCAATTATAGTCATGAAGGCGCCCCCCGGGGGGCCAGACTAAAAGGAAGATCTGATCAAGACTGAAAGATGTGAAAAGGGTTTTTAAAGGGAAAAGATGTAAAACCAGGGGACTAAAGGGAAGGGCCTGACCAAAATATTGAAAGAAGGGGCAGGGGTTAGCGCCCCTTAAAGGGAACGTTTTTACCTAAAGGGAAAATGACCCATCAGCGACAAAAGGGAATTTTCCTTAAACATGAAAAAAGGGAAATTACCAGACCGGGAATTAAAGGGAAGACATGAGCGGGAAAACTAAAGGGAATGGCTTTTACCAACACGAAGGAAAAGGGCATGACCAGACACTGAAGGAAGACAAAACCATACAATGAAAAGGGGAAAAATGACCAAAGGGACTGAAGGAAAGACATGCTTAGGGACTGAGGGAAAAACTGGTTTTAAAAACGGGAAAACTTTGGGGTCTTTTTTGTCAATTTCCCGTTGTTGCCCTCCCCCCTCCTCGTGATTTGGGAAGGCTTGGGACAAGGAATATATTTCTCCCCGGCTCAGTACAGTATTACAGGGCAATGTTTGTGTTTGTAAACCAGGGTCAACGGCGCTTTAGTTACTCTAAACTACACAATTGTAAACCACTTATTTTAGACCCCCCCAAAAAAACTGTATTTTTTATTTTTTTTCCCTAATTGTAGACCAACAGCCGGTATAAGCTTAAAGGGAGACCTCAGTTCAGAAATGTAAATTTATTGTATTCACCCCATTGTAACCTTTCCTTTTCAGTAAATGTATTCTATTGTATTCCCCCTTGTAGACCCACCTTGCAGTACGTATTTTTAAAAATATTCAATCATTTTTAGACCTACAGTATTGTATTCCATTACATTGGCTTCTGGGTTTACTTCAGGAATATATTCCCGCTGTATTGTTATTTTAGAGCTGCCAAAGTTGTTTTTCTTCTGTATTGATTAATATTAGAGCTTCAGAAATTTCATTTTTTTGTATTGGCTATTTAAAAATCCATTGTTATATTTATTGTAGAAATGCAGTTTTTTATTTTTTTTGAAAAACAGCATACTTTCGCTATAAACGGGTAAACATTGAATTACAGAAACATTTTTAGGTGGATTGGGCATTGTAAAATTTGGGAAATATGGTATTCCCATTTTTATTTCATTATTTTATCTTGTATTAAATTAGTAAATTTTATTTTTATGTACAAAAGCAAATTTCCCAAATATTTGCATCACCTGTTTAAGTGATACAATTTTTAAAATTCTGCGCTCGCGTACAAGTTCATTAAAACCCTCAATATATTACGTTTGTCCCCGGGTTTCATAACTCTGTGGGGGGAAGGGGGAAAAGCCGGGGAAGGGCTCTGATCCAAGGAAATTTTAGATGCCTTCCTTTCCTTCCGTTAAAAGGGGTTTTGTCCCTTTTCCTTAGGGTTTTAAATGCTTTTAAATTGGGACATATTTGTAATAAAAATAAAAAATAAAACAGTGTATCCGTTAGTTTTAAAACCCCATCGATTGGACGGCATATCACCCGTAACTATGTCCTCTAAACAGGGACTAAAACAAGCTTTTAAGGGGGTTTAAAAGAGTGGGAAAAATACACCCGCTAACAAAATTCATACAATTTTTATATTGAACACCCTCCCTCGATGGTTAAATTTGCTGAGAGATAATGCCCTCGGTTTTTTCGTGAAAATGAGATTTTTCCCAAAAAACAAAAAAAGGAGGGAAAACTGCCCGGGCCTGTTGGCCCATACTAGGCAGGGCCTTTACAAAAATTTAATCCCACAAAAAAAAACCCTTTGCCCCCAAACCAGTTTTCATGCACCCAAGAAATAAACTCTGATTGAAAGTTTCCCACTCAAACCAACCCCTCCCACCTTTATGTCTTTCCAACCCAAATTGAAACTCCCAAATTTCCCCGCCCCCCAAAAACCCAACTAGGTAGACTGTTCCACTTAAACAACTACCCTATTTCCAAACCCAATACTTTCCTATGTCCTTCTAAATCTAAAAATTTTTTAATTTTTAAATTCCCATTAAATGCGGTTCTCTCTTGGGGGAACATCCTCAAGAAACCTTTTTAATATCCCCCCCCATTAAAAACCTACTTCCCCTTATACCCCCCCCGATCAGGGCTCCCCCTCAAATTTTTCGTCCCAACAATTTAAAAAACTTAAGAGTCCTTTTAATCTTTTTTTCATAAGGAAAAATTTTTTAATGCAAAGTATTAAAATTTTGTCCCTCCTAAAGTGAAAGTTTTCTAACGAATTTATGTCCATTCCCGTAATTTGGGGACCAAACGAGCTGCTAATTTTAGTGAGGGGCCCTTTCTAATGAGTAAAAAACTGCAGTAAAGAAACCCCTGGACTTCTGTTGCCTTTCATTCTTGATAAAAAAATCCCAATAATCAATTTTCCTTATTACGTACGCTTAGACATTTTCGTCCCTTTGGTTTTTTGGTTGCTGCTCCCCCATAACCCCCAAATCCTTTTTTTCCCAAACTGTATGGCTAAGTTTTTACATCATTTAACTTTTTTAAGTAAATAAAGGGGTTTTGGGCACTCCCAAACTTTAGAAACCCTTTCCCTTTATCTAAATTTAATTGCATCTGCCACTTTTCTGACCAAAAATAGAGTTTGTTAAAACCTCCTGAAGTTCCCCTAACATCTAAAGTTTTGAAAACAATTATCCTAAACCCATCTTTGTGTCATCGGCGAAAATTTTCTCATACACTAGTAATTTTCCCCCATCAAGATTTATTGATATAATTATAAACAACAACGGGGCCCCAAGGGCTGATCCCTGGGGGAAACCCCACTTGTTAAAAGATCCCCACCCCGATTTTTAAACCCCCCTTAAAGGGCAAATCTCCTGCTTTCCCGTTTAGGAGCCATGATCGATCCACAAGCACTTTTTTCCCCCGTGCCATTTAGCTGCCACTTTTTTTTTAACAGCAAAGGGGCGGAACTCTATCAAAAAACACCTCGTTTTTAAAATTACACACTTAGAAATGTTTCTGGGGCTGCATTTGTCTCCTAAGGGGACAAGCTTTTGAAAATAAAGTCCCTTTTATTAAACAAAATTTTTGTTTTTTTCTGCCCTTTAGCATACCTTTTTTTTTTGGGGACCAAGAAGCTTATTATCTCTCTCCTTTTTCTCTCTTCCCTCTCCCTTCCCCTCCCCTTTTCTCTCTCTCTCTCTCTCTCCACTCTCTCTCTCCCCTTTTCTCCCCCTCTCTCTTTTTTTTACACAGGGTTTGACAAGGTTAAATCCCTTGCTAATTTTACAAGCTATTTACATAAGGTTCCCCAACTTTTTTGGCAAGCTAAGAGCTGTTTCCTACAACAGCTCATTTTTAAAAGGGTTTTTTTTTGTTATGGGGTGTACAAGTAGGGAACAGGATGAAAATTGGGGTCATCGTGGGGCCCCATTTTTATTTGGCAAAAATGACTTTTTCTCGTTACATCATTATGCTGTACGAATGTGTTTCCCTACTCCGAGTCATCCTGGTATATATGACTCCCAAAGGAGGGGATGTTCGGGGAAGGGTACAGCCCGAGTGAAGTTGCTGGTTTCTTGCCCGTCTTGTGGCATAAAGCTTGTTTCACGCTGTCCTCGAAGTGGATCCAAGTGTGGTACATTGACAATATTGGCCTTGTACATAACAGTAAGGCCACCCACATCCCTCCTGTGTTGAAGGCTCTGCTGAAATGACAGATCTATCCAGGATGGGTCCAGGCGAGAGATGAGACGTCTTGCTCTGTTCTCTACTCTGTCAAGCAGTCGCAGACGAGAGGGGGGGGGGGCAGGCAAACCAAGAAAGTGGAGCATGCTCAAGGTGTGAGCGTACTTGTGCCTCGTTTTCTCTCTCTCTCTCTCTCTCTCTCTCTCTCTCTCTCTCTCTCTCTCTCTCTCTCTCTCTCTCTCTCTCTCTCTCTCTCTCTCTCTCTCTCTCTCTCTCTCTCTCTCTCTCTCTCTCTCTCTCTCTCTGCTACGAAAGGTCAAGGCTCTAGGTAAGAAGAGTTTACAGCTTATTTGCTGCACTTGTTCACATCAAAAGGAAAAAAATAAGCTTCATTAAATGTAATACAAATTTTCACACCATGAAATGAAGATTAAAGATACTGAGGTCGCTTTGAGGGGTCGCCGCTCCTAGCATTCGTCACCTCTCATCTCAAGGCATTTCAGTACATCTCAAAATCATGTTGCACTGAATTCTGCAATGACTTAGAGATGAAGAACGACTTCGAGTACCAGAAGGACTTCGAGCACAAGAACGACCTCGAGTATCAGAAGGACTCCTAGAACAAGAACGATTTCGAGTACCAGAAGGACTCCTAGAACAAGAATGACTTCGAGTACCAGGACTTCGAGCACAAGAACTCGAAAATGAGATAAAGAGCTCTGACAGATACAGTGTCCGTCTCGTGAGCGGAGGACGGAAGATCGAGTCTCCAACAATCTTTGTGCCGAATGAACCATATGCTTTATGTATGGCGGTTAAAATAATAAGATAGTTGAGTGAAGAAGTAATAGGAATAAAACACAGAAATAATTTTTTTTTTCTTCAGGATCCTATCGTCTAGTAAAAATGTTTCTTCAATTATTATTTTTATTATTATTATTATTATTCATAGTGAAACGGTAACCTATAAAGGCGAAACAGTTTCTGATGAATGAGAAACAAATAGGCTTGATCAGGAGAAAAGGGCAGCTCCCATTCCTTGGATTAAGAGCCTCTTAATAGTGTCTTGGCAACCCTGAGAGGACAAGGTAATCAAAGATACAAAAATCTTGCTCGCTCTGGTGGATACTTGCGGTTTTTTATTTTTTAAACCTTTTCGCCGAAAGGATGGCGAGGAAAGAAAGAGACTGAGATAAACATGAAATCAGATGATGAAGACAGTGAGGAGGAGGAGGAGGTATAAAAGGAATACGTATCGCAGGAGGTGGATGAAGACGAGGAGAATCAACAGAAGGAT
>NC_069435.1:19796874-19876874 GCF_026875155.1 Cherax quadricarinatus | reverse complement strand
CCTATCACTTCGTGTGGGTCACCCTCTTAGCTTGATCTTCGTCTAACGCTTGCGACTATCTCAGTACCTGGTTATAAAAAATCACACATAGGTAGAAGTTAATACACACACACACACACACACACACACACACACACACACACACACACACACACACACACACACACACACACACACACACACACACTCACACGATGTCAACAGAAGGGATATGCCCCGCGTGATTGGATGTCTATGTTGTGTGTTTGCTACAGTGTGTTTGTCCATCTGATTGCCTATTTGCGGGTCAGTTTATAACCATACGCTTGATTGCGTGTGCGTATATGCGTCAATGTTCGTAAATCCCCTTACGGGGAGACGTATCTTGGCGTTGGCGAGAGGTTCTTGATGCGAGAAACGGATGCTATATCCTTGGCTTCTTTGGTTTAAACCTGATTATCTGTATGACATCCTCTTGAGGGTTGAGCGCCCTCTCTAGAATACAGCAATAGTAATGATCTGCCTGTCTGTAGTCGCTTGATAGGTTGAATCGCTCTAGCGACCCGGTCCCAGACCACACCTGGGTTTGTAACCGCGATTTCGTGTTTTACATACAATTAGTTTTGATTAGGTTGCTACTTCAGTAGTAACTTGAGTAAAACTTACTTTTGGGTATTGCCCTTCCATCCCTTTTCCTAAACAAAAAAAAAATAGAACAATTGCATTGAAAAATAAAGAAAGTTTGGTTTATTTTTTATTGATTTTGTATTTGTATTTTAGAGTTACGTTTTCTCAGAGCAAACCGGCGTTTCAAAATAAAATGGCATTACCCCGTTCGTGAAGGCCAGAGTCAGCGTAACCTGATAATTGTCGAGGGTGTGAGGGTAATAGTGATAATCTGAGCCACGGGGCGTGCTGCTCTGTGAACGGTAAGAAGGGAGGAGGAAGAAGTGGAAGAGGAGGTCGAGAAGGAAGAGAAGGCTGTTCAAGTGGAGGTGAGGAGGGAAAGAAGAGGAGGAGACGAGTGGAAAATAGTGGTGAAAGAGGAGAGGGTGGAGGTGTTGAAGGAGAATGGGTAGGAGATCGGTAGGTAGTATTGGCTGATGAGAAAAGACGTGAATGTGGAGGAGATGGGAAAGAGGAGGAGGAAACTGGGAAAAGAAGGAAGTGTTGAGGGAAATGAAGTATGTAATGGAGTCGTGAATAGGAGGAACATAGTGTATATGAGGGGGTTGTGAATAAGTGGAAATGGTTGAGAAACATACAAGAGTTGTTAGTAAGAGGAAGACGTCCTCCTGGGGAGAGAGAGAGAGGGGCGGGGGGCGGTAGGAGGCGTGTTGTACTCTCTCTAGAAGAGTCGTGTAAGGAAGAGAGGGCAGGACGGGGTTCAGGTTTCGTGTATTGAAAATCGAAACGGCCTGCATAATATATGAAAAATTATGACCCAGCACTACTTAACGAGACAAAAAAAAAAAAAAGCCAAAATAAGCTTTTAAAAAAGTAAAAAAAACAATGCTATAACAAAATAAAATATTTGCATGTGTAACAGTATTTTGAATGTAGTATTTGTAGTTTAACTGGAAGATGATCAAGAAATTTTAAATAAAAATATCGAGATCAGGTTATAGCTCAGAGCACACAGGATCTGTACACCATGAGGTGTATGTGTCTCATTGTTTACTTTAATTCCCATTTTAGGGATTAAAGTATTCTTGACTGGTAGTGAATAAGTGACATGCAGCCTTAATGACCAAAGCTAGTCAGTAACTTCCCTTCCCCTGAACAAACCAATTACCATCTTTCTCTGCCCGTGAAAAGCGATAAAACTTTTCATTTATAACTGGGAAAACACCTCAATAGACACAAGTGCTGTGGAGCAGCCCCTTGAAAAGATCCAGGAGCCAGAATTCAACTCAGATATTTTTAAAATGTAATTAAATCAGCCAGACGATACTAGGTATGCGAGGTCCATGGAGTTTTGTATTAAATTCTAGCGCAACAGTGGTTTTCCAGGAGAGATTTAGAGTCTTGCACTCATATCAGGGAAGCCAGTTGACTGATCTTCACAAGACTGGTGGCAACTTGTGCTAGACAGTTTCATTTTAAGAAACTAATGTTAAAATTCTGGGTAGACTTAATTTATGTCAATTTCTTTAGTAAAAATGTCAGTTGTGATTTACAACTGAAAAAAAAATTGAATAGCTTTACCTGCCTTTATGATTATGGCGTGTGTAAAATGAAAGTGAATTGGTCACAACAGAAGAAAGTTGATTTTGAGAGTGTGAACTTATTATTAGTTGTTAGAAACTGAATATATTTAAAGAACTGAATAACCAAAAGGTTCTAGCACTTTCTAAATACAATAGACAAACTTTTTTTAATGTATGGTTAAATCCTCCCGAAATGCTTTACATAACTATGGCCTCTTCCCGTGTGGTAAACGTGTTTATAATGCATTACTGTGCATAATGGAAAAAATACTTTAATACAACATTCCCTTTCAGGCATATTAAATTTAGACATACTTTGCATTACGTGTCTTTATACAGATGATTATTTTGTCAAAACAGCATGAAGTAACCACGTGAGTGTGTGTGGGTAAACCATACTTAATGTTTTATCTGCACCAAGGTGCAGGAAAAATGCTTTAGTAAACAAATTTAAAGTGGGTGGGAGCGTGGGTCATCCGTCTTGGCTTGGCTCGCTGCTGGTCACTCCCAATAACACACTTGAACACACCACATTGCGCGGGAAAGCCGATTTTCCCGTCCAGACTTTCGATTTTAGCGGGAGGATGGTGAGAACGTGAATCTCTAGGGTGGTGATGGCGGCGGCGGCATCGTCGTGGTAGCAGCTTTTGTAGTGGCCATTATCATCAATAATCATCAAACGGAAGGGAAACAGACTTTTAAACTAACTAAAAATGAAATGATAAAAAATATTACTATTCACAAGTGATAAAAATATATTACCATTCACTAGTGCCACAACACTACTGGTGTTTAAACAAAACTTTAAGCGTCACTAATATTATTAGTTATTTTTAAAAAACACAAAAATGTCCCAGGCAACACGGGATCAGACGGCAGGATCAAGGTAACAGCTACTTATATGTGAACTGATATTATATTTGTTAACGATTATTCCCAGGGGAATATTAGTATGTAAAATAAATGTCATATTATTGAACTATAGTAGATAACTAAAACAACTTTGTCCCCATGAACATAACATAAGGTAAAGTATTTTACGTGGAATATACGAATTGGACAATTAAGTGTTATGTACATTCATACAGGAGGCTGGAAGCCCAACCCTTAGAAATATCCACAAGAGGATGTAGCATAATTTATATATGGTGTGGACACACTGTGTTTATGCATAGGTTTCACCCTCAGCCTCTGTAGTTATTTCAGAAACTCCTAGAACAGCAAAGCGCCCCACGAATTCCTAACTAGCGTCTAATGAGAAATAATGAAGGAATTCCTAGAACTCCTACAAACACTACCACAATGTGAGAATAATACACAGTATACTCACATGCCATAGACAGGCTGAGTAACCCATTAAGACTATTATAGAAAACAACTCATTACTTAACTCGAATATGGTGAAAGACACCACCAAACGACAGGAGTCATCCCTACATCCTGCTGTAAGGGAAGTTCAGTCTGGTCAGAGCAATCTCTGTCTCCCCTTCCTCCTCACTACTGAGAAACAGGGGAAGCAAGAACTGGTGTAACCGAGAAGTGACAAACATAATTCGATAGCAGCAATAACGTTTAAGTATGTCATAATACTTTAATCCAATAAACGGCCAGAACATCTATACGGACGGAGAGAGAGTGAGTGAGTTAGCAACACATGGACACATGACGATCATGTATGAGATACATCCACTGAGACAAAAATCTGGACACCTCACCTTCCTTACCCAACACTCTCGTAACATTATAGTAATATAATGAACAGTAAAAATATCACTAATACACAACACGTTATTATTTATTCCTCTGACCCACTCCAGCTCCGAATGCTAAAAACAAATGTGTGTGTGTGTGTGTGTGTGTGTGTGTGTGTACTTACCTATTTGTGGTTGCAGGGGTCGATACTCAGCTCCTGGCCCCGCCTCTTCACTGATCGCTACTAGGTCCTCTCTCTCTCTCTGCTTCATGAGCTTTATCATACCTCGTATCAAAGCTATGTATGGTTCTTGTCTCCACTACCTCACTTGTGTGTGTGTGTGTGTGTGTTGTATGAGTGCGTGCGCTTCCTGAACTGTACAGAGCTTCTCAGTTGTTTTAAACATGCACCTGTGAATTCACTGCGTCAATGACTTCATTCATTGCATGCAGAAGCTCTAGACAGAGTTGGTTCTTCCTCTTCTGGGGGGAAGGGAAACAGTCGTCAAAGCTTCCAAATTGTTGAGGCTGTGGGTGATGCTGCCAACTTTAAGATCTCCAGATTCTGTAATCCACATTATCAAACGCTTCTATCGTTAGTTGGAGAGAGATCCTTGCCAGCGGCCTTAATTGTGGCGCAGGGACGAATAGGATTATTTTTAATGATGTACCTTCGACCACATTTTACCTCTTCCCCGCACCTCGTCACAGAGTCCACACAGGGTACCACCACCCCGCTCCAACCCCCCCCTCCGAAGTGCGCGCGCGCCCGCACACACACACACACACACACACACACACACACACACACACACACACACACACACACACACACACACACACACACACACACACACACACACACACACGTAGTTTCTCTTTTGTTTAATCCTAATTCAGTTTCCTTTCCACTTCTGTCTCTTCTCCATGACTAGTAGTTTAATCTAAATATTGCCTTATTTAGTATATTTTACGCTAACCTGGTTTCATTTCGAGCCATGATGGGTACTTCATTTTCATTAATGTTTTCTTTTAGTTTATTCCATTTACTATGCGTTCGAAAGTTGTTTTCATTTTGTGTTTGTGTATGTCTATGTATCACATTGTCGGTGCCTTAAATTTACATTTGATGGATGGATCCAACTCTTCCATTCTGAAAAAAGAAACATTTTAGGCATTTTCTCAATTTTTTATTTTTTTTCTCTATTTTTATTCTTTATCTACTTTATTAGGATTGTTATGACATGACAGTCTTTTTTTTTTCTTTCACTGTATGCAACAATTATTGTTTTTTGTCTTTATTGCTTCTTTTTAAATATTTACATATGTGTTTGCACGTTGTTTTCTGCCTCGTGTCGTTCACTTCATTATTGAATTTTTGTTTATTACTTTTGTACGTAGCTAGACAATGGCAAAAAAGACAAGTGGGAATAAAGACACTTGATAAAGTCCAGCCTTGAGTGAAATGTTGTTTTAAAGGATTCTCTGCTACCACTGACTTTATTCTCGTTCATCAAAGTACCACATCAAAGTACCACACTTGGATCCACTTCGAGGACAGCGTGAAACAAGCTTTTATGCCACAAGACGGGCAGAAAGCAGCAACTTCACTCTGGCTGTACCCTTCTCCAGAACATCACTCCATCTGAGATCATATATATCCAGGATGACTCGAGTATGGAACACATTCGTACAGCATAATGATGTCATCGAGTTACAGTCAGTTGATCAAATGAAAATGCTGGCCCACAGATGGCTTCAACTTCATCCTGTTCCCTAATTGTATGTCTCATAACAATAAAAATGCTTTCAAAAGAGCTGATGTAGGTAACAGCTCTTAGCTTGCCAATAAAGTTAGGAATCCTTAATCTGTAAATAGCTTGTCAATAAAGCTAGGGATCCTTAACCTAACCTTGTCAAACCCTGTGTAAAAGAGAGAGAGAGAGAGTGAGAGGGAGACAGAGACAGAGAGAGTGAAAGTGTATCGACCCTCGGCTGGTGTATTCATCCTCGATTGTACAAGTTTCCGAGAGATTGGGCACCAAACTTTGTTTTTTGGCGTAGCTGAATCAGCCGCAGAGCAACAGAGCGTCAGAGCGGAAGAAGCAGGGAGCCCTATGGATGTAGTGAAGCCCTGAGGAGTGGAGAGCCCTTGAGCCTGGGTAACTAGGAATCCCTCTCTAGATGTGAATACCTAACGCGGCGGGATCTTCTGCATAGAAAGGGGAAGCATAGCTAAGGGGTTCGCCTTGTGTTTAGGAAGGAAAATATTGCTAACCTACATGATAGATACTCTCGGTAGAGCTTCGTCAAGTCCTGATTTAATAAAGCTTTACCTAGAGCGAAACATATTCTGTAATAAAGGTGCTCTACACCGAGTGTCTGTTAACCACATTGCAATATTGGTATGCAATACCGACAAGATGAAGACTTAGAAACACACATGCAACACCTGGGACTCTTAGAGAGATTGATTACTTTATCTTCTCTGTATATCATGTACTGAATTAAAAAAAAAAAAACATCGGTTGGAGAGACGTCTTCAGATAATGAATCCCAAGTGTTGCACATGTGTCGAGCACTGTTAAGGAGAGTTTTAGTTGGAAGACGAGCTTTTAGTACAGGAACATACCAGGAGGCTCAATATCCCCACAATTAACCCAGTATCATCATCCCAACCACTGTTTCGTACAGCTGAGGGACCTCAGTTAACATTCTAGCCAGGGTGAGAGAGAGGGGGAATCTCGGGGTTGGCCGGAACACCAACCATTTTTTTTTTTTAGGTCTTGTTGACCTTTTTTTTTTTTTAGAGGATTGTGTCAACACGACGAAGTTTGGACGCGCTGATGAAGGATTCTCTCGGAGAGAATCGCACGCATGCGCAAATATACGTACGCATGCGCAAATACACACACACACACACACACACACACAACCACACACACACACACACACACACACACACACACACACACACACACACACACACACACACACACACACACACACAACACTACAAAAGTGAGTCTAAACAAATTATAAATAGATTATTATGTTCATGGGGAAAAGGTTCAACCTATACGAGTTACAGCAACTGGGAAATGGGAGGTTATTAGCCTTGATTCGAGGAAGGGGAAGGTAGCTCCAGCTCTTTAGATCAGGAGCCCTTCACTGACATGTGATGTGAAGCGTTTGGATAAGTTATGTGAAGCGTTTGGAACGGTGAGAGGAATGGTATGTAGAGTGTGTGTGGAAGAATTATGTGAAGTAGTGGTGTGTAGTGTGTATGATAAAGTGGCGTGTAGTGTGTGGTAGAGTGGCGTGTAGTGTGTGGTGTTAGAGTGGCGTGTAGTGTGTGTGAGTGCGTAGTAGCGTGTAGTGTGGTAAAGTGGGTGTAGTATGTGTGTGGTAGAGTGGTGTGTAGTGTGTGTGGTAGAGTGGCGTGTAGTGTGTGTGGTAGAGTGGTGTGTAGTGTGTGTGGTAGAGTGGTGTGTAGTGTGTGTGGTAGAGTGGCGTGTAGTGTGTGGTAGAGTAGGCGTGTAGTGTGTGTGTGTGGTAAAGTGGCGTGTAGTGTGTGTGTGGTAGTGGTGAGTAATGTGTGTGTTATAGTGGCGTGTAGTGTGTGTGGTAGAGTGGTGTGTAGTGTGTGTGGTGATGTGAGTGTGTAGGTGTGTGTGGTAGAGTGGCGTGTAGTGTGTGGTAGAGTGGTGGTGTAGTGTGTGTGGTAGAGTGTGTGTGTAGTGTGTGTGTGTGTGGTAGAGTGGTGTGTAGTGTGTGTGTGTGGTAGAGTGGTGTGTAGTGTGTGTGGTAGAGTGGTATGTAGTCTGTGTGTGGTAGATGGTGGTATAGTATGTATGTGGTTAGATTGGTGTATAGTGTGTATGGTAGAGTGGTGTGTTGTGTGTGTGTGGTAGAGTGGTGTGTAGTGTGTGTGGTAGAGTGGTGTGTAGTGTGTGTGGTAAAGTGGCGTGTAGTGTGTGTGTGGTAGAGTGGTGTGTAGTGTGTGTGTGGTAGAGTGGTGTGTAGTGTGTGTGTGGTAGAGTGGTGTGTAGTGTGTGTGTGGTAGAGTGGTGTGTAGTGTGTGTGTGGTAGATTGGGTGTATAGTGTGGTGTGAGTGGTGTGTAGTGTGTGTGTAAATGTGTGTAGGTGTGGGGTAGATTGGTGTATAGTTGTGTGGTAGAGTGGCTGTAAGGTTGTGTGAGTGGTGTGTAGTGTTGTGTGGTAGTTTGGTGATAGTGTGGTGGTAGAGTGGTTTTTTTAGTTGTGGGAAAAGGGCGGTAGTGTTGGTGGAGATGGTGGTATGTGTGTGGTAAGTGGTGTGTAGTGGGTGTGGTAAAATGGTGTGTAGGTGTGGGGTAAAGTGGCGGTAGTGTGGTGGGTAAAGTGGTGTGTTTGTGTGTGTGGTAGAGTGGTGTTAGGGGTGTGTGTAGAGTGGTGTGTAGTGTTGGTAGAGTGGTGTGTAGGTGTGGGGTAAGGGGGTGTGTAGGTTTGTGGTGTGGTAGAGGGTGTATAGTTTGTGGTAGAGTGGTGTGTAGTGTGTGTGGGTAGGTGGTGTGTAGTGGTGTGGGGTGGGAGGGGTTGTTGTGTGTGTGTGGTACGTGGTGTGTTGGTGTGTGGTAAGGGTGTGTGAGTGTGTGGGGTGAGTGGCGTTAGGGGTGTGTGGGGTTAGAGGGTGTGTAGTGGTGTGTTGGTAGAGTGGTGTGTAGTGTGTGTTTTGTTGGTAGAGTGGGTGTAGTGGGTGGTAAGTGGTATGTAGTCTGTGTTGGGGGAATTGGTGTTAGTATGTATGTGGTAGATTGGTGTATAGTGGTTGGTGATGGTGTGTTGTGTGTGGTGGTAGAGTGGTGTGTAGTGCGTGGGGAAAGGGGCGTTAGGTGGTGGAAAGTCGTGTTGTGTGTGTGGTAATTGGGTTTGTGTGTGTGGTAGATTGGGTTAGTGTGTGTGGTAGAGTGGTGTGTAGTGTGGTTTGGAAAGGTGGTGGTAGGTGGTGTGGTAGTTTGGTGTATGTGTTTTTTGTAAGTGGTGTGTAGTGTGTGTGGAAAAAGTGGTGTGTAGTGTGTGTGTGGTAGATTGGTGTTTTTGGTGTGGGGTTTAAGGTGGTCTGTAGTGTGTGGGTAGAGTGGTGTGTTTTTGTGTGTGGTAGTTTGGTGTTAGTGTGTGTGTAGGGGGTGGTGTGGTAGTGTGTTTTTAAAGTGGCGTGTGTGTGTGTGTGGTAGAGTGTGTGTATGTGTGTGGTTAGAGTTGTGTAGTGTGTTGTGGTAGAGGGGTGTGAGTGTTGGGGTAAATGGGTGTAGTGTGTGTGGGGTAAGTGGTGTGTAGTGTGTGTGTGGTAGAGGGGTGTGTGTGTTTTGGGTAGAGTGGTGTGTAGTGTGTGGTAGAGTGGTGTGTAGTGTGTGGGGTAGGGGGTGGTGTGTGTTTGTGTGTGGTAGAGTGGTGTATATGTGGGGTAGAGTGGTGTGTGTTGTGGTGGTAGGGGGTTGTAGTGTGTGTGTGGTAGAGTGGTGTGTAGTGTGTGTGTGGTAGAGGGGTGTGTAGTGTGTGTGGGGTTTAGAGTGGTTGTAGAGGTTGTGGGGTAGGTGGCGTGTAGTGGGGTGGGGTAGAGTGGTGATGGGTTGTGTGGTAGAGTGGTGTGTTTGTGTGTGTGGGGTTTAGAGTGGTGTTTTGTGTGTGTGTGTAGAGTGGTGTGTAGTGTGTGTGGAAAGTGGGTTCGTGTGTGTGGGTGAGTGGTGTGTAGTGTGTGTGGGGAGAGTGGGTGTATGGGTGTGGTAGAGTGGTGTGTACGGTGTGTGGTAGAGGGGGTTTTTGTAGTGTGTTTTGGGGAAAAAGTGGTTGTGTGGTGGTAGAGTGGCGTGTGTGTGTGTGTGTGTGGTGGTGTATATGTGTGGGGTAGAGTGGTGTTTAGGTGTGTGTGTGGAGAGTGGTGTATAGTGTGGTGTGGTGAGTGGTGTTAGTGGTGGGGTAAAGGGGTGTGCAGTGTGTGTGGGGTAGAGTGGTGTGTAGTGTGTTGTGGTAGAGTGGTGTGTAGTGTGTGTGGTAGGTGGTTGTGTGTTGTGTGGTAGAGTGGCGTGTAGGTGTGTGTGTTGGTGAGTGGGGTACTGTGTGGGGGGAAGTGGTGTGAGGTGTGGGGGTAAAGTGGTGGTAGTGTGTGTGGTGGTGGGTGTGTGTGTGTGGGTAGATGGTTTGTAGTGTGTGTGGAAAAGTGGTTTGAGTGTGGGGTTGGTAAAGGGGCTGTATGTGTTGGGGTTTGAGTGGTGTAGTGTGTGGGAGAGGGGTGTGTGTGGGGGGGAGTGGGTGTAGTGTGTGGTAGAGTGGTGTGTATGTGTGTAGTGTGTTGGTAGAGGGGTGTGTAGTGTGTGTGTGGAAAAGTGGTGTTAAGTGTGTGTGGTAAGTGGTGTTTTGTGTGTGTGTGGTGGTGGTGTGTAGTGTGTGGTGGTTTGGGTGGTGTGTGGTGTGTGGGGTAAGGGGTTTTTTTGGTGTGTGGGTAGAGGGGGCGTGTAGTGTGTGTGTGTGGAAAGGTGGTGATATTTTGGTGTGGTAGGGGTTGTAGTGTTTTGTGTGTGGTAGAGTGGTGTATAGTTTTGTTTTAGAGTTGTGTAGTGTGTGTGTGGGGTAGAGTGGTGTGTAGTGTGTGTGTTTTTGGGGTAGAGTGGTATGTAGTGGTGTGGTAAAGTGGTGTGTAGTGTGTGTGGGTAGAGTGGTGTGTAGTGTGTGGTGGTAGAGTGGTGTGTTGTGTGGTAGAGTGGTTGTAGTGTGTGTGTGTGGTAAGTGGGTGTAGTGTGTGTGTGTGTAGGTGGTGTTAGTGTGTGTGTGGTAGAGTGGTGTGTATGTGTTTGGTAAAGGGTGTGTAGTGTGTGTGTGGTAGAGTGGTGTGTAGTGTGTGTGTGGTAGAGTGGTGTTAGTGTGTGTGGGGAAAGTGGTGTGTAGTGTGTGTGGGGTAGAGGGGCGTGTAGTGTGTGTGGGGTAGAGTGGTGTGTATGTTGTGTGGTAAGGGGTGTAGTGTGTGTGTGGAAAGGGGTGGTAGTGTGGTGTGGTAGAGTGGTGTATGTGTGGTGGTAGAGTGGTGTGTAGGTGTGTGGAAAAGTGGTGTGTTGGTGTGGTAAAGTGGTGTGTAGTGTGTGTGGGGAAAGTGGGTGTAGTGTGTGGGGGGGGTAAAGTGGTGTGTAGTGTGTGTGGAAGTGGTGTAGTGTGTGTGTGGTAGAGTGGGGTATGTGTTGTGGTGATGGTGTGTAGTGTGTGTGGTAGAGTGGTGTGTTGTGGTGTGGTAGAGTGTTTGTGAGTGTGTGTGTGGTAAATGGTGGTATGTGTGTGGTAGAGTGGGTGTAGTGTGTGTGTGTAAACCCCTGTAGTGTGTGTGTGGTAGAGTGGTGTGTTGGTGTGTGGTAAAGTGGGTGTAGTGTGTGTGTGGTAGGTGGGTGTAGTGTTGTGGTAAAGGGGCGGAGTGTGTGTGTGGAGGTGGGTGTGTGTGTGTTGGTAGAGTGGTGGTTGTGGTGTGGTGAGTGGTGTGTGTGTGTGTGTGGTAGAGTGGTGTGTAGTGTGTTTTGGGGTAGAGTGGTGTTTTGGTTGTGTGGTGAGTGGCGTGTAGTGTGTGTTGGTAGAGTGGGTGTAGTGTGTGTGTGGTAGACTGGCGTGTATGTGTGTGTGGTAGAGTGGTGTGACTGTGTTTGGAAAAGTGGTGTAGTGTGTGTGGGGTAAATGGTGTTATGGGTGTGGTAGAGTGGGTGTAGTGTTGTGTGGTGAGTGGTGTGTAGTGTGTTTGGTAAAGTGGCGTGTAGTGTGTGTGTGGGGTTAAGGGGTGTGTAGGTGTGTGTGGTAGAGTGGCGTGTGTGGTGTGTGGTAAAGTAGCGTGTATGTGTGTTGTAGAGTGGTTTTTGGTGTGTTGTGGAAAAGTGGCGTGTAGTGTGGTGTGGTAGGTGGTGTGTGTTGTGGATGCAAAGAGTCGAAACCCTTTACGGCGCAGGGGACACACCTCATTTACAGGCTATCTCCCCCAACCACAACAGGTTTGCTAAGGTTGATGATGGGGCCCCTCGTTCAACTAGTGACCAGTTTAGCCAATAAGAAGGTGGGTTTGAAAAGAGAGGTTTGGGTACCGCCTCCTTTCCCCCTTGTCATTCCCATTGAGGGGTTGAACAGGGTCGCATCTTGGGCTTCTATTTCTGTTGCTTACCGTGGAGTGCCTATATTTATCACTGTCAAGTGTACATATTTCTGTTTAAATTGGTGAAGGATAATATAAGTCTAACTTTTTTACTGTGTTTTTTGCTCCCCTTACACCCGGGAAACAGGGCCCTTTGAAATCCAGGGGTAATAGTAGTGTGTTGTGGTAAAGGGGTGTAGTGTGTGTGTGGTGAGTGCTTTAGTGTGTGTGGTTTAAAATGGTGTGTGTTTTGTGTGTGTAAAGGGCGTGTAGTGTGTGTGTGGGGGTGGTTTTAGTGTGTGGGAGAGTGGGGGGGGTAGTGTGGTTGGGAGAGTGGGGGTGTAGGTGTGTGGTAGGTTGGGGTGTAGTGTGTGTGGGGGTGGGTGTGTGTGTGGTAGGTGTGTGTAAAATGTGTGTGGAAGAGTGGGTGTAGTGTGTTGGTAGAGTGGGTTTTTAGTGTGTGTGGTAGGTGGTGTGTGTGTGGGTGGTAGATGATGTGATGTGTGTGGTAATGGGGTGTAGTGTGTGGGTAGAGTGGTGTGTGTGTGTGTGGAAGAGTGGGTGTAGGGGGTGTGGGTGGTGTGGGGGGTTTGTGGGAAAAGGGGGGTGTATGTGTGTGGTGAGTGGTGTGAAATGTGTGTGGAAGAGTGGTGGTAGTGTTGTGGTAGGTGGTGTTTTGTGGTGGTTAGAGTGGTGTGTATGTGTGTGGTAAGTGGGGTGTAGTGTGTGTGGTGAGGGTGTGTATTGGTGGTAGAGTGGTGGTATTGTGTGTGGTTTGAGTGGGGTTTTTAGTGGTGTGGTAGAGTGGTGTGTAGTGTGTGTGGAGAGTGGCGGTAGTTGTGTGGTGGTGGTGTGTAGGTGTGTGGTAGGGGGCGTTAGTGTGTGGAGGTGGTGTTTAGTGGTGTGGTAGAGTGATTGAGTGTGTGTGGAAAAGTGGGTGTAGTGTGCGGTAGAGTGGGGTGTGGTAAAAAGTGGGGTGTATGTGTGTGGGAGTGGGCGTGTGGTGGTGGTAGAGTGGCTGTGTGTTGTGGTAGAGTGGGGTGTAGTGTGTGTGGTAGAGTGGGTGTACTGTGTGGTGTGTGGGGTGGTGGTAGGTGGTGTGTAGTGTGTGTGGTAGATGGTGTGTAGTGTGTGGGGGGTAGAGTGGTGTGTAGTGTGTGTGGTAGAGTGTGGTAGTGTGTGTGGTAGAGTGGGGTGTATGTGTGGGTAGGTGGGGTTTTGTGGTGTGGAGAGTGGTGTGTAGTGTGGTGGGAGAGTGGCGTGTTTGTGTTGGGAGAGTGGGTGTAGTTTGTGGTAGAGTGGTTGTAGTGTTGTGGAAGATGGTGTGTAGTGTGTGTTTGGGGAGTGGGTGTAGTGTGTGTGGTAGAGTGGTGTGTAGTGTGTGTGGTAGAGTGGTTGTAGTGTGTGGGTAAGTGGTGTGTAGTGTGTGGTAGAGTGGGGGTGTGTGTGTGTGGTAGGTACGTGTATGTGGGGTGGTAGAGTGGGTGTGGGGTGTTGTTGTGTGGTGTGTAGTGTGTGTGGGTAGAGTGGGGTGTGTGTGTGTGGTAGAGTGGTGTGTAGTGTGTGTGGTAGGTGGTGTTAGTGTGTGGGTAAGTGGTGGTAGTGTGTGTTAGAGTGGTGTGTAGTGTTGTGGTAGAGTGGTGTGTAGTGGTGTGGTAAATGTGTGAGTGTGTGTGGGGAAAAGTGGCGTGTATGGCGGGGAAATGGGTGTGGTAAGTGGTGTGTAGTGTGTGTGGTAGTGGCGTGTAATGTGTGTGGTAAGTGGCGTTTTAGTGTGTGTGGTTTGAGTGGGTGTACTGTGTGTGTGTGGTGTGGTAGAGTGGGGTTTTAGTGTGTGTGGTAATGGTGTGTAGTGTGTGTGGTAGTGGTGTGTAGTGTGTGTGGTAGGGGTTTGTAGTGTGTGTGGGAGAGTGGCTGTTGGTGTTGGTAGAGTGGTGTGTTGTGTGTGTGGTAGAGTGGTGTGTAGTGTGTTGGTGAGGGGTGTATGTGTGGTAGAGGGCGTGTAGTGGTGTGGTAGAGTGGTGTGTAGTGTGGGGGTAGAGTGGTGTGTAGGGGTGTGGAAGAGTGGTGTTAGTGTGTGTGGTAAGTGGCTTGTAGGTGTTGGTAAGGGTGGTTTTTGTGTGTGGTAGAGTGGGGTGTATGTGTGTGGGAGAGTGGTGTGTAGTGTGTGGTAAGTGGCGTGTGTGGGGGTTTAGAGTTTCTGTGTAGTGTGTGTGGGGAGTGGGGTGTGTGTGTGTGGTAGAGTGGTGGTTTGGTGTGGGTAAGTGGTGTGTAGTGGTGTGGTAGATTTTTGGGGTATTGGTGGTGAGGGGTGTAGGTGTGTGGTAGAGTGGTGTGTTGTTGTGTGGTAGGTGGGGTGTATGTGGTGGTAGAGTGGTGTGTAGTGTGTGTGGTAGAGTGGTGTGTGTGTGTGTGGGAGAGTGGTGTGTGTGTGTGTGGTAGAGTGGTGTGTTGTGTGTGTTTTGGGAAGGGGGTGTGTAGGGGGTGTGGAGGTGGTGTGTAGTGTGTGTGGGAAAAGGGTGTGTATGGTGGGGGTAGAGTGGTGTGTATTTTGGGTAGAGTGGCGGTTGTGTGTAGTAGAGTGGTTTAGTGTGTGTGTGTGGTAGAGTGGTGTGTAGTGTGGTGGTAAGTGGTGTGTAGTGTGTTGGAAGGGTGGTGTGTAGTGTGTTGGTAGAGTGGGGGTAGTGTTGTGGTAGAGTGGTGTGTAGTGTTGTGGTTGGTGGTGTGTGTGTGGTGGTAAGTGGGTGAGTGTGTGTGGTAGAGTGGTGTGTAGTGTGTGTGGTAGAGTGGCGTGTAGTGTTGTGGGAGAGTGGCGTGAGTGGTGTGGGAGAGGGCTGTAGTGTGGTGGGGAGTGGGGTGTAGTGTGTGTGGTTAGGGGGTGTAGGGGTTGGAAGAGTGGTGTGGAGGGGACCAAGCAAGCCAGGAGGGAAACAATAAAATTGCCATGCATAAATCCCCGGGTTTAAAGAGGAATGTAAAAAGGGGTTCTTAATTTCACGAGTCTGGGAAAATACACCTAGAATGTGATGAACAGAAATTGAGTAAACTAGAGAATGATGATTGGGGAAGGAATAAAGCATCATAAAAAGTGAATAAGGTGTTTCCAGAAGAGATTGTGACAGGCTGGTCGCGCCATCCGTAAAAAAAAAAAAAGGAAATAACTGCTCGACCAGCCTTTCTAAGGTGCCACCCACCGTGTGTAGCGACCGACAGTCTGTCTGAGGTGCCACCCACCGTGTGTAGCGACCGCCAGTCTGTTTGAGGTGCCACCCACCGTGTGCTCGGACCACCAGCCTTCCTAAAGTGCCACCCAAGGTGTAGGGGAACTGGTATGGTAATACAGATAAGTTGTAGGTAAAAGACACGTATGAGATGATCAAGACATTTATTAAGGAAACGAGTAGCTAGAACAAGAGGTATATAGTACAAGCAGTCAGGTACACATAGATTAAATGTGGTAAACGAGGTAACATATTTGAGGTGGCGTTGGTAGTATCTGTCAGTAGTGCCCCGGTGAGCCAATGAGTTTCCTGAGTAATCTCTCGTGTTCCTTGCTGTCATCTAGGGACGGTGTTTCTGTTGGGTAGCAGTTGTGGCCAGGGCTGTGTATATGCAACAGGTGCCTTACTTTGGGAGTATGCAGTTGGTGATTACTAACTTCTCCTTCCAAACACATGCATCTGCGCAAATCATTTTTGCGAACTATCAGTTTGGCTTCGTTAAACTTCATGATGCGCTCCTGAGTACGCAGGCGTTATTGAAGTCGTCTCAGACGTAGGCGCATTGCTGTCCCCAAAGTCTGAGTTGTCGAGTTCTGTTCACAACAGTGATTCGTGTAGATACGTAACAACAGTTAAGTGAGAACTGGGTGATTTTTCCCTCAATTTGATTTTCCTTGCATTTTATCCATTTTACTTAAATTTTTCTTAACGTTTTGTATGATGCAACCATTTCCACCGCTCCTTGCTCCGTATGACCCATTCGGGTTAAGCTCTTCGCTTAAATATACAGTATAATAATTATTCTTCCGCCTTTCCTCCTGTAACAACAGAACTCTGATAAGCGCACTGACTGTGCACTCTTAAATGAGCGCGTACACGCACGCACGCACGCACGTGCACACACGCACGTGCACACACGCACACACGCACACACACAAAACCACACACACACACACACACACACACCACACACACACACACACACACACAATTTAATAGACAGAGTTATAGTAACGTGGAAAGGGAAAAAAGTTACTGTGAAAGAAGTATGACCGTGTGTGTGTGTTAGTTACCATTTGTTCCTAGGCAATGTCGATTTTGACACTAGGCCCGTTGAATGTGTGTGTGTGTGTGTGTGGAGATACAGACGCAGAAAACTCTTTCCTTGCTATCCACACACTCCAGGTCTTCTTCCTTCCAGACAGGAAGGAAGATGAGTGTCGAGAAACCACGACTTACTGGAAAGGTTCGAAAGAAATTGAATGTATAAAGGGAAATAATTTGCCCTTTGCTTCTGCTGCTGCAATGTACATTACTACTACTACTTCTGTCACTACTGATTTTTCGATTAATATTACCACCACTACTGTTACAACCACTACTACCATCATTACTGCCAGAACTACTCCCACAACTACTACTACTAAAACCAAAGACCAGTTAGATCCCTGACTTCACACCTAGGTGCATGAGTATAATAATATGCTAAGATAAACGGGAACATTAATCTTTCTTGTTTGAGAGAGAGAGATGTAAGAGAAAAAAGAGAAAAATGGTGAATGAAGGGGAAGAAAGAAATAGAGAGGTAAGTAAATAAAGGAGAGAATTAGCGAGGGGTAAATACAAAGAAAGAAGAATAGGGAATAATATTAATGTATCTTTTCTCGTACTAATGAGCAGTGAAATAATTAAAGACCGTTTTAGCACAAGAAAGCTGAAAAACAGAGAGTGGAAGGAAATATCAGAGAGAGAAAGGAAAAAAAAAAGGAAGGGAGAGGGAGACTTAGAGTGAAGCTTAGAGCGAATAATAGTGAGAGAGAGAGAAGAGAGAGAGAGAGAGAGAGAGAAAGAAACTGGTATCTCCCCAACATCTAAACATTGTGTCCAGACCACCCCAGCAGAGCGAGGCTCACTGGACGGCAACACAGATGGGAAGGGCTGGGTGGCAACACTGCTCCTGTCTCTCCCTGGGATATGTTCATTCCCTGCGTTGAAATCTCCTGCCATCCTCATGACTCTATCGAAAATTATTTATTCTGAGATTAATTTCAACTGGCTAATCTCTCGTAATCCCTTCCCTTTCCGGCGTGAAAATTGAAGAATATTTCACTTGTTTTCTAATACATGTTATTTGGTTTTATCTCCTGTTTTGGAAGTTTTATTATGCCGGAGTTTCTAAGCTGTTTAATTATTATGGCAGACTATGGGCTTGGCACAGCGTCATCTGCCTATATTCTAGATTTTAATTTTGACAACCCTCCTTCCCCCAGCTGCTAATTTATTATGCACACCATTTTCATCCTGCGGACTGTAGCAGCTACATTATTATGCATCGTATATCCTTCCTGTACAGGTTGCAGCTCATATTTGTGTATCTCATATCCATCCTATGGATAGAGGTGATTAGTTTATTGTTTCCAGTATATATTGTATCGTATCCATCCTGCTGACGGTAATGGCTAGTTTAATTTGTAACCCGTATCCGTCTTATGCATCGTAGTTGTTGGTTTGTGTATCGCCCTATATCCATTCTAAATCATCCTGCGACAGATTGTGCGTGAAAATACTGAAAGCATTGGAACTATATCCTAACAGGTCTAACGTAAGTACAATAGTATACTGTTTATATATATGCATTTTCATTATATTATCTGCTTGACGGGAACTTATCCTTCCTGAGAGGTATCTTAGTGTCAGAGATGGGCTCTTCAGTCAAGGAATTGGAGGTACCCTTCTGCTTTTCAAATTAAACCTGATTACCTGCCGTTCTTAGACTTTGTATAACGTATAATGGTGTAGTGATTCCCAACGAAAAGTGAAGAATATAAATGTAAATGTTTGATACAAAGGCAGTGGAGAAAAATTTATAAATATTAAAAAGCTATATTATTATTATTATTATTATTATAAAGATTATGCAGTAGTTAATAAAGTTTCATAGCCAGGGCCTCTGTGCCTCTGGAGAGTATAAATTAACTTCTTGGTATACGGTATATATTCTGAACCAGCTATTAAAATATATTGATTTGTATGTGGAGGGAAAGTCATGAGGCATTCATATGTAAGTTACATATGCCTCAATGAGACGTTTTGTTAAGAACACGCTGATTGCTTATTGAGGTGGTGAATTACATTTTTTTTACATGAAATTTAAAAAAAAGTGAAAGGATAAAAAGAAAAATGAATGAGAGAGAGCTATATTTCTCAGATCTTAGGCTGTAAAATACTTGGGAAGAAACTGTCATCTTTAATTTTGCGCAACCCTTCAGAGTTACTGTAAACAATAAATTTATGACGGGAAGGGCAGTGCAAGGAGTGAGGGAGAGTGCATAGTGAGCTTAAGGGAGAAGGCGGAGTGAGCTTAAGGGAGAAGGCGGAGTGAGCTTGAAGAAGAAGGCAGAGTGAGCTTAAGAGAGAAGGCAGAGTGAGCTTGAGGGAGAGGGCAAAGTGAGGGAGAGTGAAGAGTAAGAGAAAACAGAGAGGTGAGGGAAGTGTGACGGTAAGGGAAGAGGACAGTAAGAGGTAGACCTTCAGACCTCACACGACTAGTCTTGGCAGCATCAAGGAGGGGAGGCGCGGGGGGCCGCCCGCACCCTGTCCTTGCTGGGTGTGTGGGCGTGGGGCAACTTATGGAAGGACTTGGGGGGTGCATCTAAGATATTGAATATGTAGTTGCAGAAGACGAAGAGGAGACAGAATAGGAAGAAGTGATAAAGGGGGTATTATTATTGATGGTGATGCAGCTGTATGAAGCAGCTGTGACTGTGGGTGCGAATTCATGGATTTTGCTTTAGTAGATGTGATATACATGTCGTGTTATTACTAAACAATATCATTAAAAGCGGATATGGTTGTTACTGTAGTAGTTACAAGAACATGGTATGTGAATACCGACAGTACATGGATGAGAACCATATGTAATACTAGATCGTCTTATTGGGCAACGTTTTGCTCACATGAAGCTTTACGAGGGATACATTATTCATAGGAGTAGAATAGTCAGGTACAGGAGAGGTCTGGTCACCAGGCTGCAGTGTTCAACTTGATTAGAAATAAGTTGACCAGTAGGTCTGACATGCTAAATCTACCGGATTTCTAGACAACAATTTTGAAAATTTATTAAAACTTCAAGGCAGTCTCTCTTACGCAGAATGATCTCTTAGACTGTCAGTCTGGATTCCCCAGGACATCGGAATGCCGTGTGAGCTTTAAGAAATTACACACACACACACACACGTAAGTACGTACGTTGCTTACAGTATATCATCCACTGTAATTCTACACTTTTCCAAAGAGTGTAAATTCAATACCCTCAGCTTATCTTCGTATATAAAGGTTGTTTATATAAATGAGATTAACTTCGTAATCTTTTTTTTGTATGTTTTCCAGCGCATTCATATATCTGTTCCGATATATGAAGAGTGAAAATGATCTACGTAATCTAAATGAGGCCTTACCAACGATACATAAAATTGAAGGATAACTCAAGACGATGTCACAGTTCTGATATCAACACCAAATAAACTACCTCATCCCTGAACAAATTTACATAGAATTACGTGTGTGTGTGTGTGTGTGTGTGTTTGAAAGAGAGAGAGAGAGAGACTGAAGCACTATCTCATTATTCACAGTCACTGTTGATACATAATGTTGGCATATTTCGCTCTAGTAACGCAAAATTTCGAACAATAATAGACTTAACAAGGCATTATACCCCACCTGACCTCACCTTTAAGCTTTATAAAGGCGATAAAAGGTCAACTATCACATCCCATTATTATATGACTTTCACCCTCTAGTGAACAGAATAGTTAATTGCCTGATACCAAGAGTTGAATACACTGTCCTTCACTTCTTTCAGTTTGGAGAATGAAAACCACAGTACCATAGCTGGATTAATAATAATAATAATAATAATAATAATAATAATAATAATAATAATAATAATAATAATAATAATGGTTATATTACTATCATTATTAATGGGAAAGCGCTAAACCCATAAGGGTCATACAGCTCCTGGGAAATGATAGACAGTCAGGTTTGATCTGAGGAAGGGTTATCTGAAATTACTTGGATCGGGAGTATTTGTGCATTACTGTACGAGTTTTTCTTCAAATTCTTGGCCCTCATGGTGGAGTAATTCACAACTAACCATCAGATTGGAGGTGAAAATTTAAGGGCAAAAACGTCGCTACTACATGGTAGTGGTCCAAGACAGATTGAGACGTCGCCTAGTTTCGTGGATTAGTTGAGCATTCCTTTCCCCTCAAGGAAGGTGAATTGATGCTGATGAGAGGCTCTTGATCCAAACAGTTGGACCTGTTCTCCCCTACAGATTTGGCGCTTTCCCTCTAAATACAGTAGCAACTAAATGCATTTACGTGCAATTATGTACAGCCTCTTATATATAAATGCGATAGGAATATTGCAGAATGCGGCACAAGCTTGTAATACATGTAAATATTAGTGTTAAAAAGTGAATCAGAAGAGGGATTCTCAAGTGGCAATAGCTGACCAAGGTTTGAAAAGAACGAAAAGGCACAATGCCTGGACCAATACACAAATAACTCACACATAGGAAAAACTGATAGCGACCGAAACATCGTCAAAAGTTTCTTTCTCCTGTGTGCGGTTTTATCTGTGCAGGGTTTGGATAAGTACGTTCTAAAGTTATAAACGAAAACCTTAGATGATAGGAGAAAACTCGAGCTAACAGATGGACGGCTCTGGCATCACGCCTTGCAGTATTTATCAGTTCACTTAACTAAAAGATTTAAAATTTTGTCGCCGAAGCGGTTAATTGTGCACCATATATCCATCCTGTAGAGGGTAGCGCAAGAGCATTTGGATACACGAACTAGTCCCAAAAGCGTTAACAGGAGTACATCGGGATTTATATCTACAGTTCACTCATCTGTTACAATCAAATTTAGGAAAATTGCGTAATATGTCTTGTATCTTATTTTCATTAATAAGGTATCATGACATATCACATATACTATCTTTATATTTCTCAGTAAGTTGACAATCAGTCACATAGTGTTAAAGATAATGACCATAGGGTTGGCTACATACTTTGCATATGGTTTGAGCATCATCAGTCATTGTAGGTGATAGATCTACTCAGGCTTCTAACTGCATTCCTGTGACAGTTTTATTATTTACTTCTCCCCAGATATTATTCGTAATGTTAACTTATCAGCTTTATCATGAAAGAGTAATCCAATGTGTGATGGAATCCATAATATTTGTACATTAATTTCTCTTTCCCTGATTTCCAAGTATCTGTATCTGACTTCTCCAATGAACATGTTAGAGTGAATAAGTAATGATCACAGAGTCAGGCTCAGCGCCAATAGAATGGCAAACAATTCAGTTCGCAGTGTAGACGCTCAATTGTTAATTCTTTTGCTTAACTCACGATAGTTCCTATCGTTCTTATCTAGGGAGGTGTCAGCTCTGGAAATTTAAAAATACTTAAAAACACGAGTTTTCAGTATTTGTTAATTTTTAATTTTTTTTCCATTTTATTAGTTCTAAAAATCTCAACAATCCTGTAAGAAAAAAATAAGATTGGCCAAACTTGCCCAAATTTGGCCAAAAGATGCATCAGCCATGAAATATTGAAGCCGGTCCGAATAGGTAGACGCATATATTTTGACTCACACTTTCGCACAGTTTTACATATTGAATGGCCAGATCTGCTCCTATCCACTTGAATTTTCCTTTTAGCTGTCTTCGAATTTAGAGGTGCCTTTTCTGAGCATTTGAAGTTAAGTCAGTGAAGGTTTTGGAAGCTATCCAAGCGATTCCAGGAGGCTGTAAATGGGGTCAGTAACCTTGGTCATAGATCACCTGGAAATGCCAAATGTTCCTAGACTCTGGTCCTCGTTTCCTCACACAAACGTTCAAATTTTGAATCCGATAGGATGAGGTTTCTCGAGTCATGGACGAAAAAAGATAAAAAAGTTGAGGACAAAGGAACATAGGGATGGGGGGGGGGGGGGGAAGAAGAAAGAGTAAAGCACAAATCATATCCCAGCTCGAACCAAAAAAAAAATCGTGACAGAGACCAAAAGGAAAAAAAACTTCCCACGAGTCTTGGATGGAAGGTAATGTATTCCCTTCAAGGGTAAGAGAAGCATCTTTATGCTGGTAAAGGACTCTTGAGTCGAGGAATTGGGGCTACACTCTTTGGACTGGACCTGAATGCCTCTCATTCCATAGGTGATAGTGCCTCATATGAGTTTAGCGCTTCCTCATAATAAAATGATGGGTGGCGTGAGAGCATGGCTAACTGGAGCAAAAACGTAGCTGTCCGGGAGAGGTCGTGGGTTGGTCACGCTGGGGCAAGACACCTTCAGGACCTAGCTCTCTCTCTCTCTCTCTCTCTCTCTCTCTCTCTCTCCTCTCTCTCTCTCTCTCTCTCTCTCTCTCTCTCTCTCTCTTTCATTTTGTCCCGTCAGCCTTTTAAATTTTTCTTTTCCAAATTAATCTTCCGTCTTTCCTCAACATTGTTGGGCCAGCCAGCTTGTATCCACCCCGCCCTACATTCCGCTTCAGCCCCCTCTCCATACTCTTGCCTGATGCTCTCTTCCCCACAATTCTCAGCATTTACACAAACAGTACACACCTCCCAAACCTCCTTTGCTCCCCTTCATCCACTACACTTCCTATCTCCTTCCTCCGCATCACCTCCAATGACCGCCTCCCAGACAGCTAACACGGCCAATTGTGTGACTAAGGGATATGTATTTTACCGGGAGACTTACACCCCCCAGGTTCACCTTACTTGTTTCCCAGTTTGATCACGTACATTATACTGGCCATTGAGAATTTAACATGGCCAAGCATGCAGAAAGACACTGTGCTTAGCAAGAATATGTATATAGATGACGTGTGACAAGTGGGGTTGCTCAAGGATCGGTACTTGGATGAGTACTATTTCTGGTGTGGTGAACAAACCAGTAGAGATAGTCTAGTGACTCTGTTCGTATATGATATAATGCTAGGAGAATAATTACAAGAGTTATTATTATTATTATTATTATTGTTGTTATAATTATTATTATTATTATTATTAATTATTATTATTATTGTTATTGTTATAATTATTGTTATTATTACTTTGATAAGCGCTTAACCGTAGGTTTAATCCAAGAAAAGTGAGGATACCTCCCGCTCCATAAATCAAGAGTCTTTCACCTGCATCAAGAGATAAGTCTGCAGAAAATTTAACTGTGTTTCATTGCTGTTAATGATTTTTAATCTAAGAAATAGGAGTGACTCTCTCCTTCCTTTGACCGGACGTGATTATCTTTCTTAGATTCTGCTTGATTCCTACAGACTAAGCGTTTCCCATTAATAATAGTAATAATAATAATAATAATAATAATAAATGAAGGCGAATGTATTTCTTCATTTTTGGAACACTCAGTCTCGATGTGTAGTAGTAGTAGTAGTAGTAATAATAATAATGATAATTATAATGCACAAACGATTGGTCCAATTCTCAGCTGAAGCACAACAGAGCCCGGACATGAGCGTGCCCTTACAATAAGCGTTTTGTCCTCCCTGTATCCAGAACTACAGTGCTGTGTCCTCCCTGTACCCAGAACTACAGTGCTGTGTCCTCCCTGTACCCAGAACTACAGTGCTGAGTCCTCCCTGTACCCAAAACTAGTGTTGCGTCCTTCCTGTCTGTACCCCAAAACTACAGTGATCCTTACATAAGCAACCAAACGTCGGCTTCAATAACCCTTTGTTGAGGCTGTAAGTGTGCAAGGAACAGGTTCCCAGGACTGGAGGTCGGAGGTAGAGGGGTTCCGGAGGGATGGGGGACTGGGGGGGAGGTCGGAGAGTGGAATGGATTGGGTCGGAGGGAGGGAGACGGAAAAAAGAGATAAAAGAGGGGGAGAGAGAAAACAGGAAGGAAGAAGGGAGGGGAGAGAGAGAGGGAGAGAGGAGAGGAGAAAGAAGAATAGAGGAAAGAATACTGGAGCGTGAAAGACGAAAAGAAATGAGAAATGAAATTGAAAAAGATAAAAGGGAAATTACTCGGGGAAGACAGTACAGGACTTGAAATTCACTCAGCTTATCTGTTGAGGGAAACTATCTACTTTTACCTGGATTAAAGACAGTCGTTTATTAATTATATACTTGTACGAGTCAAGGATAAAAAAAAACAAAGTTGAAGAATATGGAAAAGAGGAAAACAAAAAAGGTTTTAAACAAACTAAAAAAGATTTTTTTTTAAGCAAAATTGGAGACATCAACAATATGCTGGTACCCTATTCTGCGTGCGAGGATGAGGAGAAAGAATAAGGGAGTACAAAAGCAGTGTGTGGGGGTATGGGGGAGGAGGGAAGACAAACCCACCACAGCCATGGTGGAGACCCCACACTAAGGGTGGAGAGGTGGGTAGGTGTGTGTGTACTCACCTATTTGTGGTTGCAGGGGTCGATTCGTAGCTCCTGGCCCCGCCTCTTCGCCACTAGATCCACTCTCTCCCTGCTCCAAGGGCTTTATCATACGTCTTCTTAAAGCTGTGTATGGATCCTGCCTACAATGCATTACTCTCCAGATTGTTCCACTTCCTGACAGCTCTGTTGCTGAAGAAATACTTTCTGTCATCCCTGTGACTCATCTGAGTTTCAGCTTTCAGTTGTGACCCCTTGTTGCTGTGTCACGTCTCTGAAACATTTTGTCCCTATCCACCTTGTCTATTCCTATCAGTATTTTCTGTGTTATCATGTCGTGTGTGTGTGTGTGTGTGTGCGCGTGTGTGCGTGCGTCCGTGCGTCCGTGCGTCCGTGCGTGTGTGTGTGTGTACAAGAGATGGAGGAAGGGAGAACGGAGGCAGGTAGGTGGGCAGGTAGGAGAGAGGGAAGATGGGAGGGGGTGGTTGTGTTACTGGCCCCCCGCCAGGTTAATTGCAGCTACTGTGTTGAGCCGAGCAGGCAGGTGTCCAGCACAGGTAGGGAGGGGAAGGGGAACGAGAAGGGAAGGGGAAGGAAGAGGGACCAGAGCACGAAGTGGCAGTAGCATCTCATCCCCTACCCGGTTCTTTATCCTCTTCCTGCCCTTGCTGTCTCCATCCATGTAACCCCCACCTATATCTCTTCCTTATCTTCTGAATACACACATACTCACCCAGTTAAAGAACTGAACATAATGATACTTGAGAAAAGAAAAAATAGGAGACATAGATACGACGTACATGATACTCAGAGGATTTGATAGGTGGACAGGGAAAGCTAGGTTGATGGGCTGGAAACATGAACACGGGGGATAGATGGAAAGTAAGGACGCAGGCTAGGTATTGGGATGCCAGGAAAATTGTCTTCAGCCTGTGTACAATAACTTGGATGAAGAAATAGGTGAGGCAAATTCCATTCACAGCTTTATCAGTAGGTATGATAGGCCCGTAAGTCTAAGACTAATCCCAGTCACATCCAATTAAGAAACGGAACCAAGAACTGAGACTTGATTATCCCAATAACATAAAAGGTGAGTAAAACAGATGTGTGTGTGTGTGTGTGTATGTGTGTGTGTGTGTGTGTGTGTGTGTGAATGAGAGTGTACTCATTCATCGCTCTCTCTCACACACCAAGAATAATGACATTAAGGAACACTTCGAAAGTACTTTATTTTTTCACTCACCTTTTTTCCCCTATCAGTGAGACTTTCATTAGAAAGAATTCGGAGCACAGAACTTGCCTGTAGTGCCAGAACTGTACACACACATACAACAAAATGAGAAAAAAAATATTTATAAAAATTCTCAACTTTTCGTAACACGGAAAGTTGCGCGAATTTCCGCACCGACAACTTATATTAAAGCGTCAGCGTGTGACGCACGAGATATTTTACGATATTCAAGCTTAGTTCTTTAGATTGTAGCTGACTGAAGGGGAGCTGTGTGTCAGAGTCAACCTGAGAAAAACTGTGCAGAAAAATATCGCATTATCGCGCACGCGCATACATAAAAAAATAAGCAATAAAAATCACTATAAATGTCTGTAGATGACTTGGATAAAATGATAATTGGGAGCATATTGGAACTGAATGAAGATAAATACCATGAAATTTAAATAGGAGAAAGTGGAATTGGGCCCATGAATAATATAGATTAGAGTAAAAAATTAAAAGAATTGGAAAGGGAGAGAGAGAGAAAGAGAATATTTAGGAGTTATTACGAACAAAAAAAATGTCACCAGAAGACCGGGTAAATGAAATTAAGAAACGCGTGTGCAACAGACAAACTATAAAATAAAAGCTTTCCAATATATGGCTGAAGAAATCTTGAAAAAAAAAACTCTTATAATACATGTTAGACAAAAATTGGAATGTGCAACAGATATGTGGTGCTCATGCCCGAAAAAAAAGATGAGGATACTCAAAAAAATAAAAATAAATAATGTATGCTAGAGTTAAAAAATACGAATTATGATATATGGTTGTTAATGTTACTGTGCCACCTTGGTTTATAGGACGAAAAGAGGAGACATAATAACAGTATGGAAGGTTGTAAAATAACGTAAAGGAATGGATAATGAAGAATCAGTAAATGCAACAAGGACAAGAGGCCACAGTTGTAAACAAGGTGAAAATTGTGGCCGGAGGGATACTAAACAATTTTTCTTACCAACAGAGTGGTAGATCAGTGGAATGAATTAAAAGAAGAAATTCGGTAATAATTGTTACAACCATTGCAACATTTAAAATTAAAAAAAAAATACGCGATTAAAAAATTACTGAAGATATGACATCACGAATATAGTTCTGCTCATGTAGCTATAAGTAGGTAATCTCTGTCTCTGTCTCTGTCTGTCTGTCTCTCTCTCTCTCTCTCTCTCTCTCTCTCTCTCTCTCTCTCTCTCTCTCTCTCTCTCTCTCTCTCTCTCTCTCTCTCTTACATACACACACACACACACACACATCTACAAAAATCCAGAGAAATTATCAACCTACCACCTGTCTCGCCCCTTCTGCAGCTCTGAAAGTGCAGGGTGGGCGGGATGGGTCCTTCCACGTCTTAAATGGTTGGCTCCTGGGGTGGCTGGCTGTCAGGGAACGAGAGGATAATCACAGGGCGGAAACCTGAGGTCGAATCCCGGTGGACACACCCAGGTTAAGAGAAATTCAGGTATATTTGTACCGTGTCGCAGCTGGTCGGAAAGTTTCGTTTTACCGGGGCGAGCCATGAACTTGACCGTTGGATGTGAGAACAAAGATACGTTGATAAAGCCTTTATTCCCCTCATAGATGTGAGCTAAAGCCATTTAAACATTGTTTAAATGGCTTGCTTTTCTGCAAGCGTTTTTGTTCTGCCATTTTTTCGGAATCTTCTTACCTTCTAAACCATCCTGATCATAGGATGTTTGTTTGATGACGAAGACTTCATTTCGAGTATTAACACGGAGAGTTAGTATTCCAGGAAACCCAGTATGGCTAAGTTCCACTAGATTTCTTTTAGTCCTGTTTTCCAGGATGCTAACCACAATAGTCGGCAAACATTTAGGTGCCTGCTGATTGCTAGGTGAACAGAGGCAACAGGAAAAGAAGACAAAGACACCTTTTATAATTAATAATAATAATAAAATAAAAGATCTTTTGCCATATATGCCCTTTTGTAGCGACTTACTGACTCGGACTCCATCTATTCAAAAGGAAACATGTCCTTGTCTCTCTCGGCTCCAAAATTGTATCCAGGTCTTTTGATTGTGAGCCGCAAGGGGTCACAATCTCACTTACACACACACACACACACACACACCACACACACCACACACACACACACACACACACCACTCGGTGAAAGCACAAACACAATCACCTTCGCTCTCTCCCTCTCTCCAATAAAAAAAATTCACCTAGAACAATGACAAGCCTGAAGACACAGGGGTGAGAGCAGAGAGAAGGTGAAGTAAGGGGAAACTATTTCATTCTTTTAGGTGAACACAGGAAGCTCCATTCGCGCGAATATTAATTGGCAGTTCAATCCTCAGCATTTTATCAATCAAAAACCACAGAGAAAATTTGTATCAAACAGTGAAAGGAAAAGGGATTAGAAACACCGTGGGCAGGAGGAAAACTGGAGCCAGTTCATGGGAGTAGGTGAAGAACAGGAACTAGAGCTCTGTGACCAGGTGAAGAACAGTGACTAACCTAGTGGGCCAGGTGAAGAACAATAACTAATCTACTGGAGCAGGTAAAGAGCAGGAATTAGTCCGCTGGAGCAGGTAAAAAAAAACTTGCTCTCTGAAGCAAATACATACATATCAACAGTTTTTCCACTAGCACGGGACAAAATTTTAATCAGTGAAACTTGTAAAGAAAGAAGAACTTGCCGTCTCGAGCAGATAAAGAACAAGAACTAACCCGGTAAAGCAGACAGAGATAATCTAACCCACTGTCATAGGTGAAGAACAAGTTCTTCCCACTGAAACAGGTGAAGAACAGACTCTCCCATCGGATTATGTGAACAATAACTTGCATACGGAAATAAGTGAGGAACGACTCACTGAAGCAGGTGAAAAACAAGAACTTTCCCAGTGGAACAGATGAACAGTTTAATTATGTTAATGAGGAAGCGCGATTTCCGTAGGGGTCACGCAGAGAAGATGTTGAATAATGCCTAAAGGACAGATGAGATTACCTGATCATGAAATAAACAAACTAGGTGACAATGGAGTGATTCCTTTTAATACCTAATTTACCCTTAAGCTTTCCTTCAGAATTTATTATGGGGAAACGCTAAATCTGTAGGGGGTCGCACATCGCCTTGGGAGCGGGAGGCAATCAGATCTGATCCAATTCCAAGGCTCAAGAGCCCCTCACCAGCATCAAGACACCTGTGAGAGGGAATCTTTAGTTTCTAGTTCGGAAACACAACTGTTGGCCAGGCAAAGCCTGGTCTAGGGCAGGGCTATAGTAGGAGGAAAACTCTCGATGTCGGAGGTTTATTTATAATGAATGAAGTTGTTTTGGCAAAATTAGTGAGCTTCGTTCTCTGGTGATTGCTGAAATCTCGCTCGAAAGGGCACATTGGCACCCCTCACCTCAGGAGAGGAATTGGAGTTACCCGTCCCTTCCTCAGGTCAAATCTGGTTACCTTGAATTCTCCATACGCTGTATGACCTCTGCGTGTTTAGCGCTCCCCGTGATTATAATAATCTTTATAATAGTCTCCTGGCTTGTTGCTTACCCTTCTCAGGTAAGTGCCAAGAATTCATTGAAGGTAACAAATTGGAACTCTCACTCCACTTGTTGTTCAGTCCACTTCAAAGGGAAAAGAGTGCCAAGAGGCGGCACCGAATGAGAGGATATAAACAATAAACAGAGGAAGGTGGTACTCCCCTCGAGGGAGCACTTCAAGCTCTGTGCTCGACGCTACGCTCCCCTCTCATAATATTCCAAGTCTCTTTGATTCCCTCCTCCCACCAAAGAATTTTCCCTTTCTCTGCCCCCATACCTCCCTACGCCGCTTCTTTGAACTCCACTCCACCGTCAATACCCGCTCTTGTTTGTGTGTAATTTCCGATTTTACATTACATTCATGGGAGGAGAGCAAACCTGTAGATGTCAAACAGGGAATGAGAGGCAATCAACCCCAGTCCGAGGAAAGGAAGGATAGATTTAATTCCTTGAATCAAGAGCCCCTGTCCTTGATGGGTGTAATTTCCGAGGCTCTTTTGATTACAAGAGCCACTCTGTCTTTTAATTTAGTTACTCCCTCCTACCCTTTCTAATACTGTTTGTCTTCAGCGGCCATCTTGTTTGTTTACCTCCAGTTCCATTTATTTGATCACTGGTTTCTACTCGTTTCTGTTATCTTCCCTGTTTTATTTTTCCTTCTCTGTATGTTTTCCTCCTCTCTGCTGATTCCTTTGTCTTCTTGTAGCCCTCTTATCTTCTAACCTTTTTTTTCTACTTATTCAAAGACATTTTCTTTCTCTCATTATGAGTTTTCATAGTTGGCAACAGTGTTTCTCACTGTTGGTCTTCAGTCCAGGTAACAATATTTTTTTCAGTATTTTCTTTAAATCGAAATAGTTCAGCGATGCTGTACATGAATTTCAGATGGTGGTCGCTATTGTGAGATGTTCAGAAATGTAAGAAGATATATGTAAATGTGAGATATCTGATAATGTAAGGGTTTTTTACTGAAACTTTAAAAAAAATGCATATGTGTGAGATGTCACGTAAGTTTTTAGATTTTTATGTAACTTGATGTGTCTGTGTGTGTGTGTGTGTGTGTGTGTGTGTGTAACACACACCGGCCGTCTGCCATCGAGGTAGGGTGAGTCGGGAAAAGAAGAAACACTGTCACCATCACTCACTCTAACACTGTCCTGCCGAAGGCATGCCGATATTACAGCTTTAATTTGCAATATCCCCACCCCTCCCTCAGAGTGCAGACACTGTATACTTCTAACCTCCAGGACTCAAGCCCGAACTAATCGGTTTCCCATGAATCCCTTTAAAAATTCTACCTTGCTTAGTCTTCAGTAGCACATAGGAGTGTGAGCAAGGTATTCGCTTACTTTATTTTCTTAGAGAGCCCACATATATTATGTTATTCTGTAAGGTATTAAGCTTTTCAACTTTTAAAGGGTCATTTAGAATGCATTTCACCTGTACATTAACAATAAAAATACTTTTCCTTAAAATATGGATTAAGAAATGCACACCATCTTAATTTATTATTGTTATTATTATTATTATTATTTTTTCTTTTCAACAAGTCGGCCGTCTCCCACCGAGGCAGGGTGACCCAAAAGGAAAGAAAATCCCCAAAAAGAAAATACTTTCATCATCATTCAACACTTTCACCTCACTCGCACATAATCATTGTTTTTGCAGAGGTGCTCAGAATGCAACAATGTAGAAGTATATACGTATAAAAATACACAATATATCCCTCCAAACTGCCAATATCTCAAACCCCTCCTTTAGAGTGCAGGCATTGTACTTCCCATTTCCAGGACTCAAGTCCTGTTATTATTATTATTATTATTATTATTATTATTATTTATTTATTATTATTATTATTATTTCAGTTATAATTTTTTTCCTCCTGTACATATCGATTTATCGATTTCAAGTTTTGTTTAACAATTGTTTTTGCACAGACCCATCACATTATCATCACTGTTCTCACCACAGCTTAGCCCAGCGATGCTTGTTCCTATTCCTGTCATGTAATGAAGCATAAATCTGTAAAACTGATGTATCGTGACGTTAATTGCCACAGTAAACTAGTGTATTTTGACGTTCATTGCTAACCATAATGAATTGTGGCGTTATTTTTTACCGCCATCTCATGTATTATGACGTTATTTGCCCTATTAACAAATGCATTTTGACGTAATTGATTACGTAACTAGGGATTAACGACGTTATTTATCACCGTAGATTATTGCGACGTTATTGATTCTGTAACTAGTATGTGACAATTAGTTTTACCATAGATAATGCACTGGAATGTTATTTGCACAATAGTGTATTGTGTCTTGTTGTTATTGATTCCGTACTGTGACCTTTATTTTCACCGTATACCAACGTATTGGGGAGTTATCCCATAGCTTAGTGCAGCGTGGAGTTAAGCCATTCATAAGCCACGTATTGTACAGGCTAAGTAACGCAAACATCTTCCTATACCCCGATTTCCTTCACAAAAGGGCTTCCTTACCCTTAAGTCCTTATGCCTCCTTTATTCCTACTTATCTCCGGCTCACTATGGCCTAATTTGCTTGTTAATAAGGGAGCTTCCTGTGTACCTCCGCCTACCCTGGATCACTTTCGGTTCATCTCCTGCCAGTAGGGGGTTCTCTCCGGTAGAGGTTCTCTTCGGGTAATGGCCGTTAGCTTCCGCTCGTGTTGGTGATATTCCGCTCTAAATAGGACCGCGTGCGCTAAGGTCGACAATATCCACTGTATCTTAGGTCTTCGGGAATGCCGGGGTTGTTTACCGGACCGTGCCTTGAGGATAGGGCCACGCCTGCGGGTGTGATCTAGTCAGCTACCGGAGAGGGTCTGGAATGCGCACAATAAAAGGCTAATGGTTGGGTGATGACGCTGTGAGTTCAAAGGCCAAGACATGGCCCTACTTGGTTGGAAAACAGAGAATTGTCTGTGGTGTACGGGAGGTCCTGCCTCGTATTCTTGGGGATTATGGAAGATGGAAAGAGGGAAGCTTTGAAGGGGTATGTAATTACCCAGGTGTTCGGCACCCAGTCTTGGGTCCTCCTCTTAAATTTGTTGGGTAATGTGACGTCTTAATCGATCCTCATTTTCAGGTTTTGGGGTGCTTTTGTGTCCACTTCGTATCTCTTCGGCTTGAACTAGTTCGTTACAAGATTGACGTTGTAAGTGTCTTTCCTGATGTTCCTGCGACTCATCTTAGAGTTAACTTTACATCTGAGCGTTTTTCAGTCATATTCCTTGGAAATTAATCTCTCTTTGATTTACACCGAGCCTGGAGTATTTTGGAAGTCATGGTCATGTCTTCCTTTCTTAACCTTCTCTAGCTTTACAAATCTTCCTTCATAACTTATGCTTATTTTTTTATGTAACTGGCTAATTGATTACATATTTGTAGCTGCAGAATGAGAGATATGACCATGATTTGTGTTAGTTACCATTTTGTCCTAGGCACATGTCGATTAGACACTAGGCCTGTTGTATATGTGTGTGTGTGTGTGTGTACTCACCTAGTTGAGGTTGCGGGGGTCGAGTCCGAGCTCCTGGCCCCGCCTCTTCACTGATCGCTACTAGGTCACTCTCCCTGAGCCGTGAGCTTTATCATACCTCTGCTTAAAACTATGTATGGATCCTGCCTCCACTACATCACTTCCCAAACTATTCCACTTACTGACTACTCTGTGGCTGAAGAAATACTTCCTAACATCCCTGTGATTCATCTGTGTCTTCAGCTTCCAACTGTGTCCCCTTGTTACTGTGTCCAATCTCTGGAACATCCTGTCTTTGTCCACCTTGTCAATTCCTCTTAGTATTTTGTATGTCGTTATCATGTCCCCCCTATCTCTCCTGTCCTCCAGTGTCGTCAGGTTGATTTCCCTTAACCTCTCCTCGTAGGACATACCTCTTAGCTCTGGGACTAGTCTTGTTGCAAACCTTTGCACTTTCTCTAGTTTCTTTACGTGCTTGGCTAGGTGTGGGTTCCAAACTGGTGCCGCATACTCCAATATGGGCCTAACGTACACAGTGTACAGGGTCCTGAATGATTCCTTATTAAGATGTCGGAATGCTGTTCTGAGGTTTGCTAGGCGCCCATATGCTGCAGCAGATATTTGGTTGATGTGCGCTTCAGGAGATGTGCCTGGTGTTATACTCGCCCCAAGATCTTTTTCCTTGAGTGAGGTTTGTAGTCTCTGGCCCCCTAGACTGTACTCCGTCTGCGGTCTTCTTTGCCCTTCCCCAATCTTCATGACTTTGCACTTGGTGGGATTGAACTCCAGGAGCCAATTGCTGGACCAGGTCTGCAGCCTGTCCAGATCCCTTTGTAGTTCTGCCTGGTCTTCGATCGAGTGAATTCTTCTCATCAACTTCACGTCATCTGCAAACAGGGACACCTCAGAGTCTATTCCTTCCGTCATGTCGTTCACAAATACCAGAAACAGCACTGGTCCTAGGACTGACCCCTGTGGGACCCCGCTGGTCACAGGTGCCCACTCTGACACCTCGCCACGTACCATGACTCGCTGCTGTCTTCCTGTCTAGTATTCCCTGATCCATTGTAGTGCCTTCCCTGTTATCCCTGCTTGGTCCTCCAGTTTTTGCACCAATCTCTTGTGTGGAACTGTGTCAAACGCCTTCTTGCAGTCCAAGAAAATGCAATCCACCCACCCCTCTCTCTCTTGTCTTACTGCTGTCACCATGTCATAGAACTCCAGTAGGTTTGTGACACAGGATTTCCCGTCCCTGAAACCATGTTGGCTGCTGTTGATGAGATCGTTCCTTTCTAGGTGTTCCACCACTCTTCTCCTGATAATCTTCTCCATGATTTTGCATACTATACATGTCAGTGACACTGGTCTGTAGTTTAATGCTTCATGTCTGTCTCCTTTTTTAAAGATTGGGACTACATTTGTGTGTGTGTGTGTGTGTGTGTGTGTGTGTGTGTGTGTGTGTGTGTGTGTGTGTGTGTGTGTGTGTGTGTGTGTGTGTGTGTGTGTATGTGTGTGTGTGATTATTAACTACAATCAAATGAGCAGAGCCATGCACGTGCTGTCCCGTCTTTAGTAATTAATTTGCGAAATATATGTTGAAAGTTCAGTTGCTTGTAGCACATACCGCTTCCTCGTTTACCCCATTCCAGCTTTCTATCATTCCTTTGTTGAGGGAAAACATTTTGATATCCGTTTGATACAGGGGTGTCGTGTAGCTCACTGTAAGAGCATTGACTCACAATTGCTTAGTCATGGGTTCTATTCCTAAGCATGGAAAAACTTCTAGGCAAGTTTCCTTATACCTCTGCTACCCCCCGTCCCTACCCCCTACCTACCACTAAAAATAGTCACATCTGTGTTAGCCAACTGTTGTGGGTCGCATTAAGATAAAAATGTGATAAAAGCAACTCCAGTGCTGTTGGAATGTAATATACTGTGTAAGAAAACACTCCAGTTCTGTGTAAGACAACTCCAGACAAGCAAAATGTTTTCGTGAAACTAATGATGTTAATTAAAAAAAAACGCTTGACACCGGTATGCTTCACAGGTTAAAATTGGAGCCTGATGATGGTGTAAATAAATCAACACCGTTCTTTTCTTATTCTTTTCATGATCATATTTCTAGCTAATATCACAATATGCAAAATAAGCGCTGTGAAAAAAAATAGTAAAGTTTCATGCGCTTTCGTGAATTCCCAAATTATTAGTAGGTTTGTAGATAGCAACTGCCCAGGAGGATTTAAACCCATGGTCCAGTGGATTAGAACGTCATGTGTGATTTTCGCTCACCATGAGGCGGGCCAAAACGACATGGGTTCGAATCCTCGGTTTGTCGCAGTGTTGTTATTGATTTAGTACCACTCGTTCGTGGTTACATTAATATAAAATACTGCTCGTGGACGCTATTACACCAAACGGGGAGTAGAATGAAATTAGCTCTGAGGCACCCACACCACCATATGTCCTCGGATCAAGGTAAAACACCTAGCTCTGCTTGGTGCTTGATTCTTGTAGGATTGCGTGGTCGAGTTTGTTAGACATGTGTGATTTTCGCTCACCATGAGGCGGGCCAGAACGATATGGGTTCGAATCCTCGGCTAGTCGCAGTGCCGAATATGTAAAACTGGTCAATTAGCAAGAACTCATTTAAAATTAAGTCCTTTCTAAAATTTTCTCTTATACGTTTAAAGATATATTTTTTCATTAATGTTAATGTAAAAAATTGTAATTTTGCAGCAAAAGAATCTTAGAAAACTTACCTAACCTTATTATAACAAGAACAATTTATTTTAGCCTAACTCAACTAAATATATTTTAGATTTGTTTACATTAATTTAATACTAAACAAACACAGTGAAATATATTTTTTCCGTTAGGTTCAGAATAATTTTGGCGAAATTATTGTATACACAAATTTTCGCTTATCCTATATGGCAAGATGAGCGTTGCTATTTAAGCCAAGATCGCAAGTTCTGCCTATTCGGCACGATATATATATATATATATATATATATATATATATATATATATATATATATATATATATATATATATATATATATATATATGATATAATATTCTCAGCAGCTGAAATAAGCAATATTCCCCACGGACACTCTCCATCAGTTCCGGCTGTAAAATATTATAGCTATAGCTCTTCTCTGCTCATCGTTTTCTTCTGTTATTTTCGTGTACCCAAAGATTTCTCCGTAGCTTAAAGCTCTCTTCGTTTATCGTGTCTTTTCTCTTTAGTCTGCTTCTTTCTTTTAATCATCATGGCCTTTCTCTTCCTTCTCTTCCTCTTCGCCCTCTTCGTCCTCTCTCATTTTGTCTTCTTGAGAGAAAAGTTTGCATTTATGTTTTTATTAGAATAAATTCAAGTCGTTTTGGCTTTAGTTAGTTGTAGGAGCGTGTGTATCAAGCCACCTGTTAGTCTGGTCCCTAACTCACGTGGAGGTTTTTCTTTTCATTTCTGTTTGCTCTTGTTTGTTGGCTGTGCTCTAGGTCAGTCTTCACTTCCCCTTCCCTAAGACTAACCTCATATCTACCTCTCCAACATTCTTTTTGTCTCCGGTATTTACATACCTTTGTATTTCGATTCAGGAAGCCTGCTGGGCAGGCGAAACGTCTTCTCAATAAAAATACTAAACTGCTGCACATATGTCTTACTCATCTACTTGTCGCTTTTGGACACCATTAATATAATAACCCGTTTGGGTAACCCTTGCCACACCTGTTGGTGTGGCAAGGGTTACCCAAACCGTAATGGATTAAGGATATTATACCACAAACTTCTTTTATGAAGGCTCCACACACTCGTTTGACTGTGCTCATTATCGTCAGTGACTGTGATTACTCTGCGCCCTTATATCAAGCTTTCCACTTCCATCTTCAGTACCTAAGATTACTGGTGCCGGCTACAATCTTAGGGAAGGTAACATCTTAACTTGCTCTGTGGTACATCATTGTCCAGCACCAACTCCATGTATTAGTGATGACTTGACTCTGATACCATTTACAGAGTTTGTGTCAACCATCACAGCACTTGCAACATTTCTGAAGCACCTAATATTACCATCAACTAAAACTCTTACACAGTGCTTTTCTGGGCCTCTAGATAATTATGCTGTCATTTCATTTTTTATTCTTAAAGTGTTATTTTTATTTACTATATATAAAAAATAGACACATTTATCTGCATCTAGTATACCTTCGTTGAATATTTTTTGTTATTTTTTTTTCATATATATCTTCATTAAAATGAAAGTTTTTATGGAATATTTACAACAGGGAAGTCGATGTTGATGTTACATTTGACAACGTTTCTCTCTATCTTCGTTAGCCTCTGTTATTATTATAATTATTATTACTATTATTATTATCATTATTATTCTTGATGCCGGTGAAGGGCTCTTGGTGCATGGTACTAAATTTATTTTCTCTTTGATCGAACCAGACTGTCTCCCATTTCTCGTGGCGCTATATGAGCCATAGGGTTTGGCGCTTTCCTTTGATCAAAATAGAAAAAATATAGATCATTTTCCTTTGTGCATTCCTTCCGTGTAACCCTCCACACAGGGAGTAATAAAGGAACACCCCTGCAGAGGATGGCCCGTTGTATATAGCGGTCAGAGCGTCACTATTGTCTGATCTCTTCGTCTCCAAGACATGAATAGGTGTGTGTGTGTGTGTGTGTGTGTGTGTGTGTGTGTGTGTGTGTGTGTGTGTGTGTGTGTGTGTGTGTGTGTGTGTGTATACTCACCTAGTTGTGGTTGCAGGGATCGATTCACAGCTCCTGGCCCCACCTCTTCGCTAGTCGCTACGAGGTCACTCTTCCTGCTCCATGAGCTTTATCATACCTCTTGTTAAAACTACGTATGGATCCTGCCTCCACTACATCACTTCCCAGACTATTCCACTTTCCGACAACTCTGTGACTGAATAAATACTTTCTAACATCCCTGTGATTCATCTGAGTCTTCAACTTCCAATTGTGACCCCTTGTTGTTGTGTCCCATCCGTGTGTGTGTGTGTGTGTGTGTGTGTGTGTGTGTGTGTGTGTGTGTGTGTGTGTGTGTGTGTGTGTGTGTGTGTATGTGTTTGTGTACCTCATGTATTTACCTTTCTGCTGTATTGCTCGCAAGACAAACAAAAAAATTCACTTTGGCGTCCACTCATCCGGAAGTTTTCATATTGCATTATGATCCTCAACGATAAATAAAATATATTTAAACCACCGTATCTTTTATCTCTCCCTTAATAATAATAATAATAATAATAATAATAATAATAATAATAATAATAATAATAAATTAAAATAATTAAAAATAATATATCAAGAGAGATGTAACATTAGAAAAAAATTAAAATAAATAAGGAAATACCAAAAATAAGTAAACAAGTAATAAATGTCAAAAGAGATAATGAGGTAAGTAGGTAGCCCAATAGGGAAGTCATTCCAGCGGTCGTGCGCTATTGAAACTGCCTGTAACGAGCGCTAACCTCATCACCATAACAACCCAACGACCTAATAAATTAGTGTCGCCTTCCCTCGTTTAGTACCATTTAGAAGAACAATAAATTACCCCAAGGCAGCGAGCCGGGTTCCAATACTCGACCGTAACTCTTGACGCTGATGTATTCCGGTACGACAGTTTGGGGCAACCCATTCTCATTTTAAAACGTCAGTTTTTGACGCTCCGCTCAATAACAGTTTTTAAACTTGTCATTTTTTCTATAAGTTGCATCGCTTTTATTTTAAGTAGGTCAACTTATTTTAGGTTAGAGTGGGTTAGGTAACATAAAAATACATAAAAAAATGTATATTTGATCACGAATAAGGAGTTTAGAAAATCATTTCTTGATACGTCTGGCAGGGTGATGGCTAAGGAAAAATTGAACACGTTCGAATCTGAACGTTTAGCATCCGTGATTTTGGGCGCGGTTTTCCAAGTTATAAAGAACTTTTGACTAGTTTGGTCGAAGTTTCTTGTCTCCTTTAAATAGAAGTGCATTCATGCCTATGAAGGGCTCTTGATCCAAGGAACTGGACTTACCCTTCCCTTGGATCTAATATGAATGCCTCCCCTTGCCAAGACTCAATATGACCCCAACTGGTTTAGCGCTTTTCCCTGAATTAAAAGAAAAAATTAAAAGTACTTTTATAGGTCTGAGAAATGGGTTTAAAATGATCGCACTTGAGCAGGCCATACATGAGAAAATGTACGCTCCGTATGTTGTGATACGTCCTGCGCTGCCAGACATCAGCCACGCCTTCTGTTCTATTTTTTGTAATTTAATTATATGAAAATATAATATAAACCTTTCGTAATAACTACCGACAAATTGGTTTAGAAAGACACTTAAGAAGTGATCCTGATCCCAGGACTGCAACGTTTTCTAACAAATATGTCCTGGTAAATAACAAAAAGGAACAATATCGTGACTGGAACAATACAAAAATAACCCGCACATAGGAGAGAGGAACTTACCACGACGTTTCGGTCCGACTTGCTTACGTGTCTTTCTAAACTAACGTGAAAATATAACAATCACCTCCAGTGTTAAATTCGCATGTATTCTACTGAAGAATCATATTGTACAGGCTTCTTCAGGCGATAAAGATATGACTCACGATATCGTAATGACACGATTGCAAACAAACCATGCCACGGGAGGGGATAGAACCCGCGGTCAGACGAATCTTCCTCGGGAGATTCGTCTGTAAAAACTTGCATTTGTGATCACAGTGGTGCCTATGCTAACCTTTCTATGGTGTATAAATATACCTACTTGGATGAATCTTATTGTAGCCAGCTGGCCCAGTGGCTAACGCGTCGGTCTGGAGTTTTATGACTCTCTGACCGCAAGTTCTATCCGCACCCTTGGTATGGTTTGATAAAGATATCCAAGTGTTGCACCTGTGTCTTATTCTAAGTGTTTAGATACAAAAGAAAGACCAACTGCTTGAGAAATAAACAATTTTAACCTTAAGAGCGATAATATATTAAAGGGCATACAACGCCTGAGGAATGGGAGAAGGTTTTGAAAAAGGGAGAATAGCTGCAGCATCAAGGGAGTCGTTCAGAAGGGTAAGGAAGAGACTAAGCACCGTCAGGGTTCACGTGCCTAAGTAACCTTGACATTTTCTCCCTCTTCTCCGTTAAAACCTTCACCCCACCCTTCCCTAAACCCCTCCCCACTCCTCCTTATACCCCCTTCACCACCCCCCTTCATAAAGCCCTTCCTCTGCCTCATCCCATCTCGACCCCAAACCCCCTACCACGTACCCTTCACCACTTGCTCAGGTTAAGATCTCCAGACTACGAAATTTGGGATTAACGACGAATCGTTAAACACTGAGAGGATAATTTAGTCAGGTCTAATCGTTGATTGAAGCCGACGTTATCTGCGTGAGGATGGAAGGGTGGAGGATGGAGGAGGTGACGTTATCTGACGAAGAAAGGGTTGACTCAACTGATGGTTCTTGGGGCAGAGGATGGACTGGTGGAGGATGGAAGATGAAGGGGGTGGAAAGTGGAGGATGGAGGGGTGGAAGATGGAGGGGTGAAGGATGAAGGAGTGGAAGATGGAGCAAAACTCCAGTGGAAGATGGAGAAGTGGAAGGTGGAGGAGTGGAAGATGGAGCAAAGCTCCATCTTCCACTCTTCCATCTTTTTCAGCATGTAGGTTAAAATGTAAATATACATTTTAAAAAGATGTGAGGTTGTACATACCAGAAGTTCGTGATGAACCGGACTGAAGTGCCTAAGGTGGACTGCATGCTGCTTGCACCATCGGCCAGATTGATCAAGCCATCAACCAAACGGTCTAGTCTACAACCTTGCCGAGGGGGCGTCTAACTCTGGAATATGTTTTTTTTTTTTTTTCTCTCGGCTTACAAATGGCCTCTGATTGTTTCTGTTGATGCTCAGAAATCATAATCTGTTATCGTGTATTGTTTTATGATGCCAAATACGGCTGTCGTTTATTAGCCGCTGTGCTTGCGGAGAGGAGAGCTCAAGCTCCTGGCCAAGCCTCTTAATATTCGGTCGATTGCCGTTTTTGGTTTCTAGGATTTCTACAACCTCTACAACGTCTTCAAACTCGCTCCGCTCTTGTCACTGCTATAGATCAGCAGTAGAGCCTTCGGCTCGCTGTAAGTGAGCCAGTCAAGACAGATGGGTATGCTTCCTTACACCTGTTGCCCCAGTTTATCTAGCAGTGAATGGATATCTTTGTATTAGCGACTGTCGTAGGTCGCATAGAGTTAGGCTTGTAAATATGCTAGTCCTCAAATTTCAGTCTGTTTCTATCTGCCATGTCCATTCCTTTGAGTATTTTATCTATAGTAACCATATTCTTCCAAGACTTAAATTAATTTCGTTTAGTCTCTCCTTGGTTTTTGGATCAGTCTAGATGTAAACCTCTGTACTGCTTTTTGATTTCCAGAAAATGGTTTATCAATATGACCTGCCTGGCATGAGACAGGTCTCCTGCAGTGCTCAAGTCGTATGTTATGTTATGTCTGTCTTCGATTTACAATGCTCTTACCAAGTCAGGATTCCGTGCCGAGGGAGCATATTCCATGACAGGTCGGACGCCGTGTAAACATTCTATAGGATTACTAAAATCCCTAAGGCTTTCTTGGAATTCGCTTACCTTGTGTGCGCTGATGAAGACAAACACAGGTAGCAGAACAAGCCTTCATTAGAAGAATGTGTTGATTTAAGAGAAGCGAAACGTTATCCTAATAATGGTGTGCTCTGGTACGTAGTCTTTATCTTCATTACTATCAGCAGTTGCCACTTCAACCAGCAGTTACCACTATCCACTTGATGTCACTTTAAAAGAAGTGCTTCGTGAGATGTTCACTTGTAGGTACACCTCTTTCATCGATTTTTTTAATCTCTACCTTTACAATATACTCTCTCTCCGGTCTTCCTCTAGTAATTCCCGATTTGCGTTACCTTATATTTGGTCTGGTTAAACACGTGCTGCCGTCCACGGAATAGGTATAAAGGGCACAGTAAGTTAGTCGCTTCCACGGTAAAAAACCAAATTTCAATTTACTGTTTCTCGAGTGTTGTACCATGAGGAGTGATTCACTCGGGGCTTCAAATCGTCCTCTCAGCATCAAGAGGGATTTTTCTGTCTGACTCAAAAGTATATGTCGTTGAGAAAAGCGTATTTGCAACATGTTTAGAAGATTAAAATATAAGTTGAAGAACAAACTTTCATTGGAATAACGTATCGCTGTGTGATGAGCTGTATTAGGTCATGACTTTAAGCTCTAAACAAAGCGAAACGTTATTCCATGGCCTGTTGACAATTGTGTCATTACCAATTCCGAAGTCGTCATATCTCTTCTATAAGCAGATGTCGGAGTGAAGGTATTTAAGGAGTTCTGTAATTCAGGAATAAGGTTCACTGTGCGTTACCATGTGGGTGTGTGGTATGTGATCATGTGGGTGTATGGTATGTGATCATGTGGGTGTGTGGTGAGTATGTGATCGTGTGGGTGTGTGGTGAGTATGTGATCGTGTGGGTGTATGGTGAGTATGTGATCATGTGGGTGTGTGGTGAGTATGTGATCATGTGGGTGTGTGGTGAGTATGTGATCATGTGGGTGTGTGGTGAGCGTATGTGACTATGTAGGTGAGTGTATGTGATCGTGCGAGTAAGCTTGTTTTGCAACATGAATCTTTGTCTTTACCATTTATGATGCAAAACAGGATTTAAAAGAAAATAAAATGTGTTTCAGTTCTAATCGCGCGCGCTTGTGTGCATGTGTGTGTGTGTGTGTGTGTGTGTGTGTGTGTGTGTGTGTGTGTGTGTGTGTGTGTGTGTGTGTGTGTGTGTGTGTGTGTGTCCGCACAAACCGCGACCTACTGTTCTAGTCAATGTCTTGCTGTTCTAATTTCTGCAAAATCGAAATCTCATTCTTAAGTTTTATATTTATTCTGCAGACCAATTCTGTGTGGTGTTCGTATTCCCTAAGTAAAGCAGAGTGTTATCGACATGACAGAGCCCTAAGAAATACCAAATCAGTATTCCAACACTTTAGTCAAAATCGTGTCGAATTTCCTTATCTATAACCAGTAGCTTCTACAAAATTTTAAGAAAAAAAAAGTACGAGAGAGACGGGGCCGTACTTTCCCCGGCGTCAGATGCCGCAGCCCAGAGGAGGTGAACCGTCCTTCGCCAGCATTGTAGAGAGAGAATCCAAGTTGCTCATTTTCTCTTTGGCTGGGGGGAGGCGGGGATGGGGGACAGCACGCGCCGTAAACAACGCTGGCCTCTCCTATGACCCAAGTTTGCAGCGAAGTCAACCATTCCGGGCCCCGGCATGGCCCCTGAGCGACCCCGTACCCTGGAGCCGGCCCGTAACACGTATGAACCACAACCACTTTGGAAGGGGCCGAGTAAATAAAGCGGGGCCCCACAGGTACCTTGGTCCAGGGACAACTGTCGTTCCCTGAGTAATGGCTGCAGACTTGGCCGATAGTTTGGTGGAAACTTGGGGATAGTTCGGAGCCAACTACGTATTCATGGACACCTTGGAAAACCATTCGGGTTAAATTGGTCATCTTTAGTGGGCAATTCTCCCTCAGTCCCGGGGAAATTTTCGGGAGTGTTCCTTAAGCCAAAGTGTGGGAAGCGATTTCCGAAACTAAGTCGTGCATTACTTGCAGCAGATCTCTGGCTTTTAAGGCCTCGGAGAGCAGCTCCTGAGGTCAGAGTGCCCCCGCCTCTTCTGCCACCACTAAATGGAAGTAATTTTTTCGCAGTTTTATCTCGTGTTGCCGTTGGTGTGTCCGTCGTTGTCCTCTCTCTCTCTCTCTCTCTCTCTCTCTCTCTCTCTCTCTCTCTCTCTCTCTCTCTCTCTCTCTCTCTCTCTCTCTCTCTCTCATTGGTTTTCAATTCCTTATAATTGATTTTTCCCTCTCAGGAAAGCCTGAAATGTCAGTTATCCAATGTCAAAATCCTTCAGCCCATAAACTAGAAGCTAAAAATCCATACGACTCAACGAAGACGACAAAAAAAACAAAAACATCGAATTTCTCTGAAACTCGACTTAGTAAACCATGAAATTAATTGTCGTAGAACTCTGTTATTAGCCCAAATGAAAAAAGGTATATGAACACAAAAACTGTGTGTCCAATTTGTGTATGGACACTATGTCTATTACACATTTCCTCCTTTGGGTTAATCTCTTAGCATGGGCACTAGGCCTCTTCAGTGCTCCTTAATTTATTTAGTTTACTCAGTACTGGAACTCTCTCTCTCTCTATATCTATATCTTATCTATAATCTATATATATATATATATATATATATATATATTTATATATATATATATATATATATATATATATATATATATTATATATATATATATATATATATATATATATATATATATATATATATATATATTAATTATATATATATATATATATATATATATATATATATATATTATATATATATATTTATATTATATTATATATATTATATTATATATATATATATATATATATTATATATATATATATATATATATATATATATTTAATGTCCTGCTGAATAGGCAGAACTTGCGATCTTGGCTTAAATAGCAACGCTCATCTTGCCAAATAGGACAAGTGAAAATTTGTGTATGCAATAATTTCGCCAAAATCATTCTGAACTTAACGAAAAAAATATATTTCATTGTGTTTGTTTAGTATTAAATTATTGTAAACAAATCTAAAATATATTTAGTTGGGTTAGGCTAAAATAAATTGCGCTTGTTATAACAAGATTAGGTAAGTTTTCTAAGTTCCTTTTGGTGCAAAATTGTAAATTTTTACGTCAACATTAATGAAAAAAATATATCTTTAAACGTATAAGAGAAAATTTTAGAAAGGACTTAATTTTAAATGAGTTCTTGCTAATTGCCCGGGTTTTACATATTCGGCACGACATATATATATATATATATATATATATATATATATATATATATATAATATATATATATATATATATATATATTTCAACAAGTCGGTCGTCTCCCACCGAGGCAGGGTGACCCAAAAAAGAAAGAAAATCCCCAAAAAGAAAATACTTTCATCATCATTCAACACTTTCACCACACTCACACATTATCACTGCTTTGCAGAGGTGCCCAGAATACAACAGTTTAGAAGCATATACGTATAAAGATACACAACATATCCCTCCAAACTGCCAATATCCCAAACCACTCCTTTAAAGTGCAGGCATTGTACTTCCCATTTCCAGGACTCAAGTCCGACTATATGAAAATAACCGGTTTCCCTGAATCCCTTCACTAAATATTGCCCTGCTCACACTCCAACAGATCGTCAGGTCCCAAGTATCATTCGTCTCCATTCACTCCTATCTAACACGCTCATGCACGCTTGCTGGAAGTCCAAGCCCCTCGCCCACAAAACCTCCTTTACCCCTCTTTCCAACCCTTTCGAGGACAACCCCTATCCCTCTTTCCTTCCCCTATAGATTTATATGCTTTCCATGTCATTCTACTTTGATCCATTCTCTCTAAATGACCAAAACCCACCTCAACAACCCCTCTTCTGCCCTCTGACTAATGCTTTTATTAACTCCACACCTTCTCCTAATTTCCACACTCCGAATTTTCTGCATAATATTTACACCACACATGCCCTTAGACAGGACATCTCCACTGCTCCACCGTCTCCTCGCTGCTGCATTTACCACCCAAGCTTCATATATATATATATATATTATATATATATATATATATATATATATATATATATATATATATATATATATTATATATATATATATATATAATGTTGTGCCGAATAGGCAGAACTTGCGATCTTGGCTTAAATAGCAACGCTCATCTTGCCATATAGGACAAGTGAAAATTTGTGTGTGCAATAATTTCGCCAAAATCATTCTGAACCTAACAAAAAACGTGTATTTCACTGTGTTTGTTTAGTATTAAATTATTGTAAACAAATCTAAAATATATTTAGTTGGGTTAGGCTAAAAAAATTGTTTTTCCTGTAATAAGGTTAGGTAAGTTTTCTAAGATACTTTTGGTACAAAATTATAAATTTTTACATCAACATTAATGAAAAAAATATATCTTTAAACGTATAAGAGAAAATTTCAGAAAGGACTTAATTTTAAAAGAGTTCTTGCTAATTGACCAGTTTTACATATTCGGTACGACATATATTATATATATATATATATATATATATATATATATATATATATATTATAATATATATATATATATAAACACAATTATTTAATAAATGTATGGAAGAGGGTAAGGTACCTAGGGATTGGCAGAGAGCATGCATAGTTCCTTTGTATAAAGGCAAAGGGGATAAAAGAGAGTGCAAAAATTATAGGGGGATAAGTCTGTTGAGTGTACCTGGTAAAGTGTATGGTAGAGTTATAATTGAAAGAATTAAGAGTAAGACGGAGAATAGGATAGCAGATGAACAAGGAGGCTTTAGGAAAGGTAGGGGGTGTGTGGACCAGGTGTTTACAGTGAAACATATAAGTGAACAGTATTTAGATAAGGCTAAAGAGGTCTTTGTGGCATTTATGGATTTGGAAAAGGCGTATGACAGGGTGGATAGGGGGGCAATGTGGCAGATGTTGCAAGTGTATGGTGTAGGAGGTAGGTTACTGAAAGCAGTGAAGAGTTTTTACGAGGATAGTGAGGCTCAAGTTAGAGTATGTAGGAAAGAGGGAAATTTTTTCCCAGTAAAAGTAGGCCTTAGACAAGGATGTGTGATGTCACCGTGGTTGTTTAATATATTTATAGATGGGGTTGTAAGAGAAGTAAATGCGAGGGTCTTGGCAAGAGGCGTGGAGTTAAAAGATAAAGAATCACACACAAAGTGGGAGTTGTCACAGCTGCTCTTTGCTGATGACACTGTGCTCTTGGGAGATTCTGAAGAGAAGTTGCAGAGATTGGTGGATGAATTTGGTAGGGTGTTCAAAAGAAGAAAATTAAAGGTGAATACAGGAAAGAGTAAGGTTATGAGGATAACAAAAAGATTAGGTGATGAAAGATTGAATATCAGATTGGAGGGAGAGAGTATGGAGGAGGTGAACGTATTCAGATATTTGGGAGTGGACGTGTCAGCGGATGGGTCTATGAAAGATGAGGTGAATCATAGAATTGATGAGGGAAAAAGAGTGAGTGGTGCACTTAGGAGTCTGTGGAGACAAAGAACTTTGTCCTTGGAGGCAAAGAGGGGAATGTATGAGAGTATAGTTTTACCAACGCTCTTATATGGGTGTGAAGCGTGGGTGATGAATGTTGCAGCGAGGAGAAGGCTGGAGGCAGTGGAGATGTCATGTCTGAGGGCAATGTGTGGTGTGAATATAATGCAGAGAATTCGTAGTTTGGAAGTTAGGAGGAGGTGCGGGATTACCAAAACTGTTGTCCAGAGGGCTGAGGAAGGGTTGTTGAGGTGGTTCGGACATGTAGAGAGAATGGAGCGAAACAGAATGACTTCAAGAGTGTATCAGTCTGTAGTGGAAGGAAGGCGGGGTAGGGGTCGGCCTAGGAAGGGTTGGAGGGAGGGGGTAAAGGAGGTTTTGTGTGCGAGGGGCTTGGACTTCCAGCAGGCATGCGTGAGCGTGTTTGATAGGAGTGAATGGAGACAAATGGTTTTTAATACTTGACGTGCTGTTGGAGTGTGAGCAAAGTAACATTTATGAAGGGATTCAGGGAAACCGGCAGGCCGGACTTGAGTCCTGGAGATGGGAAGTACAGTGCCTGCACTCTGAAGGAGGGGTGTTAATGTTGCAGTTTAAAAACTGTAGTGTAAAGCACCCTTCTGGCAAGACAGTGATGGAGTGAATGATGGTGAAAGTTTTTCTTTTTCGGGCCACCCTGCCTTGGTGGGAATCGGCCGGTGTGATAATAAAAAAAAAATAAATATATAAACACTGATCTCTGGCTGAAGGAGACTCGAACCTACGAACCTTTGAACAAGGTATGCAGTGCTTTACCAATCTACCCACTGGTAAAGCACTGTGTACCTTGTTCTAAGGTTCGTAGGTTCGAGTCTCCTTCAGCCAGAAATCAGTGTTTGTGTATATTTCGCCTGCTATTGCGAATTTCTTGCATATATATATATATATATATATATATATATATAATATATATATATATATATATATATATATATATATATATGTGTGTGTGTGTGTGTGTGTGTGTGTGTGTTGTGTGTGTGTGTGTGTGTGTGTATTTATGAAATGCATATAATCAGTATATGGTATTTTTCTTAGCCACAATGTTTCACGTGGTTATTGTAACAGAAGAGAAGACAGTGAAGAGTGGGAAGAGAGCCTTCTTATTTGTTAACATGACTTCACCTGTTTCGACAGGAGCCAGTAACTGATCAGATAACCTTTATATGGAAGCTGTGGTCTACTGTTGTCTTCTCGTCCACCCTTCTTTCCCTCTCTTCTTTCTTCCTGTTTCCCTTGGGTCATTCTCCACCCTTTCCTCTTCCTTCTTTCCTCCATTAATCACTTCCCTACCATGGTAGCCACATCTTACAAAACTTCTCTTGCAGATGGTGTCTCCTTAATACACAATAAATCAAGCGCAAGCTTCCCTCCCTCCCAAGATACCTCCGAAATGCCTCTCCCCTTCTTCCTCTTTCTCCTCCACCTTCTTCTCCTCTTTCTCCTCCACCTTCTTCTCCTCTTTCTCCTCCACCTTCTTTTCCTCTTTCTCCTCCACCTTCTTTTCCTCTTTCTCCTCCACCTCCCCTTGTTTTCTTTGCTGTTTTCGCTTCCTGTGTGTTTTTACTCTCTGAAATTGAAGTATTAGAGCTTTTAAACCCCGGGATGAAAATCGTGTAAGAGGAGCCGAGGTTGAGGGGGAAGGTTGAGCTCCTTGTCCAGAGTGTTTTAACATTATGGTAAGATTAAATTCCTGTCCTAAACCAAGCACGCTTGCTCAAACACACTCATACGCGCTCACACACACACACACACACACACACACACACACACACACACACACACACACACACACACACACACACACACACACACACACACACACACACACGTGCGCGGTACCACAACACTGCTTGCTCCGATGTTTGTAATCTATGTAACTGCCCTACCAAATACGATTTAAATTTATATAAATATGCAAAACAACCACTGTGAAAGAATAGAGAAATTCCAAGCACTTTCGTGACTACTCACATTATCAACGAACTATATAGTTTCTTGATAATGTGAGTAGTCACGAAAGTGCTTGGAATTTCTCTATTCTTACACAGTGGTTGTTTTGCATATTCTGAAATCACCTGTTTACTGTGATCTTATTGCATTGTATAAATATCTTTACAGATGCAATTTTTTGGAAAATTGTAAACGACTGCAACTCAGTAAAATAGCAGAATTGGGGAATGAGAGAACATATACCCAAAGAAAATCATAGAATAATAAAAGCTCAAGATCGATTAATAAATAATAAGATGATGAAGGTAGTAATAAAGTTGGTAGAATTACCGACAATATGTAAAGTAAAAGGACACAAGTGCAACTAATGTGACATTTATTGTGGCAACGTTTCGCTCTCCAGGAACTTTATCAAGCCATTATAGAGAGCGAAACGTTGCCACAATAAATGTCACATTAGTTGCACTTGTGTCCTTTTACTTTACATGATGAAGGTAGGAGGTGTAAGCCTGGGCAGGAAGGATGGAGGGGTGTGGGTCACCATAGGAAAAATATAAGGAAGGGGACAGTTTTGAGTGGTAGATGTTTAAACATCCAGCAGATTACAGTGGAGACAAGTGGCTCATAAGGTTTGACGTGTTGTTGGAGTGTGAATAAAGTAAGATTTGTGAAGAAATTCAGAGAATCCGGTTAGCCAGACTTGAGTCCTGGAGGTGAGAAATATTGTGCCTTCACTCTGAAGGAAGGTTGTAGAGTGTTTAGATCAGAGGTTTAATTAAGTTGTGATATCTGCGCTTGTCTGGCAGGATGGCGCTTGAGTGAGTGATGTTGAACGTGTTTCTTCTTTGGTTCACCGTACCTTTGTGGAAGACGTCCGATGTAATATTACAAAAATGGTAAATGCTTGGAATTCGCTCAAAGAGGAGGTAGTGTGCGACATTACTACTGGAAATTTAATACACGCAGAAAAGGTTAACAAAATTAATCCCTTAAATTATGAATCTCTCCTACAAGGTTAAATTTAGACCTTTGAATCTGATGTATCTTGAAAAATGTAGAATAAGCCACGACCACCACAGCCACGACCATCATACCCACAACCACCATAGCCACGACCACCACAGCCACGACCATCATACACCCACAACCACCATAGCCACGACCACCATAGCCACGACCATCATACCCACAACCACCATAGCCATGACCACCATAGCCACGACCATCATACCCACAACCACCATAGCCACGACCACCACAGCCACGACCATCATACCCACAACCACCATAGCCACGACCACCACAGCCACGACCATCATACACCCACAACCACCATAGCCACGACCACCATAGCCACGACCATCATACCCACAACCACCATAGCCATGACCACCATAGCCACGACCATCATAACCCACAACCACCATAGCCACGACCACCCAATAGCCACGACCATCATACCCACAACCACCATAGCCACGACCACCATAGCCACGACCATCATACCCACACCCACCATAGCCACGACCACCACAGCCACGACCATCATACCCACAACCACCATAGCCATGACCACCATAGCCACGACCATCATACCCACAACCACCATAGCCACGACCACCATAGCCACGACCATCATACCCACAACCACCATAGCCACGACCACCACAGCCACGACCATCATACCCACAACCACCATAGCCACTACCACCATAGCCACGACCATCATACCCACAACCACCATAGCCACGACCACCACAGCCACGACCATCATACCCACAACCACCATAGCCACTACCACCATAGCCACGACCATCATACCCACAACCACCATAGCCACTACCACCATAGCCACGACCATCATACCCACAACCACCATAGCCACGACCACCACAGCCACGACCATCATACCCACAACCACCATAGCCACTACCACCATAGCCACGACCATCATACCCACAACCACCATAGCCACAACCATCATACCCACAACCACCATAGCCACAACATCATACCCACAACCACCATAGCCACGACCATCATACCCACAACCACCATAGCCACGACCATCATACTCAACCACCATAGCCACGAAAATCATAACCAAAAACCACCATAGCCACGACCATCATACAACCACCATAGCCACAACCATCATACTCACAACTACCATAGCCACAACCATCATACTCACAACTACCATAGCCACAACCATCATACTCACAACTACCATAGCCACGACCATCATACAACTACCATAGCCACGACCATCATACTCACAACACCATAACCACGACCATCATACTCACAACAACCATAGCCACTACCATCATACAACTAGCATAGCCACAACCATCATACTCACAACTACCATAGCCACGACCATCATACCACTACCATAGCCACGACCATCATACTCACAACCACAATAGCCACGACCATCATACTCACAACCACCATAGCCACGAACATCATACTCACAACCACCATAGCCACGAACATCATACTCACAACTACCATAGCCACGACCATCATACTCACAACTACCATAGTCACGACCATCATACTCACAACCACCATAGCCACGACCATCATACTCACAACCACCATAACCACGACCATCATACTCACAACTACCATAGCCACGACCATCATACTCACAACCACCATAGCCACGACCATCATACCCACAACCACCATAGCCATGACCATCATACCCACAACCACCATAGCCACAACCATCATACTCACAAATACCATAGCCACGACCATCATACTCACAACCACCATAGCCACGACCATCATACCCACAACCACCATAGCCACGACCATCATACCCACAACCACCATAGCCACGACCATCATACCCACAACCACCATAGCCACGACCATCATACAACCACCATAGCCACGACCATCATACCCACAACCACCATAGCCACGACCATCATACCCACAACCACCATAGCCACGACCACCCCAACAACAGCAACAGCTACAACAACATCTGCAACAACGATCATGTGCGCCCTCGACGTAAATTTCTTCTCTTTTTGGTTGAATTTAGTTTTTTTTTTTTTTAAGTCATCAACAACTTCAGTTCCCTTAAGTCCCAAATTGAAAATTGGGAGAGTAGGGAAATGAAGACGAGGAAAAGGGAGATAATATTGAGGTGGACACTGGAAAAGAGGTAAAGGGTGAGGAGAGGGAGAGAAGAGAGCGACTCTTCAATCTCCGGAACCATAAAACAGTGGGGAAGACACGCCCCCTCTGACCAAATGAGCTTCCCTTTGTGATAATTGTTCTGATAAGACTACCTGGTCAGAGATAACCAAGGAGGTGCCCTGGAGGGATATTTTGTTTAGAGAGATAGGAGGAGGAGGAGTAGGAGAGGTCTTTCACAAGTACAAGACAACAGTCAGGAGCTGTCAGGTACTTGAGACAGTGACCTCGCCACTACTGTTAGGTGAGTAAGCGCGCGCGGGCACACACACACACACACACACACACACACACACACACACACACACACACACACACACACACACACACACACACACACACACTACTCAGGCTTGAGGAACTTCTTTCAAGACATTCAGTGGGAGAGGGAACTGACAGGAAAACCAGTACAAGAAATGATGGACTATGTCGCAACAAAATGCAAGGAGGCAGAGGAGAGGTTTGTTCCCAAGGGAAACAGAAATAATGGGAAGAACAGAACGAGTCCTTGGTTCACCCAAAGGTGTAGGGAGGCAAAAACTAGGTGTACTAGAGAATGGAAAAGGTACAGAAGACAGAGAACTCAGGAAAATAAAGAGATTAGCCGAAGAGCCAGAAACGAATATGCACAGATAAGAAGGGAGGCTCAGCGGCAATACGAAAATGACATAGCATCGAAAGTCAAGACTGACCCGAAGCTGTTGTACAGCCACATCAGGAGGAAAACAACAGTCAAGGACCAGGTAATCAGATTGAGGAAGGGTGATGGGGAATTCACAAGAAACGACCCGGAGGTGTGTCAGGAGCTCAACACGAGATTTAAAGAAGTATTTACAGTGGAAACCAGTAGGACTCCAGGAAATCAGAGCAGGGGGGTGCACCAGCAAGTGCTGGATGAGGTACATATAACCAAGGAGGAGGTGAAGAAGCTGCTATGCGAACTTGACACCTCAAAGGCGGTGGGACCAGACAACATCTCTCCGTGGGTCCTTAAAGAGGTAGCAGAGATATTGTATGTACCATTAACAAAGATCTTCAACACATCATTTGAAACTGGGCAACTCCCCGAGGTATGGAAGACGGCAAATGTAGTCCCAATTTTTAAAAAAGGGAGACAGACATGAAGCACTAAACTACAGACCTGTATCACTAACGTGTATAGTATGCAAGGTCATGGAGAAGATCATCAGGAGGAGAGTGGTGGAGCACCTGGAAAGAAACAAGTGTATAACTGACAACCAGCATGGTTTCAGGGAGGGAAAATCCTGTGTCACAAATCTACTAGAGTTTTATGACAAGGTGACAGAAGTAAGACAAGAGAGAGAGGGGTGGATCGACTGCATTTTTTTGGACTGCAAGAAGGCCTTCGACACAGTTCCTCACAAGAGGTTACTGCAAAAGCTAGTGGATCAGGCACACATAACAGGAAAGGCACTGCAATGGATCAGAGAATACCTGACAGGGAGGCACAACGAGTCATGGTACGTGACGAGGTGTCAAAGTGGGCGCCTGTGACAAGCGGGGTTCCACAGGGGTCAGTCCTAGGACCTGTGCTGTTCTTGGTATATGTGAATGACATAACGGAAGGGATAGACTCAGAAGTGTCCTTGTTTGCGGATGATGTGAAGTTAATGAGAAGAATCAAATCGGATGAGGATCAGGCTGGACTACAAAGAGACCAGGACAGGCTACAAGCCTGGTCCAACAACTGGCTCCTTGAGTTTAACCCTGCCAAATGCAAAGTCATGAAGATTGGGGAAGGGCAAAGAAGACGGCAGACACAATATAGTTTAGATGGCCAAAATCTGCAAACCTCACTCAAGGAAAAAGATTGGGGGTGAGTATAACACCGATCATATCTCCTGAGGCGCACATCAATCAGATAACTGCTGCAGCATACGGGCGCCTGGCAAACCTACGGATAGCGTTCCGATACCTCAGTAAGGATTCGTTCAAGGCTCTGTATACAATTTACGTCAGGTCCATACTGGAGTATGCAGCACCAGTTTGGAATCCACACCTAGTCAGGCACGTCAAGAAGTTAGAGAAAGTTCAAAGGTTTGCAACAAGACTAGTTCCAGAGCTACGGGGATTGTCCTACGAAGAAAGGTTGAGGGAAATCGGCCTGACGACACTGGAGGCCAGGAGGGTCAGGGGAGACATGATAACGACATATAAAATACTGCGCGAAATAGACAAGGTGGACAAAGACAGGGTGTTCCAGAGATGGGACACAGACAAAAGAGGTCACAATTGGAAGTTGAAGACTCAGATGAATCAAAGGGATGTTAGGAAGTATTTCTTCAGTCATAGAGTAGTCAAGCCTTGGAATAGCCTAGAAAGTGAAGTAGTGGAGGCGGGAACCATACATAGTTTTAAGGCGAGGTATGATAAAGCTCATGGAGCAGGGAGAGAGAGGACCTAGTAGCAATCAGTGAAGAGGCGGGGCCAGGAGATATGACTCGACCCCTGCAACCACAAATAGGTGAGTACACACACACACACACACACACAGAGGGGTGGGTGGATTGCATTTTCTTGGACTGCAAGAAGGCGTTTGACACAGTTCCACACAAGAGATTGGTGCAAAAACTGGAGGACCAAGCAGGTATTAACAGGGAAGGCACTACAATGGATCAGGGAATACTTGTCAGGAAGACAGCAGCGAGTCATGGTACGTGGCGAGGTGTCAGAGTGGGCACCTGTGACCAGCGGGGTCCCGCAGGGGTCAGTCCTAGGACCAGTGCTGTTTCTGGTATTTGTGAACGACATGACGGAAGGAATAGACTCTAAGGTGTCCCTGTTTGCAGATGACGTGAAGTTGATGAGAAGAATTCACTCGATCGAAGACCAGGCAGAACTACAAAGGGATCTGGACAGGCTGCAGACCTGGTCCAGCAATTGGCTCCTGGAGTTCAATCCCACCAAGTGCAAAGTCATGAAGATTGGGGAAGGGCAAAGAAGACCGCAGACGGAGTACAGTCTAGGGAGCCAGAGACTACAAACCTCACTCAAGGAAAAAGATCTTGGGGTGAGTATAACACCAGGCACATCTCCTGAAGCGCACATCAACCAAATAACTGCTGCAGCATATGGGCGCCTAGCAAACCTCAGAACAGCATTCCGACATCTTAATAAGGAATCATTCAGGACCCTGTACACCGTGTACGTTAGGCCCATATTGGAGTATGCGGCACCAGTTTGGAACCCACACCTAGCCAAGCACGTGAAGAAACTAGAGAAAGTGCAAAGGTTTGCAACAAGACTAGTCCCAGAGCTAAGAGGTATGTCCTACGAGGAGAGGTTAAGGGAAATCAACCTGACAACACTGGAGGACAGGAGAGATAGGGGGGACATGATAACGACATACAAAATACTGAGAGGAATTGACAAGATGGACAAAGACAGGATGTTCCAGAGATTGGACACAGTAACAAGGGGACACAGTTGGAAGCTGAAGACACAGATGAATCACAGGGATGTTAGGAAGTATTTCTTCAGCCACAGGGTAGTCAGTAAGTGGAATAGTTTAGGAAGCGATGTAGTAGAGGCAGGATCCATACATAGCTTTAAGCAGAGGTATGATAAAGCTCACGGCTCAGGGAGAGTGACTCAGTAGCGATCAGTGAAGAGGCGGGGCCAGGAGCTCGGACTCGACCCCCGCAACCTCAACTAGGTGAGTACAACTAGGTGAGTACACACACACACACACACACACATACACATACACATACACATACACATACACACACACACACACACACACACACACACACACACACACACACACACACACACACACACACACACACACACAGGCAGGACTTCAAAGAGACCTGGACAGACTGGACACCTGGTCCAGCAACTGGCTTCTCGAATTTAACCCCGCCAAATGCAAAGTCATGAAGATTGGGGAAGGGCACAGAAGACCGCAGACGGAGTATAGGCTAGGTGGCCAAAGACTGCAAACCTCACTCAAGGAGAAAGATCTTGAGGTGAGTATAACACCGAGCATGTCTCCGGAAGCACACATCAACCAGATAACTGCTGCAGCATATGGGCGCCTGGCAAACCTGAGAACAGCGTTCCGATACCTCAATAAGGAATCGTTCAAGACACTGTACACCGTGTACGTCATGCCCATACTGGAGTATGCAGCACCTGTTTGGAACCTGCACTTGATGAAGCACGTCAAGAAATTGGAGAAGGTGCAAAGGTTTGTGACAATGTTAGTTCCAGAGCTAAGGGGAATGTCCTATGAAGAAAGGTTAAGGGAAATCGCCCTTACGACACTGGAGGACAGGAGGGTCAGGGGAGACATGATAACAACATATAAAATGCTGCGCAGAATGGACAAGGTGGACAAAGACAGGATGTTCCAGGGAGGGAACACAAAAACAAGAGGTCACAATTGGAAGTTGAAGACACAGATGAGTCAAAGGGATGTCAGGAAGTATTTCTTCAGTCATAGAGTTGTCAGGCAGTGGAATAGCCTAGAAAGTGACGTAGTGGAAGCGGGAACCATGCATAGTTTTAAGACGAGGTATGATAAAGCTCATGGAGCAGGGAGAGAGAGTACCCATTAGCAACCAGTGAAGAGGCGAGGTCAGGAGCTAAGACTCAACCCCTGCAACCACAAATAGGTGAGTACAAATAGGTGAGTACACACACACACACACACACACACACACCTCTCTCTCTCTCTCTCTCTCTCTGTCTGCTCTCTCTCTCTCTCTCTCTCTCTCTCTCTCTCTCTCTCTCTCTCTCTCTCTCTCTCTCTCTCTCTCTCTCTCTCTCTCTCTCTCTCTCTCTCTCTCTTTTACCACAACAATACCCTCATTTATTACTCGCAAACCAATGAAAGGCAGTTTGGCACGCTGTTGGCCCTAGATTAATTTAACACTTTAGGTCGAAAATCCATCACATTCAAGCTTCATGAGAGATCCTAATAACCAACTAAAGACCTTAAGTAATATGAAGCCAGCAATTTATTTTGTACCCATTTTGTCTTTTGATTTCACAACGTATTTTGGTTTGCTATAACCTGATGTGATTTTTCTCCCCTCAGCTGGGAAAAAAAATAGTTCTAAAATTTTGTAAATTAGAGGAGACTATCTGCCTCTTTCGTAGCAGTGACGGATGCTGCCTATCTATACACTATTTCCCCTCTTCTGTCTAACCTGACAGGTGTAATTTAACCTCTGTCGAAGATAAATTACAAGCGCTTTCGTGAATTCTAGGTCACGTTTTCAAGGAAACGGTTCACTGAGAATGGGACTGAGAGATGAAGAAAAGCGCACCGAAGTCATTCTCTTTTATTGTATTTAAGTTGCATAGTAAGATATCATTTGCTTCTTGTTATAGCGACTTAGAACTTTTGTTAATCTTATCTTCCAAAAGTAACTTTCTTAGGAGAGTGTTTAAGATACACTTGCAGTTGAAATCATTGTTGACAGTACCTTTGGCACAGCACTATGCTTTATGAAGTACAGTTTTTGTGTCTGATAAGGGTCAATGTTGGGCGAAACGTTGTACAAATTAAGGTTTCCATTCCATTGGTCTTTTTTTTTTACCAGCTGTCGATTTTTTCTTTTACTGTGAATGCTAACGAACTAGTGATGCGTCATTTTTTTTCTTATAAACTAAAAAATCTGGAATCTTGATTCGAAATATAGGAGGGAAGCAGAGGAAGAGATGTAGTTTGTGTGCAGATTTGAAATATCTTTGAGGGATGATATAAACCTTGGTAATAGATAAGGACAAATTGGTTTAGAAAGACACTCGAACAAAAACTAGGACTTATTTATTAGAAAACGTTTCGGTCTCAGGACTGAAACGTTTTCAAATAAATATGTCCTAGTGTTTGTTCACGTGTCTTTCTAAACCATCTTTAAGGGATTATGAGGAAAGTTACGCGGAAAAAAGCAATGAATGTTGGAGCAAAGGTGAGATGTATCATGCAAAGTTAAAAACACGTCGATGGTTAGAACGTTTTGCCCACAACTGCTACGACTCGAGTTTGATTTCTGAGCCGGGCGAGTTGCCCTGTTGACCAAACAGCAAATACTAGACTGTACAAAGGCAGGTTATGATGACAAGAATGACAAGACACCTGGTACTGAGGAGACATCAATAAGAATGGAGGAGCACTGTGATAAGCCTACTGGCCTATGCTAGACTAAGTTTTACTCTGTGTATAGCTTTATCTAGCCATGTTAGGTAAAAAGGACACAAGTGCAACAAATGCGACATTTTATTATGGAAACGTTCCGCTCTCCAGGAGCTTTGTCAAGCTTGACAAAGCTTGTTGGTAATTCTACCAACATTAATGCAGTTTATATAGTGTGTGTATGTATGTATATATATATATATATATATATATATATATATATATATATATATATATATATATATATATATATATGCAATAAGATCACAGTAAACAGGTGATTTCAGAATATGCAAAACAACCACTCTGAAAGAATAGAGAAATTCCAAGCGCTTTCGTGACTACTCACATTATCAAGGTGTGAGTAGTCACGAAAGCACTTGGAATTTCTCTATTCTTTCAGAGTGGTTGTTTTGCATATATATATATATATATATATATATATATATATATATATATATATATATATATATATATATATATATATATATATATATATATATATATATAAACACTCAGCGTCATTTTATTCATAGTTTATAATAAATTTAAATTAATGATCATTATTTAGAGCAGAAAAAATTATAATGGACTGAGTAGTGTTAACGTGAATTAACATATTAATTTGTCATTTGTGCAGAGTTTTTACGGTGTGTGTGTGTGTGTGTGTGTGTGTGTGTTTGTGTGTGTGTGTATGTGTGTGTGTGTGTGTGAATTTTTGGAAAGAGAGATTATTAGATAAAATATTGAAATAGACTTCAATCACACACACACACATTCACACAAGAAAACAACAATCAAGGACCCGGTAATCAGGCTGAAGAAGGAAGGAGGGGAGATCTCAAGAAACGACGGCGAAGTATGTGAGGAGCTCAACATGAGATTCAAAAAAGTGTCCACAGAGGAGACAGAAGGGTCTCCAGAAAGTCGGAGAGTTGGGGTACAGTATCAAGTGTTGGGCACAATACATACAACCAAGGAAAAAGTGAAGAGGCTGCTAATCGAGCTAGATGCCTCGAAGGCGATGGGGCCGGATAACATCTCTCCAGGGGTCCTGAGAGAGGGAGCAGAGGCGCTATGTGTACCTCTAACTACAATCTTCAACACATCTATCGAAACAGGGCAACTACCTGAGGTATGGAAGACAACAAATGTAGTCGCAATTAAAAAAAAAAGGAGACACGCGAACTATTAAACTACAGACCAGTGTCACTGACATGTATAGTATGCAAAGTCATGGAGAAGATTATCAGGAGAAGAATAGTGGAGCTAGGTACCTAGAAAGAAATGGGCGTATCGTCGACAACCAGCACGGTTTCAGGGCTCGGAAATCCTGTGTCACAAACCTACTGGAGTTCTATGACAGAGTGACAGCAGTAAAACGATAGGGAGAAGGGTGGGTTGATTGCGTTTTCTTGGACTGTAAGAAGACGTTTAACACAGTTCCACACAAGAGATTAGTACAACAGCTGGAGGACCTGGCAGGGATAACAGGGAAGGCACTGCAATGGATCAGGGAATACCTGTCAGGAAGACAACAGCGAGTCATGGTACGTGACGAGATGTCAGAGTGGCGCCTGTGACGAGCGGGGTTCCACAGGGGCCAGTCTTAGAACCGGTGCTATTTCTGATTTATGTAAACGACATGACGGAAGGAATAGACTCAGAAGTGTCCCTGCTTGCAGATGATGTGAAGTTGATGAGAAAAATTCAATCGGACGAGGACCAGGCAGAACTACTAAGGGATCTGGACAGGCTGCAGGCCCTGTCGAACAAGTGGCTCCTGGAGTTCAACCCTACCAAATGTAAAGTCATGAAGATTGGGGAAGGGCAAAGAAGACCGCAGACGGAGTACAGTCTAGGGGGGGGGGCCAGAGACTACAAACCTCACTCAAGGAAAAGGATCTTGGGGTGCATATAACACCGGCCACATCTCTTGAGGCGCACATCAACCAAATAACGGCTGCAACATACGGGCGCCTAGCAAACCTAAGAATAGCATTCCGACATCTCAATAAGGAATCGTTCAGGACCCTGTACGCCATGTACGTTAGACCTATATTGGAGTATGCAGCACCAGTTTAGAACCCGCACCTAGCCAAGCACGTAAAGAAATTAGAGAAAGTGCAAAGGTTTGCAGCAAGACTAGTCCCGGAGCGAAGAGGCATGTCCTACGAGAAGAGGTTAAGGGAGGTCGACCTGACGACACTGGAGGACAGGAGAGATAGGTGGATATGATAATGACATAAAATACTGAGAGGAATCGACAAGGTGGACAGAAACAGGATGTTCCAGAGATGGGACATAGCAACAACCGGTCACAGTTGAAAGTTGAAGAATCAGTTGAATCACAGGGATGTTAGGAAGTATTTCTTCAGTCACAGAGTTGTCAGGAAGTGGAATAGTCTGGGAAGTGATGTAGTGGAGGCAGGATCCATACATAGCTTTAAGAAGAGGTATGATAAAGCTCATGGACCAGGAAGAGTGACCTAGTAGCGACCAGTGAATAGGCGGGGCCAGGAGTGTGAATCGACTCCTGCAACCACAACTAGGTCAGTACACCTAGGTGAGTACACATACACCTCACTGTATCGTTAGCATGCATTTTATCGAAGGTAGTGGACCATTGAGTCCTTGAAGTACAGGCAGTTTGTAAATACCAACCAACTATGGGAATATAGAGTGAAAGTCCTGTATTACTGGGCTACTAAGGTTATAACAACGGGTGACAGAACTGGAACCTCTTAGAAAGGTGCGTATAATGCACATTTTATTGATCCAGAAACTATAAGAACAGGTGAAGATAATGCAAGAGGTACTATAACGGATTTTAGAATATTTAAGAAGAGATAGATAGTGATGACAGGGCAGAAAGTGTCAGGATGGGCAGAGGTGACGAGGGAGGCACTCCTAGAGCCAGTCATGGAGTCAATACTGTTCCTAATATGAGAAACTGAAATTCCACAGGATATAAAATCGTCTATTTCCCTATTTTCAGATGTAAAACTAATGAGAATAAAAAGTAGAAGCAAGCAGGAAAAAATTTTCATTTCCAGTCTGTGGGTTAATTGGGAATTGTTCTAGTATTGGAGTAGTGTGACTTCGTCGTAAAGCAATTAAGTGTGTCAAAGAATTCTCGCCACACTAAAATAAAAATGGCTCAAAATTTAAAAAAAAAAATGTTCTAACATTTTTGAACGAAAAACGTGGGAACATGTACGTTCACTGGCGAGGTCAGTGAACGTTGTGTTGACACACTTTTGTGACCTTCCTCCTGCATGTCACACAACAACAACACCAAAGACTCAAGGGAAAAAAAGAGACAGGGTGGGGGTATTCTGAAGATGAAAGCAAAATATGCTGAGACAATCCGGAAGGTAAAATCTGCAGACACACACACACTCCCACACACATAACAGGAAAGGCACTGCAGTGGATCAGAGAATATCTGACAGGGAGGCAACAACGAGTCATGGTACGTGACGAGGTGTCAGAGTGGGCACCTGTGACGAGCGGGGTTCCACAGGGGTCAGTCCTGGAACCTGTGCTGTTTTTGGTATATGTGGGTGACATGTCGGAAGGGATGGAGTCGGAAGTGTCTCTGTTTGCGGATGTTGTGAGGTTAATGAGAGGAATTACTTCGGTCGAGGATCAGGCACGATTGCAAAGAGACCTGGACAGGCTACAAGCCAGGCTCAGCAGCTGGCTCCTTGAGTTTGGCCCTGGCAAATGCAAAGTCATGAAGATCGGGAAAGGGTAAAGATGACCGAAGACAGAGTATAGTCTGGGTGGCCAGAGGCTGCAGACCTCGCTCATGGAAAGAGATCTTGGGGTGAGTATAATACCGATCACATCTCCTGAGGCGCACATTGGTCGGATAACTGCTGCAGCATGCGGGCGTCTGGCGGGCCTAACAATGGTGTTCCGGTGCCTCACTAGGGAATCGTTCAAGACTCTGTACGCCGTGTGCGTCGGGCCCATATTGGAGTGTGCAGCACCAGTTTGCACTCCACGCCTGGTCAAGCACGTCAGGAAATTGGAGAGGGTGCAAGGGTTCGTAACAAGCCTAGTCCCAGAGCTAAGGGGATTGGTCTGTGAAGGGGGGTTGAAGGAAATCGGCCTGACGACACTGGAGGACATGGGGTCAGGGGAGACATGGTAACGACATAGGATACTGCTAGGAATTGACATGGTGGACAGAGACGGGATGTTCCAGAGATGGGACACAGAGACATGGGGTCACAATTGGAAGTTGAAAACTCAGATGAGTCAAGGGGGTGTTAGGAGGTGTTTCTTCAGTCATAGAGTTGTCAGGAAGTGGAATAGTCTGGCAAGTGATGTAGTGGAGGCAGGAACCATACATAGTTTTAAGACGAGGGTTGATAAAGCTCATGGAGCAGAGAAAGAGAGGACCTAGTAGGAAACAGTGAAGATGCGGGGCCAGGAGCTATGACTCGACCCCTGCAATCACAAATAGGTGAGTATACACACACACACACACACACACACGCGCGCGCGCACACGCACAGGAGCACGCATATACAACAGGCCTAGTGTCTAATCGACATGTGCCTAGGACAAAATGGTAACTAACACACACACACACACACACACACACACACACACACACACACACACACACACACACACACACACACACACACACACACACACACATACACACACATACACACATACACACACATACACACATACACACACACATACACACACACATACACACACACATACACACACACACACACACACATACACACACATACACACACATACACACACACATACACACACATACACACACACATACACACACACATACACAACACACACACACCACACCACACACACACACACACACATACACACACACACACACACACACACACACACACACACACACTCACACTCACACACACGCACACGCATACACACACACACATACAACAGGCCTAGTGTCTAATCGACATGTGCCTAGGACCAAATGGTAACTAACACACACACACACACACACACACACACACACACACACACACACACACACAACACACACACACACACACACACACACACACACACACACGCCACCTCCTCTTTGACAGACACTCCACTGCAATTCGAGCAATTCATTCCCACGAATCAATAATGAAAAAAATCATTAAAAACTTCTACAGCTCTGCAGGTATCAAATACATTTGAGAGACGTCAGCGTGATAATGGTCAGTTTCAATTTAGTTAAAACGCCTTTGTTTACGCCAACCCTGTTTTTATTGACGCATTGCGTGCTGTCATACGCACCAACGCCTTTGTTGACGCAATTTCTTCGTTTATTAATGTATATTTTTATTTCGACAATCTTTTTTTTGACACTATTTTGGCGTTATTTGACGCATATCTTGTGTTTATTGAGTCAAATCTTGAAATTGTTGTTATTATTTTTTATTTGATCCTTCAGTTCCTTGATGTAACTCTTGCTTATGTTCCGCCAACTCTTACGTTTGTGGTCGTAAATAACAAAAAGGCACAATACCGTGACTGGAACAATACACAAATAACCCGCACATAAAAGAGAGAAGCTTACGACGACGTTTCGGTCCGACTTGGACCATTGACAAAGTCACACAGTGTGACTTTGTCAATGGTCCAAGTCGGACCGAAACGTCGTCGTAAGCTTCTCTCTTTTATGTGCGGGTTATTTGTGTTTTGTGGTCGTAAGTCTTGCGTTCGTTTTTTTGTAAATCTTGCGTTTATTGTCGCAAATCTTGCGTATATGGACGTAACCGTCTCGTATTTTGACAACCATCGCGATTTTTGGCTCACCTCTCGAGTTCTAACTGAAAAGTGTTACCAAAAATTTGGAATGTCAAGCTCTGATATTATTTTTAAATAATTTTTTAATAAGACTGCTTCAGAACGCTCATTGTTTTTCGAAATGATTGGTGAGGGACCTGCCTTGTATGGGCCAGTAGGCCTACTGCAGTTTTCCTCCATTTTTATGTTCTTGACTTAAGAACATAAGGAGGATTATTGCAGTAGGCCTACTTGTCCATGTTAGGCAAGTCCATGTCACACCCGCTCAAGAAGGAAGGAGCACTGCAACAGACCTACTGGCTCAAGCTGGTCAGGTCCGATTCACAACCACTGCGTTGACTTGTGAAGGACAGATACACGTTGCGGAACAAGCTTTTATTGGAACAACGTTTCGCTCTGTATAGAGCTTTTTCAAGTCACGTTTAGCTATGTGTAGAGTTTTATCAAGTTATTTTTCGTTATTTGTATGTAGTTTTATCAAGTCACGTTGTACTATGTGTAGAGCTTCATCAATCAGGTTTCGTTATGTGTAGAGTTTTATCAAGTTATGTTGCTCTACAGCGTTTGTTATCTCTTCCCTGTTTTCGCCAGAACGCTATTTTGATCCCCTCATTGTCTTCGTGGTTAAGTGGAAAGCCTCTTGACCGAGCCTGGGTCAATAACATTGCAGTTCACCTTGACGCTCGCACCAAGAATATTTTTTGCAATAAAAATCCACATAAAGAAACCCAAGATCAAAAGACAGGAAAAAATCATCGTATTATTATTATTATTATTATTATTATTATTATTATTATTATTATTATTATTATTATTGTTATTATTATTATTATTATTATTATTGTTATTATTGTTACTATTATTATTATTATTATTATTATTATTATTATTATTATTATTATTATTATTATTATTATTACTATTAGTAGTAGTAGTAGTAATGTTATTACTAGGAAGCGCTAGATCCTTAGGTTCATTCAGCATCTGGGGAATGGAAGGTGATTAGGTTTAATCCGAGGAAGGGGAGGGAACCTCCAGTTTCATGTATTAAGAGATCTTCACTAGCTTCAAGGCGCCTCCCTTAAAAAAAAAAACGTAAAAACCTGCGACTGTTAGAGCGTATAGTCTTGACAAAAAAATTGCTTTAAGAATTATAAATATAATCATAAGTTCTTAGTCATTACAAAAATTAACCTCATCTGAAGCGTTGATGCTGGTGAAGGGCTCTTGGTCTGTTTCCTTGGATCAAGAACCCTTCACCAACAACAGGGTATCCCCGTACATCGGTCATTATCACCAATGCTTAGGTATTAGCGATTGAATTTATTGCTCTTAATAATACTTGGTTCACTGTGATTGGCCCCCGTTACCCAAACGCTGTTTGACTCCTACGGGCTTAGCGCTTCTCCATGTTTATAATAATAGTAATCTAAAGATAGTGTAACATTAAAATCTTTTCAGTAGACCTTAGACGGCGAAAGGATTTAAGAGTAGTGTAGCAGAGAGAGGGAATCAGAACCTGCTGAAATGGTCTTCAATTCTACAAAGAGCTTTGCGAAATCCGTAAAGAAAATTTGATTTCCCATTCGCTATGTGCTCTTCCCAGGTCCTCCCAGCCTCTCCATCCCCACTCCATGCTCTCTCCTCCTTAATGGTTTTATTCTCCAAAAATCCTATTACTACTCCAACTCAAATTCCTTCAGATCCTTCTTATGCTGAAACTCCTACTCCTACTCCACCTACTCCTACTTAAGATTCTTCTGTTCTTTCTGCTTCTTCTCTTAATCCACACCAAACACGTGATTCAGCTCGTATTTCTCCTTTTTTTTCCAGCTATTATTCTTGATCCTCTGCCATCTGACATTCTTGCTCCTGATCCTGAGGATTCCTGATGCTGTTTCAACTTTTCTTTTGTTTCAGTGCTTAATCTACTACATCTTCTAATTCTGATGAATTTCCTGATGCTACTTTTACTGCTGATTTTTTTTTTCTTCTTACACCTACTTTCGATTCTACTCACAGACGCCGGCAAGCAAGAACGTCACTCAAAGGTTAAGAAGCGGGGCCAAGAGCTAACACTTGACCCCCACCGCAAGCACAGCTTAGTGAATATATACACATATAAAAGGTGCGGTACTAGACCCCCACACTGTATATATACCTCATAACAGACAGATACAAACATTATAACATTCCTCCGAATCTACGCTTCAACGTAAAATTTTTTGTTTATACTCAAACATACCTACAAATCTGTTTATATTCAAACATTTATATTCAGTGATTATGCCCAAACATGTTTACATAGCTGTGTTTATACTCAAGTGGTGTTGAGGACGTGATGCCACTGAGGAACATTCAAATGAAAAAGATAAAATTCTAAGGCTTCGAGGGTGTATTAGCTACATAAAAACCAAGGAAAGATGGATGCCAATGTACCACCTGGGTAGAGGTAGAGAGGGGGCGCAACACTTGGAATCACAAAAAAAAAAAATCTACGAGTAAACATGAGGCAAACCTGTCTTGTAACGTACAATTTAGGGTAGACTAGTAAATATAAAGTTGATACTCTGGAATCTTGACTACGACACCGTCAAGGACTCTTTTCATACTTGTGAGAAGTCCTTGAGCCACCTAATCTAACCTAAAGCTTAAACTTCAAAACAAAAGTCCGAAGCTATGTATCAAGATTGGTTTTTAAGCCGAGAGGATTACACGAACTAAATCTCTTATCTCGTAAGTATTGCAGAAAGGGGATAAAATGACGTACCAGGTACTCCTGGACACACACAACGTAGACGAGGGCAGGCTCTTTTCCAAGGAGGGATTTAAAATAAGAAAACACAAAAAATGCTCTCCAACAAAGCTTCAAACATCACGAAACGCTTCTTCAACGTAAGTCTAATGAAGCAGTGAACTGAACAAGGCAGTGACACAGAAGAAGCCAGTTCTGTGTAAGTGTAAATACAGTGGAACGAGAGCTTGCAGTAAGAATAACACGCACAGCTGTGAAGGATGAGAAACTTATGCAACATATGAAACCTTTCTTGAGGAAACGTTTCGCCACACAGTGGCTTCATCAGTCCAGTACAAAGAAGAAAGGTGCATAAGAATGGTTGTATAAATGTCTCATTCTTCAATTTGTCGGTTTTCTAAACATATTAATACATCTGTCAGACACTACAGCATCACGGGACCTTGATACACGGAATTCTTCAACACGTGTCCAACCATTGGACGAAGACCTACTTACACTAGTGGATGGTTCCACCGTGACTTCGCCTCTTCCTGCTTCCCGTCAGCTGACTACAGTATAAAAGCCACATCTCCGACCATATGCTGTATTCTCTTCAAGATTGATGGACTGAACACATCGATTCCAGGATGAGGGAATGAATACCTCAAACTCCTCCTCTCCTCTCTTTGCACCGTTCTTCTTTATACTAGACTAATAAAGCCACTGTGTGGCTAAACATTTCCTCAATAAAGATTCCCATATGATGCATAAGCGTCTCATTCTTCAACTTGTCGGTTTTCTAAGGCATGTATCACGCACAGCTGTACACTGATCCTTACTTTAACAGATGAGATAACAGGAACAACAGGAGGAAACGCTTGAGGATGGAGGCAAACATGGGTCTAGGAGGTCCAGTAGCAGGTGACACTCGCATACATCCAGCACACTAGTGAGTCACCGCCCTGACTCCACTAACCGTAGAGGAAATTTATATTTTCTGTAAACACGAGGGTCCCACTTCCCGTCCCTCCCAATTTCCGGCTGTCCCACGATTAGTCGATTACGGAGGTCATAGCTCCCCACGGCTTGGTCTTTCCTACTTTAACATATAATACAATTTGGGAACATTGCCTGTTAGTGGCATTTGTTAATTGCCAACCAGCAGCATGAGGATGTTTACATGACAGACGAAACTCTGCAGTTAAAATATAACCGAATGCACATACAACCTCCTTTCTGCAGAATAAATTAAATATATGACAAGCTGAAAAATTAGGTCCGGCTTAAGCTCATGTTAACTGTGATCACCTCACATAGGTTGCTGGTGTAGATATCAATCCATTGTTTCTAAAATATTAGAGATAACAATTTTTTTCATGCCGAAATTAATCTTAATGAAAATACTATGATACATTGTAATTAATCAGTCAGTCTTCAAGGAATTTTTTCCTCAGACAGTGACTTCATTCAGCTTACTTACTCTATCAGGAACCCAATATCGCAAATATATTTCGCAAGAATGGTAAGCATTCTTCAAAAAAGAAGTGTACCTGTACGTGAATAAACTTACATAATACCCCCCCAAAAATATTAGGCAAAATTGTAAACCACTCGGCATCCGTTTTATAGACCGGTTCGTGTCTTAATTAACGGAAAAGGCATATGTTCAAAACGTTTCTCTCTGTGCAGTGCTTTATCAAGTCGCGGCCTGATGAAACTCTAATGGAGCGAAATGTCCCAATAATAACTTGTTCTGCAATTTATCTTTCTTCATCATTGTCGACAGTACACTACTTCGATCGAGCAGCTCTTATGGTCCACACACCACACACCTCCCCATGTCACTCAGGTGTCCAGGTTACTCAGTCCTCCCTCAATACCACTCCCTGTAATTACACACTGAAATTTCACAATCCTGTGGATATCACATTCTGTCAATGAGCACTGCGGGGTCTTGACGTTAAGCTTCCTGTAGAGTTGCTATTAGTAAACAGGAGTACATGAGAAAGGCAGGTAGCAGAGAACTCGGAAGTCCATATCGAAGAACTAATCCGAAAAGAACTATTTACTTCTATTTATATTATGAAGTATTGTGTGTTATCTAGGTGTATGACTCAAGATTAGATAAACAGAATACTTTAAGTCAAGCCTTCGTCACTTTTCACGATGAATATTGTGGAAAGAGTAAGAAATGTATTGTTACAATAAGTATGGGTCAAAGGGGAGAAAAATAGAATGCTTAGATTGTTTTGTAATATTAAATGAATGTGTGTGCATGAGTTTCTGATGCAATTAAATATTATCATTGAAGATTTGAAGAGAATCAGAAGAGACATTCACGAATCATTGCATGGAAATATATATCTCAATATTTTCAATAAAAATGACAGATTAGTACCTACACAGAACGAGCGTATTTAAAACTTTCCACTAAAAATCACCAGCTTTGAAAATTTATAGGCAATCTGACGAGACATTCTCTAGTTATCTCAGAGATCACTATCGCAAAATGCACCGGGACTAAGTTTGAACCAGCTCAGAACTTACATCATCAGGTTAACAGTACTGACTACTAACGTTTGAAAAAAATAGGATAAAGCATTCATATATTATCGAATGTAAACCAGCATCTCAATTTCTCAAATTTCATTAATACAAATGGCAAAAATAAATACAAACTTTTTTCTCAGTTATATTCACCAGTTTATAAGATTTAAAGCCGATCAGAGGAGACATTATCTAGTTATTTCATAGAAACCAATTTGTGTAATAAAACTGGTAAATAAAAATTTAGATACTCCAGATTCAATGCAAAATTTTCTTTAAGAAAAACGTCACCACTAGTTATTGCTCAGCATAAAACAGTTACTAGTTAATGAAATGCTTTAGTAAATTGAGAAATTTGCACCTAGAGAATGTAAACCCAAACGTTTTCCATTACATAAAAGATTGATGCAATCACTTAAAGATTACCTTTCGGGGATACCTAAAAAATGAAAATTACGCATAAGTTTCAAACACACATTATTGTAAACAATAGTTTGAGCCCAGTGTGTGTTAAGTCAAGAGAGCTCCCTGAAGAGTGAGATAATTGGTTATGTGCAGGTTTATAGTGTGTGTTTTTGTTTTATGGAGATCATCTTTCTTATTTCTCGCCTCGTTGCTTTCCAAACGAGCCTCTGAATTTGTCTGAAATAAGAACATTATTTGTTTACGTGAAGTTTTCAGGTCCGTCCCGTTTTCTTTATCCTTGTTACACCTCCAGGCTGTCGGAAGTTTGAGGTGGAGAAGAGTTCCTTTGGATTAGTAACCATGGAGTGTTTATAACCCAGAATAACCCATACTACAAGTGTTTATAACCCTGGGTAACCCATACAACGAGTGTTTATAACCCAGGTTAACCCATACAACGAGTGTTTGTAACCCAGGATAACCCATACAACCACCAGTGCAACTTCTCCTTCGGCCCATAGATTTTTCCCAGGGATGCGACGTAGAAAGATTTTTAAGGTTTTGCCGTTGAATTTGATACTGTATTGTGAGTCCCATCTCCATCGTGTGGACGGTAGCGCAAGATCAAATTGATGCATAGAAGACCTAGAAACTAAGCCATACAAGACTGAAACAATTATAGTAACGACCAAGACTGAAACAATTATAGTAACGACTCAAACCACGGAACGGGTGGCGTTAGAACCTATGGCGAGTGAGTTTTTAAACCCCAGGCATGGCCAGAGCTTGCTACCACTTGCAGCTCACAAGACTGCCATTCCCACGAGCGCCCCTTGGTTGGGGAGGGTAGCAGACGAGATGCCTAACTTCTCCCCACGAGCCCCGTGAGAGCGGGGAATGTGGCTAGGCCTGGGGACAACTGGTTCCAGAAGATGAGGAGGTACTTGTACCTCCTCCCATGGATGACATAGGTCTCAGACACTCCAAAGACAAGGAGCCAAGGCCGGGTCACCATCTGGAAAAGACCCAGGCCGGGAGAGTACCCATGAATCGAGAAAAAGAAATTCCAGGCCAGTGCGTAAGCCACTGGGGCCAACTGGTCTGGTGGCTTACGCACTGGCCTGGAGTTTTACGTCTCACTTGCATGGGTTCAAAACCCGCCCGTTTTGTGGTTTGTTTGTAATCGCGTTATTACGATTTCATGAGTCAGGATGAGGGGAGACTCAAGCAAATATACTAACGAATACACATGAGTTGAAATTCTCTTTGATTCTCTTTTTTTGTAATGCAGGCAGTGTTGATCTGATATGCACAATAATTAGTTTAATTAGGTAAGCAATTAGTTTAACACTGATGTTTTGATGTGAGTCGTCGGCATAAGCGAGTGAGCACTTACACACCACGACACGAAAATGCATGATTAATGACCTGTCGGCCCCATGCTGATGACCTCTCATTTCAAAATATATTTTGTACGATATCAGAAAAACGAGGCTAGAAATTTTGCGTGAAATCGAAATATTAATATTGAGCTGGAAGTACAGATGTGGTAAATACACAGAGGTTTGTGACATTACTGTTCACACCTATATGACATCTGACTTAATTACCTGAAAATAGATTGATATACACAGCGTGTGTGTGTGTGTGTGTGTGTGTGTGTGTGTGTGTGTGTGTGTGTGTGTGTGTGTGTGTGTGTGTGTGTGTGTGTGTGTGTGTGTGTGCGTGTGTAGTGTGTGTGTGTGTAGTGTGTACGTGTGTAGTGTGTGTGTGTAGTGTGTGCGTGTATAGTGTGTGTATTCAACGTGTTGTACTCATAAAGTTGTGTTTACGGGGGTTACCTGGAGGTTACCTGGAGGTTATTCCGGGGATCAACGCCCCCGCGGCCCGGTCCATGATCAGGACTTCCGATGGATCAGGGCCTGATCAACTAGGCTGTTACTGCTGGCCGCACGCAGTCCAACGTACGAGCCACAGCCCGGCTGATCCGGCACTGACTTTAGGTATCTGTCCAGCTCTCTCTTGAAGGCAGCCAGGGGTTTATTGGCAATTCCCCTAATGCTTGATGGGAGGCTGTTGAACAGTTTTGGGCCCCGGACACTTATGGTGTTTTCTCTTAGTGTACCAATGGCGCCCCTACTTTTTATTGGGGGCATTTTGCATCGCCTGCCCAGTCTTTTACTTTCGTAGGGAGTGATTTCTGTGTGCAGATTTGGGACCATTCCTTCCAAGATTTTCCAAGTGTAGATTATGATATATCTCTCCCTCCTGCGTTCCAACGAGTACAAGTCAAGTGCTTCCAAGCGTTCCCAGTAGTTAAGGTGCTTGACAGAACTTATACGTGCAGTAAAGGATCTCTGTACACTCTCTAGATCTGCGATTTCACCTGCTTTGAATGGAGATGTTAATGTATAGCAGCATTCCAGCCTAGAGAGAACAAGTGATTTGAAAAGGATCATCATGGGCTTGGCATCTCTCGTTTTGAAAGTTCTCATTGTCCATCCTATCATTTTCTTTGCACGTGCGAATCGTGGCACTGTTGTGATCCTTGAAAGTGAGATCCTCAGACATTACTACTCCCAGGTCCCTTACATTATTTTTCCGCTCTATTGTATGGCCGGAGTCAGTAGTATACTCTGTTCTAGTTATTATCTCCTCCAGTTTTCCATAACGGAGTAGTTGGAATTTGTCCTCATTGAACATCATATTGTTTACCGTTGCCCACTGGAAAACTTTGTTTATATCTTCTTGGAGGTTAACCGCGTCCTCAGCAGATGACAGCCTCATGCAGATTCTAGTATCATCCGCAAAGGATGATACGGTGCTGTGGTGTATATCTCTGTTTATGTCTGATATGAGGATAAGGAATAAAATGGGGGCGAGTACTGTGCCTTGTGGAACAGAGCTCTTCACTATGGCAGCCTCCGAGTATAGATACTTATTCAGGTTTAGCCTTTTATCTGCAAAAGTGGCCATGATTTACTAGCTTTTGGCTTTTAGTACCTTATCCTATCTTCCCTTTAATCTATATACGGATTTACCTGACCACCACCTCATTCCACTTATTTACCACCCTAAAAAACTGAAGAAATATTTCCTAGTATCCCTGTGGCTCATCTGTGTTCTCAGCATCTGCTCTCTCTCTTGACCCTGTCTCTACCTGTTCTCTCAAATCCTCTAAATATCTTTTACATTGTAATTATGTCTCCCGTGGACCTTTTATCTTCCAAGGTTGTTAGGATAATATCTTGTACCTCTTTTTCCCTCCTACTTCCCCTCTCCCAATTTCCTTACCCCTCTACATCATTTTTCACACCCTCTCTTTCCCTAATCTCCTTTCGTCTCCTAAATTCCCCCTACATCCCCACCCACTCGTTGCTTTCATATATCCTGAGCGAAAAATATATGGATAAGAACCTCCAGAGCTGCTGGAAGGTTTTAAGTGTTGGGTAAAAGGTGTCCGTGTAGTGCCGTGAGCCCACTGTTGTTAATATTTAAAGATTCTTCCCATCCTCCTCCCACTTTCTGTCTCCCAAGTTTATCACTCCTTTCCCTCGTCCTTACCTACCGCCAGTCAAATTCTTCTCTTACCTCTTCCCTCCCTCTCCCCTGCCTCCACCCCTTCCCTCAACATCCCACCTGTGGGCTACTAACAGGGGACATGGGGGTCCAGCCCATGTTGCGTCGTAACCACAAGACATATGGAGCTAATAAGACCCATGTTTCAGGGAGTGGGGAGAGGTAAGGGAAGAGGAGGGGAAAGAGATGGAGGGGAAGGAGGTGGAAGAGAGGATAAAGACTGAAAGGGAAGAGTAGAAAGGAAAAGAGAGGAAATGTGAGGACGAATGAGTGAGTGGGAGAAATGTTAATAAGAATGTTCGCTAAACTATGAGTGAAGGAAATACTCGACACGCACTCTGGCGTGTGAACGTACAATGTGAGTGTGTGAAGATTCTCTTGCAGTGGCTCTAGTCACGATGATTGTCTTCCTGGTTTGCTGGTTCTTCCTTATTTAGAAACGAGAGAGCCTATCGAGCAATTTTTCCACTGAGGGATGTGTAAGTTATCCTGTTAATCAATCGATAACCCCATCCAGATCGTCTTGTGATAGGGTAACACTATGTTTACGTATAACTTAGCTTTTAACTGCGTGCCTAATAGTCTTAGCTGAAGAAAATTATGTAAAACTGATTTGAAACAATGTAGAGACCAGATTGTTATTTTAGATCACCTTGTGACATACCTGTGATAGGTAACGAAGGTTCATCTACTCACAAGGCCAAGCTTTATTGGTGAATGCCTGGTAAACCAGGCTGTTGCTGTTAGCATCTCCCAGACCTACATAGCCATTACAATCCGACTGATGTTACTTTTTGTACGCAGTTGAATTTATAGGCTAAGAGTTATCCTACCTAAGCTCATCTAAATGCACCTCCCCTTGGAATGAGACCGACAAAAGTCGACTAACTCCCAGGTATTTACTTACTTCTAGGTGATCCCCGTGCTGGGGATCGAAACACGGAACCTCAGTATTTCATCGGGTGATATTTTGTCTTTCTTTTAGTAGCAAGTTGAAGAGTTTTGGAATATGAATGTTGAAGTAGTGTTCTCTGTGTTTACGTCTTCCCTATTTTTCATCCACATACGATGTCATCATAAAACTCTTTAAATTGTATTCAGTATTGAATATTTTTTTGTATAGAGCTTCGTCATAAAATATACATATACACACAACTCTATATAGCTTTAAAAAGAGGTACGACAAGGTTCATGTAGCCGGGAGAGAGAGTGTTCCTAGTAGCTACCAGGGAAGAGACCTGGTCGGTTGCGAATCGACTCCTTCAACCACATGTAGGCGAGTACTTATAGGTGAGCACACACACACACACACACACACACACACACACACACACACATCTCCCCATGGGTATTGAGAGAGGGAGCAGAGGTGCTATGTGTACCCCTAACAACAATATTCAATACATCTATCGAAACAGGGAGATTGCCTGAGGCATGGAAGACAGCAAATGTAGTCCCAATCTTTAAAAAAGGAGACAGACATGAAGCATTAAACTACAGACCAGTGTCACTGACATGTATAGTATGCAAAATCATGGAGAAGATTATCAGGAGAAGAGTGGTGGAACACCTAGAAAGGAATGATCTCATCGACAGCAGCCAACATGGTTTCAGGGACGGGAAATCCTGTGTCACAAACCTACTGGAGTTCTATGACATGGTGACAGCAGTAAGACAAGAGAGAGAGGGGTGGGTGGATTGCATTTTCTTGGACTGCAAGAAGGCGTTTGACACAGTTCCACACAAGAGATTGGTGCAAAAACTGGAGACCAAGCAGGGATAACAGGGAAGGCACTAAAATGGATCAGGGAATACTGTCAGGAAGACAGCAGCGAGTCATGGTACGTGGCGAGGTGTCAGAGTGGGCACCTGTGACCAGCGGGGTCCCGCAGGGGTCAGTCCTAGGACCAGTGCTGTTTCTGGTATTTGTGAACGACATGACGGAAGGAATAGACTCTTGAGGTTTGTCCCTGTTTGCAAATGACGTGAAGTTGATGAGAAGAATTCACTCGATCGAAGACCAGCAGAACTACAAAGGGATCTGGACAGGCTGCAGACCTGGTCCAGCAATTGGCTCCTGGAGTTCAATCCCACCAAGTGCAAAGTCATGAAGATTGGGGAAGGGCAAAGAAGGCCGCAGACGGAGTACAGTCTAGGGGGTCAGAGACTACAAACCTCACTCAAGGAAAAAGATCTTGGGGTGAGTATAACACCAGGCACATCTCCTGAAGCGCACATCAACCAAATAACTGCTGCAGCATATGGGCGCCTAGCAAACCTCAGAACAGCATTCCGACATCTTAATAAGGAATCATTCAGGACCCTGTACACCGTGTATGTTAGGCCCAAAATTGGAGTATGCGGCACCAGTTTGGAACCCACACCTAGCCAAGCACGTGAAGAAACTAGAGAAAGTGCAAAGGTTTGCAACAAGACTAGTCCCAGAGCTAAGAGGTATGTCCTACGAGGAGAGGTTAAGGGAAATCAACCTGACGACACTGGAGGACAGGAGAGATAGGGGGGACATGATAACGACATACAAAATACTGAGAGGAATTGACAAGGTGGACAAAGACAGGATGTTCCAGAGATTGGACACAGTAACAAGGGGACACAGTTGGAAGCTGAAGACACAGATGAATCACAGGGATGTTAGGAAGTATTTCTTCAGCCACAGAGTAGTCAGTAAGTGGAATAGTTTGGGAAGCGATGTAGTGGAGGCAGGATCCATACATAGCTTTAAGCAGAGGTATGATAAAGCTCACGGCTCAGGGAGAGTGACTTAGTTGCGATCAGTGAAGAGGCGGGGCCAGGAGCTCGGACTCGACCCCCGCAACCTCAACTAGGTGAGTACACACACACACACACACACACACACACACAAAAGAAGGCAAGAAGGCGTTTGACACAGTTCCACACAAGAGATCAGTGCAAAAACTGGAGGACCAAGCAGGGATAACAGGGAAGGCACTACAATGGATCAGGGAATACTTGTCAGGAAGACAGCAGCGAGTCATGGTACGTGGCGAGGTGTCAGAGTGGGCACCTGTGACCAGCGGGGTCCCACATGGGTCAGTCCTAGAACCAGTGCTGTTTCTGGTATTTGTGAACATGACGGAAGGAATAGACTCCGAAGTGTCCCTGTTTGCAGATGACGTGAAGTTGATGAGAAGAATTCATTCGATCGAAGACCAGGCAGAACTACAAAGGGATCTGGACAGGCTGCAGACCTGGTCCAGCAATTGGCTCCTGGAGTTCAACCCCACCAAGTGCAAAGTCATGAAGATTGGGGAAGGGCAAAGAAGACCGCAGACGGAGTACAGTCTAGGGGGCCAGAGACTACAAACCTCGCTCAAGGAAAAAGATCTTGGGGGTGAGTAGAACACCAGGCACATCTCCTGAAGCGCACATCAACCAAATAACTGCTGCAGCATATGGGCGCCTAGCAAACCTCAGAACAGCATTCCGACATCTTAATAAGGAATCGTTCAGGACCCTGTACACCGTGTACGTTAGGCCCATATTGGAGTATGCGGCACCAGTTTGGAACCCACACCTAGCCAAGCACGTAAAGAAACTAGAGAAAGTGCAAAGGTTTGCAACAAGACTAGTCCCAGAGCTAAGAGGTATGTCCTACGAGGAGAGGTTAAGGGAAATCAACCTGACGACACTGGAGGACAGGAGTGATAGGGAGAACATGATAACGACATACAAAATACTGAGAGAAATTGACAAGGTGGACAAAGACAGGATGTTCCAGAGATGGGACACAGCAACAAGGGGACACAGTTGGAAGTTGAAGACACAGATGAATCACAGGGATGGGATGTTAGGAAGTATTTCTTCAGCCACAGAGTAGTCAGGAAGTGAAATAGTTTGGGAAGTGATGTAGTGGAGGCAGGATCCATACGTAGCTTTAAGCAGAGGTATGATAAAGCTCATGGTTCAGGGAGAGTGACCTAGTAGCGACCAGTGAAGAGGCGGGGCCAGGAGCTTGGACTCCGCCCCTGCAACCTCAACTAGGTGAATACGCACCTTCCTCCTCCACCGCCACCTTAAAAAATGGAACGAGGTACAGCAGACAGAAAAAAAAGGAGTAATTAAGAAATATGATTAACACACTCACGAAGATGAACAATGACATATTAAGAGCACAGGAGAGTTGATGTAGGTGTTTGTACTCAACAGACGTACAATTATATACGATTCGTCTGTCGCCTGACGTGTTCACGAGACGGAAAGAAAAGACCAGGAATCCTTCCCCATTCCAAAACATTTAACCAAAGCCTCTTGTACACTAGAATTAAATAACTTTGGGAATAGAGTTTATTTTTTTTGGAGAAAGAATTTAACAATTGTAAAAATGTTAATGTAAATACTTCAGGAGGTAACGAGTTAGCTCCTGAAGTAGTAATTATTATTATTATTACTGTTAGTAGTTGTAGTAGTAGCAGTAGTAGTAGTAGTAGTAGTAGTAGTAGTAGTAGTAGTTGTAGTAGTAGTAGCAGTAGTAGTAGTAGTAGTAGTAGTAGTAGTAGTAGTAGTAGTAGTAGTAGCATTTTTTGGTATTATTATTATTATATCATCATCATCATCATCAAATAAGATGCCTAACACTCAAGAATTAAACGTAAAAAAACTATTAGTTAGGAAAATAGTAATATTAGTGGTTAGAATTTTATAAGCATCAGCATAATGAGTAGATAAGCTCAGTATATCAAGTGTGTCAGTATTGTATTTTACAGACGGAGGATCGAGCCGCCTCCTCTTCTTACCTGAATGACACACGTTTTTAGCGTCGCATAACAAAATAGTAAATAATGTTATTTTTATTATTTAAATAATAATAATTCGGAACAATTATTAGCTTTAAGCACCACAAATACAAATTACGAATGCAATCTAGAAGAGATAACAGCCTAGATAAAAATATAGGATCTAGCTTCAGAAATTCCTTGACTAGTTAGGACTGCTTTACATAGCCATGAAAGGTAGTTAAGGTGAGGCCTGGGAAAGCCAGGAAGTGTTCAGTGGGTTAGGCTAAACGAGTCTGTAATTAAGATAAGGTGAGCTAATCTCGGCCTTATTACACCGGGTATTAAGGGCTTCGGTCTCTATTGGGTATATTTTCTTGTTATACTCCCGTGTTGGATTCTGTGAGGGGGTTAAATTATTTTTTTTTTTTTTTTTTTTTTTTAAGACCTGGGCCGGGACAAAACCGGCGAACCTACTACAGATATAGTTAAGTGATAATGAAAGGAGGTAGAAGGGGAAATAGTGATAATAGTGGTGATAGTGGTAATAATATTAATGACTCCAGTGTTTAAGGCACGTTAATTACGTTAATTAGCAGTATGTAATAAAAATGTTTCATTTCAAAATATTAGTGGAATTCAGGTATGTAAAGTTTTAATTCAAATTTATTAATAAAAATAAATGTAAAAATATAAACGACAATAATTCCTGCAAAAAATGGTATAATAATTTTTGTTTACCTTTTGTTTAATAATAAACTATAATTTATTAGTCTTGGGACCCTGACTGACACCGTGGAACAAAGACCCATGTACAACTAATGCAATAATTTAAGACGGCAAGGTAATACATAATGGCGATTTTGATGATGGAAATGAGCATGATAGAGATGATGAATATCATAATGATGGTGATAATGGAAGGAAATCTACCATAGATGGGGCTTGGTTTTGAAATTAGTTGAGGTGGACTAATCACTCAACCGAGTAAAAATAAAATAATCAACTGGGAAATCCTTATACTTACTAACATTATTATGAACCCAAGTGAGAGGCGTCAAAAATAACTTTATCCCTATTTCCTGCTCTATTTACCTACCCCCTACCCCCCTCCCCCTACCCCCCCTCCCCAAACACACTCGAAAAACAGGTTTATAAGTAACAGCGCCCAATTTCAATAGATTTTCGATTCAAACATTGTTAGATTTCCTGGTGTTTTAGTAATAATAATGATGATAGTAATAATAATTAATAATAAATTAGTAATAATAAACAAATAATAATAATAATAATAATAACAATAATAATAACATCACAGCCAACTGGACAGGTCTTGCCTGCTTGACGGAAACTTCATCAACACTGGAGTCAACACCTGCAGTTTTTTGGTACAGCACAGATAATTCGGTAACACACAAGACATATATTTATGAGTGTGTGGTATTGGAAACCCATGTTATGTGTGTCAGGTTACAACAAACCAACAACACACAACCTCTTTCTCCACACAAGGCCCAGTTTTTACTCTCTGGTCTGTGTCGATCGTGTGTGTGTGTGTGTGTGTGTGTGTGTGTGTGTGT
>NC_069435.1:19701874-19791874 GCF_026875155.1 Cherax quadricarinatus | reverse complement strand
ATATTTTATTTTTTTTACGGGAGGTTCTTGTTTTATACAGGAAAAAATCACTGTTGTTTCCCTGTGTATGCGTTGTGTGTGTGTGTGTGTGTGTGTGTGTGTGTGTGTGTGTGTGTGTGTGTGTGTTGTGTGTGTGTGTGTGTATGTGTGTGTGTGTGTGTTTTGTGTTGTACTCACCTAGCTTGTTTGCAGGGGTCGATTCACAGCTCCTGGCCCCGCCTCTTTACTGGTTGCTACTAGGTCACTCTTTCTGCTCCATGAGCTTTATCATACCTCTTCTTAAAACTATGTATGGATCCTGCCTCCACTACATCACTTCTCAGACTATTCCACTTTCTGATAACTCTGTGACTGAAGAAATACTTCCTAACATCCCTGTGATTCATCCGAGTCTTCAACTTTCGATTGTGACCCCTTGATACTGTGTCCCACCTCTGGAACATCCTGTCTCTGTCCACTTTGCCAATTCCTCTCAGTATTTTATATGTCGTTATCATATCCCCCGTATCTCTCCTGTCCTCCAGTGTCGTCAGGTCGATTTCCCTTAACCTTTTCTCGTAGGATATACCCCTTAGCTCCGGGACTAGTCTTGTTGCAATCCTTTACACTTTCTCTAATTTCCCTACGTGTTTGGCTTGGTGTGGGTTCCAAACTGGTGCTGTATACTCCTATGTAGGCCTGGTTAATGTGCGCCTCATGAGATGTGACTGATGTTATACTCACCCTAAGATTCTTTTTCTTGAGTGAGGTTTGTAGTCTCTGGACCCCCTAGACTGTACTCCGTCTGCGGTCTTCTTTGCCCTTCTCAAATCTTCATGACTTTGCACTTGGTGGGGTTGAACTCCAGGAGCCTGGAGCCTGCAGCCTGTCCATATCCCTTTGTAGTTCTGCCTAGTCCTAGTCCGATTGAATTTTTCTCATCAACTTCACATCATCTGCAAACAAGAACACTTCTGAGTCTATTCCTTCCGTCATGTCCTTCACATATACCAGAAACAGCACCTGTCCTAGAACTGACTTCTGTCTAACTCCACTCGTCACAGGCACCCACTCTGACACTTCGTCTCGTACCATGACTCTCTGATGCCTTTCCGACAGGTATTCCCTGATCCATTGCAGCGCCTTCCCTGTTATACCTGCCTGGTCCTCCAGCTTATGTACTTATCTCTTGTGTGGAACTGTGTCAAAAGCCTTCTTACAGTCCAAGAAAACGCATTCTACCCATCCCTCTCTCTCTGGTCTTGCTGTTGTCACCCTGTCATAAAACTCCAGTTCCAGTAGATTTGTGACAGGATTTCCCATCCCAAAAACCGTGCTGGTTGTCGTTGATAAGCTCATTCCTTTCTAGGTGCTCCACCACTCTGCTCCTGATAATCTTCTCCATGACTTTGCATACTATACATGTCAGTGACATTGGTCTGTAGATTAATGCTTCGTGTCTGTCTCCTTTTTTTAAAAACTGGGACTAGATTTGCTGTCTTCCATACCTCAGGTAGTCGCCCTGTTTTGATAGATGTATTAAGATTGTTGTTAGTGGCACGCATAGCACCTCTGCACCCTCTCTCAGGATCCATGGAGAGATGTTATCCGGCCCCATCACCTGTGAGGTATTGAGCTTGCTTAGCAGCCTCTTCACCTCTTCCTCGGTTGTATGTATTGTGTCTAACACTTGATGGTGTACCCCACCTCCGTCTTTTTGGAGTCCCTTCTCCCTCATGTTGAGCTCTTCACGTGTGTGTGTGTGTGTGTGTGTGTGTGTGTGTGTGTGTGTGTGTGTGTGTGTGTGTTTGCGAAATACTTGTATTCACCTATTTGTAACTGGAGAGTCCCAGTCAAAACGTAACTGTTCTTTATATAAAACAACTTTTTAAAATTCTGTATGCAGCTAAAATGAATATTTTGTCTTATACTTTGCATGACTTCGTGAGACTTTTTTGTGTTTACCTTGAGTGACTGTATGATTGTTGTTTTACTTTCTCAAGAATGATTATGGAGACATGATTGACAATCTCTGATTCTGCCAAGAATGATTATGGTTGGCAGTTCCTGATTTTGTGTTACTGTCTGAAGGATACCACTAGGATGTTTTCAGGAGTCATCGTCTCCGCGGTGCGGTCCCAGACCAGGCCTCTTGGTGGATCAAGACGTGACGTCCAGGCTGTTACTGCTGGTTGCGCACAGTCCAACGAACGTGTGAGTTGGATCTGCCTAGCATGGGCCAGTAGGCCTGCTGCAGTGCTCCTTATGTCTTTATGTACGAATCACAACCCGGCTGATCAGGAGCTGATTTGAGGAACTTACCAAGTTCCCTCTTGAAGACAGAGGGAACTTTCATTATTTCGTTATAACTAGGCACACCGTCATTAAACTCTTTAAATGTGTGTTGATTCTGATTGAAAAACCCTCACATTGTTTCAATTTTTATAATTAAAAAACTAAATTCTAACTTAAGTTTTCAAATTCTAACCACAAATGAAATACATAATATGACGAATTTCATGAGTTCTGTGATTGAGGTATTTTTTTATTAAATTAAAATCATTTCTTAATTACTTACCAAAAGTGAAATTAGACCGCCAGAATGACCTACAGGTAAGCTACAGGTGACCTTACAATTAATTAATTAAGCACTATTGTATCCCACTCTTCCGCACGGAATGCACAGCGTGAGCCATATACGTCAGCTAGCCCACCGCTGCTCTCAACCACAACAATTCTACCCGTACAAACACCCCGGAGAACCCCCCTCACCACAACCCACACTGTAAAAAATACCCCGCCCCAAACCCCTCTCCTCCAACAGCCCTCATCCGGGCGGTTCGTCCACCAATAAATGAGTTTGTGCGTGGCAATACCAACGCCTTAAGTAAAAGCTATGTTCAGGTGTCAGGTGAACTAATTGCTTGAGGTCGGGTAGGGAGGTCGGGTAGGTGGGTCGGTGTTCTCTGTTCGGCCTTGGGTAGTCGGGGAAGGGGAACGAGGGAGGGTACTGCCTGCCTGTCCTTCAGGGTAGAGAAAATGAGATAAAAGGGGTAAATGGGAGAATAGGAGGGAGATAGAGGAAATGGTTTATGGTGAGGAGGAAGAAGAGAGACGGTATGAGAGGGTAACATGGAGGGGGGAAAGGAGTAGAGAATATTCAGGATAGTGTTAAGAAGGGAGGATAATGGAAGAGAAAAGAATGGATGGCTTGGATTGAAAGAAAAAACATACAATAAATACTATATATAGACATATGTTGTGCCGAACAGGTAAAACTGGCCAATTAGCAAGAACTCATTTAAAATTAAGTCCTTTCTAAAACTTTCTATTATACGTTTAAAGATATATTTTTTTCATTTATGTTAATGTAAAAACTAATAATTTTGTACCAAAAGAATTTACCTAACCTTATTATAACAGGCGCAATTTAATTTAACTTAAGTTTACAATAATTTCATAATAAACAAACACACTGAAATATATTTTTTTCGTTAGGTTCAGAATTATTTTTGCAAAATTATTGCATTCACAAATTTTCGCTTGCCTTATTCGGCAAGAAGAGTGTTGCTATTTAGCCAAAATACAAGTTTTACCTATTTGGCACGACATGTATAAACAGAAAGGTGGACAGTTGGCTCGAACCTGGTCCCAAAATTAACAGGTGCAGTTTCAGGGGCCAAGACGATCCAGTAACATCAGTTGATTGCTGGATAATAACCGGGGCCAGGAGCTGAGGCTCCCCTCTGCTGGAAGCACAGTTCTTAGTACTGTACATGCACGCTCAAGGTTGGGACTCCGTCACCCACCGTAAGCGCGCGCGCGCACGCACGCACACACACACACACACACACACACACACACACACACACACACACACACACACACACACACACACACACACACACACACACACACACACACACACACAAATGCACACGTATACACACCAGAAACAAGATAACTGTGAAGGACCAGGTAATAAGGCTAAAGAAAGAAGGGAAGCTCTCACTTGGAATAACCAGGAAGTCTGGGAGGAGCTACACAAAAGAGTTAGGGAGGTATTTACAAGGGAAATCACGAACAGTACCAGAGAGTCAAAGAGGCAGAGTGCACCAACGAATACTGGAGATAGTACAAACAGCGAGAGGAGAGGTGAGCAAAATTTTGAGTGAGCTAGATACCTCAAAAAAAAAAAAATAGACCAGACATCTCGTCGTGAGCTCTAGGACAGAGAGAGGGATCCCACGAACTGCTAGCAGCGATCCTCAACAAGTCATTTGAAACAGAGGGGCTGCCAGAAATCTGGAAAAGAGCGAATGTAGTTGCAGTATTTAAAAAATAGGACAGACAGGTGACATTGAACTACAGGCCAGAGTCACTAAAATACATAATATGCAAGGAGAGGATTATTAGGAGAAGGGTAGTGAAGCTCTAGGAAAGGACTGGATTAATAAACAGCAACCAGAATTGTTTTCGAGATGGTAAATCCTCTCTCACAAATCTGCTAGAGTTCTATGAGAAGGATGGGTGGATGAACTTTTTTTGGATTGCAATAAGGCATTCGATACAAGAGATGAGTGTGAGAAAAAAACATTATTTTTCTGATCTAGACGAAGTTAGAAGACCTGAACCATTTACAAGTTGGACGGGGGACACCAGAGTTTTCAAGTGCGCCCAGCCAGTTCCCCCATCACCAGGGCTTGAGTTTTTCTCAGTGTACTCATCGCTACTCTGCTCTCATTGGAGGTATCTTGCACCGTCTTTCAAGCCTGTTGTGTTCGTAAGTAGTAATTTCCGTGTGCAGGTTTGGGACTACTTTCGCAAAATAATAACTCCAGCTCTGCACAAACTAAACTTTTGACTCTCGTAGCTGCTGCACTCATAGTGAAGTGCTTGACGATATCCTCATCGCTCTTCCGAAGTCTCAGCCCAGGCTAATAGTTTTGATTGATTCTAGTTATGTAACCCATCCCGTATGATGGAATATCACAGGGAAACAGCTAGCTTTTGTTCCCACTGTTTATATATATATATATATATATATTATATATATATATATATATATATATATATATATTATATATATATATATATATATATAATATATATATATATATATATATATATATATATATATGCAAAATATTGTTCTTTTCCCTCTTCCGTTATCATCTCTTCCAACCTTCGACAACACCTCCCTTCTCTTCCCCTCATTTTTCCTCTCTCCCCCTCCTCAACCTTCATTCGAACCCCTCTTGATTCCCACCCTTCCTGCCCTACTGGCCAGCCCTCAACACCTGCCCTCCCAGCATTCCCTCCCCGCCTTCTCTCCACAGTCGGCTGTTATGATCAAAAAACTGTCTTCTACCACAATATTTTTTTCTGGTGAATTATTTATAGGAGCTAGGCAGGGCCCTTAAATCTAGAGCTGAGCTTTCCCTGACAACTAGTCTTGCCCGACAGTTAGCCTTGCCTGACATCAAGACTACCCGCAGACTTCCTGACAACTGGCCTTCCTTGAGCCTTCCCTGACAGCTAGTCTTCCTCTGGGAGGTCCTGTGTCAATCCCTCTGGGGCAGTCTCCTCTACACACTCCCCTTGGTCAGTGTGTGCGTCTGTCCCTTGGGAGGGATTCGGTCTAAGGGTGGTAATATGGGATTATAGGTTGGAGGAAGGGGAAGGAGAGAGAGAGAGAGAGAGAGAGAGAGAGAGAGAGAGAGAGAGAGAGAGAGAGAGAATGCTGGCCCACAGATGGCTCCAACTTCATCCTGTTCCCGACTTGTATGTCTCATAACAATAAAAATGCTTTCAAATGAGCTGATGTAGGTAACAGCTCTTAGCTTGCCAATAAAGTTAGGAATCCTTAACCTGTAAATAGCTTCTCAATAAAGTTAGGGATCCTTAACCTTGTCAAACACTGTGTAAAGAGAGAGAGAGAGAGAGAGAGAGAGAGATTATGAGAATGTAAATGATGTTCTAAAATAAAAAGTCTGTTTTTCAAGTGAAGTTAGCGTAAAATAAAAAGCTTTAGTTGTGCTGGTCTTCAGCAGTGGTGGCCAGGATACACTGTGCTGGTCTTCAGCAGTGGTGGCCAGGATACACTGTGCTGGTCTTCAACAGTGGTGGCCAGGATACACTGTGCTGGTCTTCAGCAGTGGTGGCCAGGATACACTGTGCTGGTCTTCAGCAGTGGTGGCCAGGGTACATTGTGCTGGTCTTCAACAATGGTGGCCAGGATACACTGTGCTGGTCTTCAGCAGTGGTGGCCAGGATACACTGTGCTGGTCTTCAGCAGTGGTGGCCAGATACACTGTGCTGGTCTTCAACAGTGGTGGCCAGGATACACTGTGCTGGTCTTCAGCAGTGGTGGCCAGGATACACTGTGCTGGTCTTCAGCAGTGGTGGCCAGGGTACATTGTGCTGGTCTTCAGCAATGGTGGCCAGGATACACTGTGCTGGTCTTCAACAGTGGTGGCCAGGATACACTGTGCTGGTCTTCAGCAGTGGTGGCCAGGATACACTGTGCTGGTCTTCATCAGTGGTGGTTAGGATACACTGTGCTGGTCTTCAAACAGTGGTGGCCAGGATACACTGTGCTGGTCTTCAACAGTGGTGGCCAGGATACACTGTGCTGGTCTTCAACAGTGGTGGCCAGGATACACTGTGCTGGTCTTCAACAGTGGTGGTTAGGATACACTGTGCTGGTCTTCAGCAGTGATGGCCAGGATACACTGTGCTGGTCTTCATCAGTGGTGGTTAGGATACACTGTGCTGGTCTTCAACAGTGGTGGCCAGGATACACTGTGCTGGTCTTCAACAGTGGTGGCCAGGATACACTGTGCTGGTCTTCAACAGTGGTGGCCAGGATACACTGTGCTGGTCTTCAACAGTGGTGGTTAGGATTACACTGTGCTGGTCTTCAACAGTGGTGGTTAGGATACACTGTGCTGGTCTTCAACAGTGGTGGTTAGGATACACTGTGCTGGTCTTCAGCAGTGGTGGCCAGGATACACTGTGCTGGTCTTCATCAGTGGTGGTTAGGATACACTGTGCTGGTCTTCAGCAGTGGTGGCCAGGATACACTGTGCTGGTCTTCAGCAGTGGTGGCCAGGATACACTGTGCTGGTCTTCAGCAGTGGTGGCCAGGATACACTGTGCTGGTCTTCAGCAGTGGTGGCCAGGATACACTGTGCTGGTCTTCAACAGTGGTGACCAAGATACACTGTGCTGGTCTTCAACAGTGGTGGCCAGGATACACTGTGCTGGTCTTCAACAGTGGTGGCCAGGACACACTGTGCTGGTCTTCAGCAGTGGTGGCCAGGATACACTGTACTGGTCTTCAACAGTGGTGGCCAGGATACACTGTGCTGGTCTTCAACAGTGGTGGCCAGGTACACTGTGCTGGTCTTTAACAGTGGTGGCCAGGATAACACTGTGCTGGTCTTCAACAGTGCTGGCCAGGATACACTGTGCTGGTCTTCAACAGTGGTGGCCAGGATACACTGTGCTGGTCTTCATCAGTGGTGGCCAGGATACACTGTGCTGGTCTTCAGCAGTGGTGGCCAGGATACACTGTGCTGGTCTTCAACAGTGGTGGCCAGGATACACTGTGCTTGGTCTTCAGCAGTGGTGGCCAGGATACACTGTGCTGGTCTTCAACAGTGGTGTCCAGGATACACTGTGCTGGTCTTCAACAGTGGTGGCCAGGATACACTGTGCTGGTCTTCAACAGTGGTGGCCAGGATACACTGTGCTGGTCTTCAACAGTGGTGGCCAGGATACACTGTGCTGGTCTTCAACAGTGGTGGCCAGGATACACTGTGCTGGTCTTCAGCAGTGGTGGCCAGGATTTCACTGTGCTGGTCTTCAACAGTTGTGGTTAGGATACACTGTGCTGGTCTTCAGCAGTGGTGGCCAGGATACACTGTGCTGGTCTTCATCAGTGGTGGTTAGGATACACTGTGCTGGTCTTCAAACAGTGGTGGCCAGGATACACTGTGCTGTCTTCAACAGTGGTGGCCAGGATACACTGTGCTGGTCTTCAACAGTGGTGGTTAGGATACACTGTGCTGGTCTTCAACAGTGGTGGTTAGGATACACTGTGCTGGTCTTCAGCAGTGGTGGCCAGGATACACTGTGCTGGTCTTCATCAGTGGTGGTTAGGATACACTGTGCTGGTCTTCAACAGTGGTGGCCAGGATACACTGTGCTGGTCTTCAACAGTGGTGGCCAGGATACACTGTGCTGGTCTTCAGCAGTGGTGGTTAGGATACACTGTGCTGGTCTTCAACAGTGGTGGCCAGGATACACTGTGCTGGTCTTCAACAGTGGTGGCCAGGATACACTGTGCTGGTCTTCAGCAGTGGTGGCCAGGATACACTGTGCTGGTCTTGAACAGTGGTGGTTAGGATACACTGTGCTGGTCTTCAGCAGTGGTGGCCAGGATACACTGTGCTGGTCTTCAGCAGTGGTGGCCAGGAATACACTGTGCTGGTCTTCAGCAGTGGTGGCCAGGATACACTGTGCTGGTTTTCAGCAGTGGTGGCCAGGATACACTGTGCTGGTCTTCAGCAGTGGTGGCCAGGATACACTGTGCTGGTCTTCAGCAGTGGTGGCCAGGATACACTGTGCTGGTCTTCAGCAGTGGTGGCCAGGATACACTGTGCTGGTCTTCAGCAGTGGTGGCCAGGATACACTGTGCTTTTCTTCAGCAGTGGTGGCCAGGATACACTGTGCTGGTCTTCAGCAGTGGTGGCCAGGATACACTGTGCTGGTCTTCAGCAGTGGTGGCCAGGATACACTGTGCTGGTCTTCAGCAGTGGTGGCCAGGATACATTGTGCTGGTCTTCAGCAGTGGTGGCCAGGATACACTGTGCTGGTCTTCAGCAGTGGTGGCCAGGATACACTGTGCTGGTCTTCAGCAGTGGTGGCCAGGATACACTGTGCTGGTCTTCAACAGTGGTGGCCAGGATTACACTGTGCTGGTCTTCAGCAGTGGTGGCCAGGATACACTGTGCTGGTCTTCAACAGTGGTGGCCAGGATACACTGTGCTGGTCTTCAGCAGTGGTGGCCAGGATACACTGTGCTGGTCTTCAGCAGTGGTGGCCAGGATACACTGTGCTGGTCTTCAACAGTGGTGGCCAGGATACACTGTGCTGGTCTTCAGCAATGGTGGCCAGGATACACTGTGCTGGTCTTCAGCAGTGATGGCCAGGATACACTGTGCTGGTCTCAGCAGTGGTGGCCAGGATACACTGTGCTGGTCTTCAGCAGTGGTGGCCAGGATACACTGTGCTGGTCTTCAGCAGTGATGGCCAGGATACACTGTGCTGGTCTTCAGCAGTGGTGGCCAGGATACACTGTGCTGGTCTTCAGCAGTGGTGGCCAGGATACACTGTGCTGGTCTTCAGCAGTGGTGGCCAGGATACACTGTGCTGGTCTTCAGCAGTGGTGGCCAGGATACACTGTCCTGGTCTTCAGCAGTGATGGCCAGGATACACTGTGCTGGTCTTCAGCAGTGGTGGCCAGGATACACTGTGCTGGTCTTTAGCAGTGGTGGCCAGGATACACTGTGCTGGTATTCAGCAGTGGTGGCCAGGATACACTGTGCTGGTCTTCAACAGTGGTGGCCAGGATACACTGTGCTGGTCTTCAGCAGTGGTGGCCAGGATACACTGTGCTGGTCTTCAGCAGTGGTGGCCAGGGTACATTGTGCTGGTCTTCAGCAATGGTGGCCAGGATACACTGTGCTGGTCTTCAACAGTGGTGGCCAGGATACACTGTGCTGGTCTTCAGCAGTGATGGCCAGGATACACTGTGCTGGTCTTCATCAGTGGTGGTTAGGATACACTGTGCTGGTCTTCAACAGTGGTGGCCAGGATACACTGTGCTGGTCTTCAACAGTGGTGGCCAGGATACACTGTGCTGGTCTTCAACAGTGGTGGTTAGGATACACTGTGCTGGTCTTCAGCAGTGATGGCCAGGATACACTGTGCTGGTCTTCAACAGTGGTGGTTAGGATACACTGTGCTGGTCTTCAGCAGTGATGGCCAGGATACACTGTGCTGGTCTTCAAAAAGTGGTGGCCAGGATACACTGTGCTGGTCTTCAACAGTGGTGGCCAGGATACACTGTGCTGGTCTTCAACAGTGGTGGCCAGGATACACTGTGCTGGTCTTCAACAGTGGTGGTTAGGATACACTGTGCTGGTCTTCAACAGTGGTGGTTAGGATACACTGTGCTGGTCTTCAACAGTGGTGGTTAGGATACACTGTGCTGGTCTTCAGCAGTGGTGGCCAGGATACACTGTGCTGGTCTTCATCAGTGGTGGTTAGGATACACTGTGCTGGTCTTCAGCAGTGGTGGCCAGGATACACTGTGCTGGTCTTCAGCAGTGGTGGCCAGGATACACTGTGCTGGTCTTCAGCAGTGGTGGCCAGGATACACTGTGCTGGTCTTCAGCAGTGGTGGCCAGGATACACTGTGCTGGTCTTCAACAGTGGTGACCAGGATACACTGTGCTGGTCTTCAACAGTGGTGGCCAGGATACACTGTGCTGGTCTTCAACAGTGGTGGCCAGGACACACTGTGCTGGTCTTCAGCAGTGGTGGCCAGGATACACTGTGCTGGTCTTCAACAGTGGTGGCCAGGATACACTGTGCTGGTCTTCAACAGTGGTGGCCAGGTACACTGTGCTGGTCTTTAACAGTGGTGGCCAGGATACACTGTGCTGGTCTTCAACAGTGCTGGCCAGGATACACTGTGCTGGTCTTCAACAGTGGTGGCCAGGATACACTGTGCTGGTCTTCAGCAGTGGTGGCCAGGATACACTGTGCTGGTCTTCAGCAGTGGTGGCCAGGATACACTGTGCTGGTCTTCAACAGTGGTGGCCAGGATACACTGTGCTGGTCTTCAGCAGTGGTGGCCAGGATACACTGTGCTGGTCTTCAACAGTGGTGTCCAGGATACACTGTGCTGGTCTTCAACAGTGGTGGCCAGGATACACTGTGCTGGTCTTCAACAGTGGTGGCCAGGATACACTGTGCTGGTCTTCAACAGTGGTGGCCAGGATACACTGTGCTGGTCTTCAACAGTGGTGGCCAGGATACACTGTGCTGGTCTTCAACAGTGGTGGCCAGGATACACTGTGCTGGTCTTCAACAGTTGTGGTTAGGATACACTGTGCTGGTCTTCAGCAGTGGTGGCCAGGATACACTGTGCTGGTCTTCATCAGTGGTGGTTAGGATACACTGTGCTGGTCTTCAACAGTGGTGGCCAGGATACACTGTGCTGGTCTTCAACAGTGGTGGCCAGGATACACTGTGCTGGTCTTCAACAGTGGTGGTTAGGATACACTGTGCTGGTCTTCAACAGTGGTGGTTAGGATACACTGTGCTGGTCTTCAGCAGTGGTGGCCAGGATACACTGTGCTGGTCTTCATCAGTGGTGGTTAGGATACACTGTGCTGGTCTTCAACAGTGGTGGCCAGGATACACTGTGCTGGTCTTCAACAGTGGTGGCCAGGATACACTGTGCTGGTCTTCAACAGTGGTGGCCAGGATACACTGTGCTGGTCTTCAGCAGTGGTGGCCAGGATACTCTGTGCTGGTCTTGAACAGTGGTGGTTAGGATTACACTGTGCTGGTCTTCAGCAGTGGTGGCCAGGATACACTGTGCTGGTCTTCAGCAGTGGTGGCCAGGATACACTGTGCTGGTCTTCAGCAGTGGTGGCCAGGATACACTGTGCTGGTTTTCAGCAGTGGTGGCCAGGATACACTGTGCTGGTCTTCAGCAGTGGTGGCCAGGATACACTGTGCTGGTCTTCAGCAGTGGTGGCCAGGATACACTGTGCTGGTCTTCAGCAGTGGTGGCCAGGATTACACTGTGCTGGTCTTCAGCAGTGGTGGCCAGGATACACTGTGCTGGTCTTCAGCAGTGGTGGCCAGGATACACTGTGCTGGTCTTCAGCAGTGGTGGCCAGGATACACTGTGCTGGTCTTCAGCAGTGGTGGCCAGGATACACTGTGCTGGTCTTCAGCAGTGGTGGCCAGGATATACTGTGCTGGTCTTCAGCAGTGGTGGCCAGGATACACTGTGCTGGTCTTCAACAGTGGTGGCCAGGATACACTGTGCTGGTCTTCAGCAGTGGTGGCCAGGATACACTGTGCTGGTCTTCAACAGTGGTGGCCAGGATACACTGTGCTGGTCTTCAGCAGTGGTGGCCAGGATACACTGTGCTGGTCTTCAGCAGTGATGGCCAGGATACACTGTGCTGGTCTTCAACAGTGGTGGCCAGGATACACTGTGCTGGTCTTCAACAGTGGTGGCCAGGATACACTGTGCTGGTCTTCAGCAGTGATGGCCAGGATACACTGTGCTGGTCTTCAGCAGTGGTGGCCAGGATACACTGTGCTGGTCTTCAGCAGTGGTGGCCAGGATACACTGTGCTGGTCTTCAGCAGTGATGGCCAGGATACACTGTGCTGGTCTTCAGCAGTGGTGGCCAGGATACACTGTGCTGGTCTTCAGCAGTGGTTGCCAGGATACACTGTGCTGGTCTTCAGCAGTGGTGGCCAGGATACACTGTGCTGGTCTTCAGCAGTGGTGGCCAGGATACACTGTGCTGGTCTTCAGCAGTGATGGCCAGGATACACTGTGCTGGTCTTCAGCAGTGGTGGCCAGGATACACTGTGCTGGTCTTCAGCAGTGGTGGCCAGGATACACTGTGCTGGTATTCAGCAGTGGTGGCCAGGATACACTGTGCTGGTCTTCAGCAGTGGTGGCCAGGATACACTGTGCTGGTCTTCAGCAGTGGTGGCCAGGATACACTGTGCTGGTCTTCAGCAGTGGTGGCCAGGATACACTGCTGATTCTTCGTAAACAATATTTTCCTGGGTGTCAAATTAGAGCATAAATCAACTTGGCAGTTTAACGTGAGGCAGAATACCTCTTCCTCCTTCCCTTTCTCTTCCTTTTCTTTCTCCTCGTCCTCCTTCCTCCCACCCCTCCTTCCTCCTCTTCTATCATCTTATCCTCCTCTTTTATCTCTCCCTGTTATTCTTCTATTCCTCTTTTACCTCCCTCTATTCCTCTTATATATACTTCCCCCCCCCCTCTTCCTTTGTCCTCCTTGTCTTCCTAAAGTGATCATGGGGAACATCATTTTTTTTTCTGGGGGGGGGGGATCATTATACATGTGTCAGAATTAAAACATTTATAACAGTTTTCTTACTGTATCTTTAAGTGAGTACTTAATTGCAACATTACACTTATCTCAGTGTTGCCACGTGTTAACCTGTGTTAGCGTATTTTTGTGCAACATGTTCGTAGAGTGAAAATTACTGAAAGTCATTTTAACTTGTATATCTCTGCTTTATTTTTTCTCTAATTTCCTATTAAGTTTTTCCTTTTCTTTATTCTTCATTTCTGTCACAAAAAAATGTAGAAGAAGATTGAAAAGATACTTTTTTACGCTTCGTATGTAGAGAAAACATTTTGTTGATGTTGGATCATTTTTATATTCATTAATAGGAGTAATATTTGATAATGTATTTCATTTACCATGAAATATACTTAATAGATGGGGGTCCACCTCTAGTGCAGATTGTGGGGACCCAAAATTTCGGAGAAGCTGATAATAAGGTTTCGAGGAAAAATATTTGCATCTGAATCATAGTGTAATATTTATTAATTTATATTTTAATAAAATGTAATAAAAACATACTTTGTATGTATTGTGATGACTATCTCTCTCATGAAGGGTATGTACCAAGATCAACAGTAAACACGTGATGTCACAATTTGCAAAACAACCACAGTGGAAAAATAGTGTATCTCCAAGCGCTTTCGTGATTTTTCACACACACACACACACACACACACACACACACACACACACACACACACACACACACACACACACACACACACACACACACACACACACACACACACACACACAGCCCAAGTAAGGTCGAAATGTCATCATAAGTTTCAATCAGTATTAAATTATCATTTGACCCTCGTGTAGTTGATAACACATGAACCTAATAAACGAGTCAGTATACACACACAGCAGAGTATATACACCCAGCAGAGTATATACACACATAAGTTCCATCAAACACCTTAACTACTGGGAACCCTTAGAAGCGCTTGACTTGTACTCACTGGAGCGCAGGCGAGAGAGATACATCATAATCTACACCTGGAAGATCCTGGAAGGACTGGTCCCAAATTTACACACAGAAATCACTCCCCATGAAAGCAAAAGACTTCGCAGGCTATGCAACATACTCCAGTGAAAAGTAGAGGCGCCATTAGTACACTTAGAGAAAACACTATAAGTGTCCGAGGCCCAAGACTGTTTAACAACCTCCCACCAGCCATTAGGGGAATTACCAATAGACCTCTGGTTGTCTTCAAGAGGGAGCTGGACAGATACCTAAAGTCGGTGCCGGATCAGCCGGGCTGTGGTTCGTACGTTGGACTGCGTGCGGCCAGCAGTAACAGCCTCGTTGATCAGGCCCTGATCCACCGGGAGGCCTGATCATGGACCGGGCCGCGGGGGCGTTGATCCCCGGAATACCCTCCAGGTAGGTAGACTCCAGGTGGACAGCAGAGTATATACATACAACAAGGTATATAGACAAATGCAAAGTTCTAAATGTTGGACAGGACAATAACCATGCCACATGTAAACTAAATAATTTGGATCTTAATATTACGGATTGCGAAAAAGATTTAGGAGTTCTGGTTAGCAGTAATCTGAAACTAAGACAACAGTGCATAAGTGTTTGCAATAAAGCTAATAGAATCCTTGGCTTCATATCAAGAAGCATAAATAATAGAAGTCCTCAGGTTGTTCTTCAACTCTATACATCCTTGGTTAGGCCTCATTTAGATTATGCTGCACAGTTTTGGTCACCGTATTACAGAATGGATATAAATGCTCTGGAAAATGTACAAAAGAGGATGACAAGTTGATCCCATGTATCAGAAACCTTCCCTATGAGGATAGACTAAGGGCCCTGAATCTGCACTCTCTAGAAAGACGTAGAATTAGGGGGGATATGATTGAGGTGTATAAATGGAAGACAGGAATAAATAAAGGGGATGTAAATAGTGTGCTGAAAATATCTAGCCTAGACAGGACTCGCAGCAATGGTTTTAAGTTGGAAAAATTCAGATTCAGGAAGGATATAGTAAAATATTGGTTTGGTAATAGAGTTGTGGATGAGTGGAACAAACTCCCGAGTACAGTTATAGAGGCCAGAACGTTGTGTAGCTTTAAAAATAGGTTGGATAAATACATGAGTGGGTGTGGGTGGGTGTGAGTTGGACCTGATTAGCTTGTGCTACCAGGTCGGTTGCCGTGTTCCTCCCTTAAGGCAATGTGACCTGACCTGACTAGGTTGGGTGCATTTGCTTAAGCCGGTATGAAAGTTAAGACACATGTGCAACATCTGGATATCTTTATTGTAGACGTTTCGCCATCCAGTGGCTTTATCAATACAGATTCTAGCACATAATAGGAAGACAGTAGAACTATATACAAAAGATGAGGTAATCAGTCCCTCAGCCTTGGAGTTAGTGTTCACAGCATCGTGGTGGAGGAGAATCTGGAGCAAAGGCAAGAAGACTGGCGGTTATATAATCGTCAGTGGATAAGGACATGCGCAGTCGAGGGCATAGTCATGGTAGGCGGGATTTTCCCCAGTTGAGGTAGGTCCTTCCCAAAGAATGGTTAGTTGCAGCTGCCGTGAAGAAGGTCTAGTAGATGATCCTCTGACCAAGATTCCATGATGTTGCAGTGTCGGACATAGTGTGCAAGAAAGGTATAAAATTCCGACTATATGAAAGTTAAGACACATGTGCCACACTCTCTTAGGGAAGACCTACTTCCAATGGGGGAATCCCGCCTAGCCAGTGACTTAGCCCTCGTCTGCTGGCCACGCCATTTCCACTGACGATTTTAAAACGCCAGTCTTCTTGCTTTGGCTTCAGATTCTTCTCCCCACCACGATGCTGTGAACACTAAACTCCAACGCTGAGGACTGATTACTAATCTTTTGTATATAGCTCTACTGTTTCTATTATGTCTAGAATCTGTATTGATAAAGCCACTGGATGGCGAGGACGTCTACAATAAAGATTTCCAGATGTTGCAATGTGTTTAATTTTAATATTGTCGACGGTATTTTATACCTTTCTTGCACAACATTAAGCCCCGGTAGGAGACTTGGACCTGCCTTAGCATGGGCCAGTAGGCCTATTTGCAGTGTTCCTTCGTTCCTTAGTTGTATATACACACTGCAGAGTATATACACACAACAGGGTATCTACACACAGCAGGGTATATAAAACACAGAGGTATATAAACACAGCAGTTGTATATATACACTCAGCAGAGTAGGTTTATACTTGGTAATAAATACCGACAAGTTGGTTTAGAAAGACACGTAAGCAAAACTATAACATATTTATTAGAAAACGTTTCGTCTGGGACCTTGGATCAATTCTAACATACTGAGGTAGAAAGACATGTATACTTATATAGGGCGGAGAGTGAGATGTGACGCACGAGACCTGAGGAATGTCATAAGAAATAAGGAATGGAGGACCACTGTAGAGGCCTACTGGCCCATGCGACGGCAGGTCCTTATCAAAACAAACCTCTGTCCTATGATGAGGCCAGTAGGACGATGAAATCATGTGACTCCCTGTTTTTTGTTGTTGGGATTGGTGTGATTATGTTATCTTGTATGCACAATGTTTTTGAAATTTTGTAGTTTCCAGTGTTGCGTTCTATAGTGTCGGTGCCGGTGATTAGTGAGGCTTTAGGCACCGTCGGCGTCTGAGGTTCTGGTTCGGTGAGAACGAGTTGTGCCCGTTTCCAGTTCATCAAATGTCCCGTTGAGTCTCTGTGGAGGACACAGGCGTACATTACATCGTCTATGTAGAGGCATTTCGATGCCTCATTCAGGCGGACTGCAAGATCTTGCCTGTCTCGACTACCATATTTCTTTGAGGACAGAACCCACAGGGGATCGTGTAGAAGCCTGATGTAGAAGTTTGAGGTTGTGGGCTGCGTTTAGTAGTGAGGGTCTTTGATAGAGGATTGTTTTTGGTGGAAACGTTGATGATACTCATAGGCAACGTGCCGGCGAGTATTCGTGGCAACTTCGCCACATGGGAGTTACTATGAACTTATTTAGGGGGATGTTCCATGCCCGGCTGTTTGTTGAGGATAGCCTTGTGCCTTGAGTATGCAATGATCGGATGAGAAAGATGGGAACTGAAGAGTGTAAAGGCTTGTGTTATGTAAGTGCATTCTTCTTCTAGAAAACATGGGCTGGAGTTGCGAAGAGCTCTCAAGATGGAAGCCATTGAGGACTCCTCTTCTTAGTGCGGGTATCTTGGTGATGAATAAATGTGTATATGATCGGCCTTGTTGGTAGGTTTTCTATACACTTTGAAGAGAAAGTTTGTCACGTGTCGGAGACTTCAGAGTTGAACGTCGAGGAAGGAAGTTGCCATATTTTCGAGTTCAAGTGTAAAACTTTATTGATGGTTCAACTGCATTGATCTTGTGAGAAGGGCCTGGATATTGAGAGGTCTTGGATAGAAAAACCATATATCTATCACACGTTTCTATAGCCAGGTAAACGGTGTGGGAATGAGGTGCTGAATTCTCTGTCTCAAGTTTTCCATGAAGAGGTGGCAAAGCACAGCACTGAGCGGGCTGCCCATAGCAATCCCAAAGCTTTGTTTGTAAATCAGTTGTCCTGATACCTTGAAGAAGTTGAAATTAACACACAGTTCCACTAGAATGATGAAATCTAGAAGAAGGTAATGGGAGGTCGTGGTTTTCAGTGAGCCTCTGTCTCTGAATGTTGAGTGCAGACGGTCAGTTGGAACGTGGGTAAAGATGGGCTGAGATTCGAAGGAAGCCATGCTTTTGTGTTTGACATTCAGGTTGGAAATTCGGGAGAGAAGGTCACCTGAATGTTGAGGTGGGCTGACTGATAGTGCCCAGAAGCGTGAAAGGTATTGGCATAGGTGGCCAGGCTAGTCTGTGTGGGTGCACTCCCTATGCCCGAAGTGATAGGCCGTATGGAGGGCCAGGTTGTGTGTTTAGGATGGCCTCAGGCGTGCTGGTTTCGGTTGACCTAGGTAAAAAGTTTAAGTAGTTTTTTGCCTTGTTCTGATTTCTTAAGATGTACGAGCCTTTGAGGAAAGTCTGAGGTACTTTGAAGTAGCACTGATTACGAAACAGGTGGTATGTGGCATCGTTGAGAAGATTTAAGACTTTATTGTTGTAAGTCGACAGTGTTGAGTAACACCACACAACCTCCTTTGTCAAGCGGTTGTAATGACGATATCAATCGTGGCCAAGTTCCTGAGTGCTTGGATGTATCTTATGGGAATGACATGGTCTTGAAGGCTCTCAGTAGTGACAGTGATGATTCCTTGGACAAAACACTTTTGAAACTCGGAGTCTCCAAATAGGTTGGTTCTTGGTTACCCAATCCACCAGAATATGGTTTCTTGTTGATGCCTGTAGTAAACTTGAGCCCTAGGTGAGGGCTTCTGTTTGGTGCGGTTAGTGTATAGGAAGATAAGTTATTTATGATTTTGGTCGTCCCATTTCGCTCATTTGCTGTGGGAACACAGGGTCTTGTAGTTTTCGTGTTAGCTTCAATTTTTTATGTTGGATGTTGGCAGTGGTACTTGGCTGAGTAATATATTCTGCAGTCCTTCTGTCAGGAGTAGGAAGTGAAGCACGTATATGAGCGGCACGTATGAGGCTCCTTCTGAGCATGTCGTTTTCTAATTAAATATGTTATAGTGTTTGCTTACGTTGTTTCTAAACCCAACTTGTCGGTAAATTAATTAACCAAGGTTTTTACCATCTTGGTCTGACACTGCAACACACTATGGGACATAGCATACAGAGAATACCTTTATCTCCTACTCAAAGCTATTAGTATTCCGGGAACCGACACCATCTTCTAGAAGACAGTATTGCTGTGATGGTGATACACGTTCCACTCCTCGACAATGGACCACATCTAGACACCCTTTCTTCTGCGTTTACGCCTACCTTAGGAGAAGCTCTGATGATGAACTGCGACCAATGCTTCAGAAGGAAAGGCCTCATTACGTGCGCTCAGATTCGTGCTTCACTACCTACTCCTGAAACAGAAGGACTGCCCAAGAATATTACTAGCAAGTTACCACTGCCAACATCACAGAATTGAAGCTATCACGAAAACTACAAGAACTGTGTTCCCACAGCAAATGGAGCGAAATGGACGACCAGGAAATCATAATAACTAATCTTCCTATACACTAAACCGTCACAGAGACAGAAGCCCTCAGCCTAGGGCTCAAGGTCTACCTACAGGCATCAACAAGAAAACATAATTCTGGTGGATATGGTAACCAAGAACCAACCTTTCTTGGACGACTCCGAGTTTCAAAAGGGTTTTGTCCAAGGAATCATCAATGCTGCAGATATGAGCCTCAAAGACCGGGTCATTCCAGAAGATACAGCCAAAGCACTCAGGAAACTTGGCCAAAACCGATGATATCGTAATTACAACCCGCTGACAAAGGAGGTGGTGTGGTGTTATCAACAACTGTCGACTACACCATTAAAGTCTTAAATTTCTCAACGATAGCCAAAAGACATTTCCCAGCTGTATCAGGATTCAGTTGCTATTCAAAGTACCCAGACTTTCCTTCAAAAGGCTCGTAGCATCTTACGAAAATCAGAACAAGGCATTAAAACTACTTAAAACTTTTTCAGGTTCAACCGAAACCAGCACGCTGTATGGGCCTTCCTAAGACACACATCTGGCATCCCACTAACGGCCTATCATTCGGCATGGGAGTGCACCACAAAGACTAGCCGGCCACACCTTGCCAAATACCCTTTCGCGTTCTGGGACACTATCAGTCAAGCCCACCCTCAAACATTCAGGTGACCTTCTCTCCCGAAATTTCAAACCTGAATGGTCAAAAACAAAAAGCATGGCTTCCTTCGATGTCACAGCCCTCTTTACCAACGTTCCTACTGGACGCTGCAATCAAACTTTGAGACAGAGGCTCATGAATACACGACCTCCCTTTACCTCTAGATTTCATCAATCTAGTGGAACTGTGTGTTAATTTCAACTTATTCATGTATAAGGACAAACTGTTACAAACAATGCTTGGGTTGGCAATAACGGGCAGCAGCTCAGGTTGCTGTGCTCTGCACCACCTTACTTGCGAAAACTTGGAGACAGAGAATCAGCACCCACTCATTCCAACACCGTTAACTGGCTAAGTTGCTTGTTTGATATATTGGGTTTCTATGCCAAGGAATCGTCTCCAATATCCAGGCCCTTCTCAACAAGATCAATGCCAGTTGAACCCCCCCCCCCCCACCCAATCAATAAAGTTTACACTTGAAACTCGAAATATTATGGCAAACTACCTTCCTCGGACGTTCTTACTATGAAGTCTTCCGTCGTGACAAAACTTCTCTTCAAGTGTAATAGAAACCTACCAACAAGGGACGATCTTATACCTTTTATTCTCCACCAGATACCCGCACTAAGAGGGGAGTCTCATGGCTTCTTCTTGAGTAGCTCTTCCATCTCCAGCCTTGTTTTCGAGAGATGAATTCACTGACATAACACAAGCCTTTACACGTCTTAAGTTCCATCTTTCTTCATCCGAATTGCAGACTCAAGGCACAAGCTATCCTCAACAAACCGCCCATGGAACAGACCTAAACAGTTCATAGTATACCATGTGGGATGTTGCCACGAATACTCGCCGGCACTTGCTCATGATGACACTTACACCAATCAACCGTTATCACAAACTCTAAAACACATCCTCTATCATAGACCTACTACTAAAGCAGCCCCACACCTCTAACTTATACCAGCAGGAGTCTACACGATCCCCTGTGGGTTCTGTCCCAAGAAATATGTAGGCGTAGACAGCAGAGTCTTGCAGTCCGCTTGAATGAGGCATCGAAATGCCTCTAACAGCAGCGAATGTAGGTACGCCTGTGTCCTCCACAGGAGACTCAAACGGGGATTTGATGAACTGGAACGAGGCACAAATCGTTTCTCACCGAACCAGACCTCAGACGCCGACTCGGTGCCTAGAAGCCTACACTAATCACCGTCACGACACTATAGAAAAAAACGCAAACAATGGAACTACAAAATTTCAAAACCTTGGCATTACATGATACTTAAGCAGCACCAACCAACAAACACAGGAGTCACATGATTTCATCGTCTAAAATAATTGGTCCTCATCATAGGGACAGAGGTTGTTTTGATAAGGACCTGCCTCGCATGGGCCAGTAGGCCTTCCTACAGGGTTCCTCATCTTATGTTCTTATGACATTCCTCAGGTCCGTGCGTCACATCTTTCACTGCGCCTATATATATATAATGTCTTTCTACCTCTGTATGTTAGAAGTGATCAAGGTCCCAGGACCGAAACGTTTTCTAATAAATATGTTATAGTGTTTGCTTACGTGTCTTTCTAAACCAACTCAGCAGAGTATATACACAGCAGAGCATATACACACAGCAGAGTATATACACACAGCAGAGTATATACACACAGCAGGGTATGTAAACACAGCTGGGTATATAAACACAAAAGGGTCTATACACACAGCAGGGTATATACACCGACAGGCGTTTGCGACTTTTAAATAATGTACGGAGATCTTTTTTGCACAGTGGCTGCACCCCACTCACCAACATGGTGAGTGGGGTGCAACCGCGGTGACCAACATGGAGAGTGGGGTGCAGCCACGGTGACCAACATGGTGAGTGGGGTGCAGCCACAGTGACTAACATGGAGAGTGGGGTGCAACCACGGTGACCAACATGGTGAGTGGGGTGCAACCACGGTGACCAACATGGTGAGTGGGGTGCAACCACGGTGACCAACATGGTGAGTGGGGTGCAACCACGGTGACCAACATGGTGAGTGGGGTGCAACCACGGTGACCAACATGGTGAGTGGGGTGCAACCACGGTGACCAACATGCAGAGTGGGGTGCAACCAGGGTGACCAAAATGTTTTCAATAAAATGTCCTAATGTTTGCATTTATACCATTTATACCACTTCCACAGGTATATACGGTGCAAGTGTGTTTATCTCTCTTGGGGGATTAAGGTATATTTGACAGTGTATGCGCTGATTGAGGCATTAATGACCATCGTGCAATCAAAACCTAAACCGAACGTACCCAATATTTTTTTTAGTGCACATATGTATCGAGCATTTATGTATTGCCATTCATAGTACATGTACCCAGACAGAGACACTACAGAGAGGAATTGCCTTTAGTTGATTGTAAATTGAAAGTTATTTGTGATAAAAAAAATCATTTTTCATTTTATATATATGTATATATATATATAAATATATATATATAATATATAAATATATTATAATATATATATATTATATATATAATTTTATATATATATATATATAAAGATCACAGTAAAACAGGTGATTTCAGAATATGCAAAACAACCACTGTGAAAGGAATGGAGAAATTCCAAGCGCTTTCGTGACTACTCACATTATCAAGGAACAATTGCATTGTTCTTTGAAAATGTGAGTAGTCACGAAAGCGCTTGGAATTTCTCTATTCTTTCATCACAGTGGTTGTTTTGCATATATATATATATATATATATATATTTTATATATATATATAAAATATATATAAAATATATAAAATATTATATATATATATATTTATATAATATATATATATATATATATATATTTTATATATACAGAACTGCGACTTGGCCAGGACCGATCCTGCGTTTCCATGCCCACCCCCGTATAAACTGAACTCTATCCATTGGACCACCAGTTCACACGGGGCTGGGCATGGGAACGCAGGATCGAGTCCTGGCCAAGCCGCAGTTCTGTTACTGATTCAAAATCATTTATTTCATGATTCAAATCTCTGTTTGAAAAAGAAAGGTAGAAGAGAGATATATATTTCGGTCTTTGCTATAAGACCCTCTTCAAGTAGATGTGTTAATACATGTTGTAATACGAATTCAGGATATTTAAAATCTAAATAGATTAATATCTGAGAGCGGCAAATTACGCCTGTGTTCCCTACCACAAGCCTTTTCCCAAGCCTTCACTTAAAAATTAATCAGTAAGATGACCCCAGGTGACCTTTGACCTGAGACGAGGGATACGGGTGTCGAATGGCAGTTTAACGTCCTCTTTTATCACCAGTGGCTTGTCCTGACCTCACTCTCCTCATACAGGAATATGACCCGTGGTAAATTAGGGATATACACAAAATGACCTGAGGTAAACTGTGACCGTGTGTGTGTGTGTGTGTGTGTGTGTGTGTGTGTGTGTGTGTGTGTGTGTGTGTGTTCCTACTTCTCATTAACAATTGTAACTGTTTATTACAATTATTTTTAGAATTATTTATTACAATTGTTTATTACAATTATTATAATTGTTTATTACAATTATTATAATTGTTTATTACAATTATTTGTTGTAGCACTTTATGTAAGCATAAACATCTCACACTATTTACACTCAACAACAGTAATTAACATCTTTTAAATATATTCTTTTGAGGTGTTGAGTTCAGGTTGATAAAAGAAATCGATTTAGAAAGAATTAAGAAATCACTGGTTTGTCAGTAGAATTGTGGATGAGTGAAACGAACTCCCGAGTGGCGTCACTGAAGCGAAAACTTTGGGCAGCATTAAAAGTGGGTTGGAAAAGTATATGTGTGTGTATTTTTGGGTACGAGTCTGACCTGTGTGGCATGGGTCAGTCTGTAGTAAATCTGCTGCAGTGCTCCTCCTTTCTTATGTTCTTATGTGTAGTCCTTTAGCTTTAATAGATGCTGCTTCTGTCAAGGTTGAGGTAATAATCTTTTCTCGTTGTTGGTCACCATCACCATAATATTTTCCATAGCACATCTTTCCTAAGGATATCAACGATTTTAGTGGTCACTCGGGGCGCGTGACTCGGATCCAGGAAAAAGAGTAACAGAAAAAAAAAAGGTCACAGAAAATAAGTTAAAGCCTAACTTAACCTAAATGAAATGTGACTTTTTTTTTTTCTAGTCAAAGTTGTGATTTTATTTTCTGTGACTTTTTCCTGTGGTTTTTTTTTCGCCCGGCCACCGACTGACTCTATCAGCGCACAGGTGAATGTCATGCTACAACCCTTAATCAACCCGTCCTCACACTACTTGATAAGGTTGGGATTTTAACGTTCTCATAGTTTGAAGGTGTCACCCTGCTGCCAGCTTTTGTAATAGGCTCATCAGCGGGTAAGAACACGTTTCAATTCTGTCAGATGCTGAAATGATTGGGAGTACCTTTAATCCCTCAGAATGTTCTCCATGAAAGAAAAGGCGAGAAAGAAAAAACATCAAAATTCTATCCCTGGCAAATAGTGTAAGGACTAGTTCCAAATATGTATCCCCAAAATTGTTCCCTAGTAGAGTTAGGTCCTAGGCAGACAATCCTGGCCCCAGCCCGGGCTCTGGAAATAGAAAAACTCTTGAAATTTATCAAAGGTAAAGGTACGGTGCAAAATACTCCCAGTGAAAAGCAATGGTGCAAAAAGCTCACTAACTCAGTATGTGAAAAGGTCCCAGGACTTTTCACCACTCCGTAATTAAAGGGAATTTCTAACAGGCTTTCCTTAGTAACTCTTTTTGAGAGGAAACTTCTTGAGTTACATATATCAGTTCCTGATCAGCTGAGCTATTAACAACAAAAGGCACAATACCGTGAATGGAACAGTACACAAATAACCCGCACTTGGGAGAGAGAAAAGTTTACAACAACGTTTCGCCCCGACTTGGACTATTTACAAAGTCACAGTGAACTATGATGCCTATTTTGGACTGTGGAATGCTAACAGTAACAGCCTAACTGATCAAACTGTAAATTAGGAGGCCTCGTTTATGATTGGTCCTTGTAAGTGATGACCCTCAGACTCAACAGCACCATCAACAAGTGATCAGGGTCCCAGGACCGAAACGTTTTCTAATAAATATGTCATAGTGTTTGCTTACCTGGAGGTTACCTGGAGGTTACCTGGAGGTTATTCCGGGGATCAACGCCCCCGCGGCCCGGTCCATGACCAGGCCTCCCGATGGATCAGGGCCTGATCAACTAGGCTGTTACTGCTGGCCGCCGCAGTCCAACGCACGAGCCACAGCCCGGCTGGTCCGGCACTGACTTTAGGTATCTGTCCCGCTCTCTCTTGAAGGCAGCCAGGGGTTTATTGGCAATTCCCCTAATGCTTGATGGGGGGCTTTTGAACAGTTTTGGGCCCCGGACACTTATGGTGTTTTTCTTTTAGTGTACCAAGGGCGCCCCTACTTTTTATTGGCGGCATTTTGCATCGCCTGCCCATCTTTTACTTTCGTAGGGAGTGTTTTTCTGTGTGCAGATTTGGGACCATTCCTTCCAAGATTTTCCAAGTGTAGATTATGATATATCTCTCCCTCCTGCGTTCCAGCGAGTACAAGTCAAGTGTTTCCAAGCGTTCCCAGTAGTTAAGGTGCTTGACAGAACTTATCGTGCAGTAAAGGATCTCTGTACACTCTCTAGATCTGCGATTTCACCTGCTTTGAATGGAGATGTTAATGTACAGCAGTATTCCAGCCTAGAGAGAACAAGTGATTTGAAAAGGATCATCATGGGCTTGGCATCTCTCGTTTTGAAAGTTCTCATTATCCATCCTATCATTTTCTTTGCACGTGTGATCGTGGCACTGTTGTGATCCTTGAAAGTGAGATCCTCAGACATTACTACTCCCAGGTCCCTTACATTATTTTTCCGCTCTATTGTATGGCCGGAGTCAGTAGTATACTCTGTTCTAGTTATTATTCTAGTTATTGTCGGTATTTATTACCAAGGTTTATACCACCATCAACAGGTAAACCGAAGTTAATAAAAAGATTTAGATAAGTAAAAACTTCCGACAATTGACGTTTAGTAATGCGTAAGAAACAGAACATTGCATTCCTTTTTCGTAGTCTTGAATTCTTTCTTTCTTCCCTCTTGATTTTATAAATTTTATATTTTTTTTATAAATTCCTGCTCTGTTCCTTAATACTTGATTCCCTATTTCTTTTTTACCTTTCTTCACCCTTCACCTTCTTTCCTTAAATCCTGTCTCCTAAACGTGTATGGGCACTCATTACGTTTTATTCATTCGCTCTCGGCTCTCCTCTCTCTCTCTCTCTCTCTCTCTCTTCCTCTCTCCCTCTCTCTCTCTCCCTCCTCTCTCGTCTCTCTCTCTCTCTCTCTCTCTCTCTCTCTCTCTCTCTCTCTCTATTTCTCTCTCTCTCCCCTCTTTTTCTCCTCGCTGTATCCCTACCTCCCTCCCAACAGTAACTTGCTTTCATACTTTAACCCCTCCATACCTGTCTCTCCATCCTTTTGCACTTATATCTTTCTCCACACCTGTTTTCTTCCCTTCTCATTATCCCCTCCCTCCTCACCCGACCTGTCCCTCCCCATCTGACCTCTCCCTACTCACATTACCTCTCTCTTCTAACCTACTTCTCACTCCTCACCGATCTTTCCCTCCTCGCCTGACCTCTCCCGTCCCGTCTGACCTCTCCTTCCCCATCTGACCTCTCCCTTTTCACCTGACCTCTCCCTCTTCACCTGACCTCTCCCTCCTCACCTGACCTCTCATTCCGTCTCATCGTTCACAATCGACTTTCTGTTCTGTACCTGTGATATTTAACACCTGTTGCCATGACCATCTTCATCCCACCTCACATTATTTTTTTTCTGTTTAATATAATCACACAATAGTACTAATATTCGAAGCATTTTCTTGGTCTCTTACATTATCCAGGAATAATATTCCTTGAAAATGCGAGAAATCACGAAACCCTCTGAAAAATACTAGTTTTCGCTGTGGTTATATTGCATATCAAGATGTCACCTGTTTTTTGTGATCTAATTGCATCATTGCTTTTTTATCTAGGCTATCTATATTTTGGTGATGCTTCAAGTTGATCTTGAAGCATCATAATGCTACATAATGGGAGCACATACCTTCACCCAGGGTGGACGTCACTCATGAGATGAAGAATTAGATACATGTGGAACATCTGAGTATTCAACTCCAAGGCTGACGGACTGATTACCTCATCATTTGTATATAGTTCTGTCTTCCAATTGTGTCCTTGAATTTGTATTGACGAGGCCACTGGACGGTGAAACGTCTACAGTAAAGATACCCAGATGTTGCACATGTGTCTAATTCTTCATCTTGTCGGTATTGTATACCATACATGTACAACGTCATTCATGATGTGATGAGCTTTGTCAGCTTCAAATGAGAAGCTTACGTAACGCATCGAGGATATCATCATTATATTAAGGGGTTAGTAGTTACGGTAGCTGTCAAGGGAAGCTTCCTGCAGAGCTGGAGTCTACCTGTATGGTACTCCGGGGATGAACGCCCCCGCGGCCGGGTTCACGACCAGGCCTCCCGGTGGATCAGGGCCTGATAAACCAGGCTGTTACTGCTGGCCGCACGCAATCCAACGTACGAACCACAGCCCGGCTGATCCGGCACTGACTAGGAATCTGCCCAGCTCCCTGGTCGGAGACCGGGCTGTGGGGCGTTGCCCCCGAAACCCTCTCCAGGTATACTCCAGGTCTCTCATGATGATCTAGTCCACATTGAAAAATGGAACTTGTGAAGTCTTCATTGTTACAGAGCAAGACGACAATAACCAAAGTAAAGAATTTTTATCAATATTTGTTGATATGCAGTAAGGTCACTTTTGAACGGGTGCCATCACTTTACCCCCAAATAACCACAGAAAAAAAATAATAAAATTTTTTAAAAACGTTTTGTGATTTTTTTTCACAGTTTTCCAAGAAGATATAAAAAAAATTTTTTCCAGTGGGCAAGGGTAAAACAAATAAAGTTAAATTGAGGAAAAAATTCCCCAACACTCCGTTATGGAAAACTGGGAGAAAATAACTAAAACAGAGTAAAACTACAGACTCGGGCCAAAAAAATTAAGGGGAAAAAATAAGTAAGGGACCGGGGAGAAAGTAATGCCCAGGTCTAAATTTTCAAGGATCAAAACATTTCCCAAAGATAAACACGTGCAAAGAAAATAAATGGGATGGATAATGAAACGTTAAAAACGAGAGTTTGCCAACCAGTGATGTTTCCTTTTTAAAATCACTTTTTCCCTTCTTTGGGGGGGGAAATACTGCTGACATTAACCATCTCCATTCAAAGAAAGGGGGAAACCCCGCAGTTTCTAAAAAGTGTACAAAATCCTTTACTGCACGTAAAAGTTCTGTCCAACCACCTAACTACTGGGAACGTTTGGAAGCATTTTGATTTGGGACTCGTTGGAACGAAAAGGGGGGAAAGAGAAAAATATTTAATCAACATTTGGAAAACCCGGGAAAGGGAATGGCCCCAAAAACTGCACACAAAAATCACTCCCTAACGAAATTTTTAAAAGACTGGGCAGGCATGCAAAATGCCCCCAATAAAAGTATGGGCGTTTTTTGGGGGTACATTAAGGAAAACACCTTTTAGTGTCCCGGGTCCCCAAGACTTTCCCAACAGCCTCCCATCAAAAATTCGGGGAATTGCCAAAAAAACCCCTGGCTGCCTTCAAGAGAGAGCGGGACAGATACCAAAAGTCTTGCCGGATCAGCCGGCTGGGGCTCGTTACTTTTGGACTGCGGCGGCCCAGCATAACACCCTAGTTAAAACAGGCCCTGATCCATCTGGGGGTCTGGTCATGGACCGGGCCGGGGGGGGCGTTGATCCCCGGAAAAAACATCCAGTAACCTCCAGTATGATTTAAAGTTAGAAATCCGAAAGGGGCTTGGACTTTTACTATTTTTCACTGGTTTAAAATTTTTTCCCTTTTTTAATATATAAATTCGCGAGAGAGGTAATGAGGAGGGAAAAGGGGGGAGAAGGGGGGGGTGAGGGAAGGGGAAAAGGGGGGAGGGAATAGAGGGAGGGGGAAGGGAAGGTAAATGGTGGAATTTGTTTTGGTAGGGTTTTGAGGGGGAAAGGGTGGGGGGGGGGTGCCGAAGAAGGGAGTAAAATTTTTTTTATTATTTACAAAAAATTGGGGGTACATCAGAGAGAAGGGTTGGGAAGGGGGGGGAAAAACGGGGTGGAAAAAATGGAAGAGGGGTCCTGAGAAAAGGGCTGATAGAGGAAAGGGGTTGGCGAGAGGGGGGGGGCTGGGGCAGAATGGGGGCAGATTTGGGATTGGAAGTGAATTTTTTTTTTTAGTTAACAAAATTGGATAAACAGGGAGTATGCGCCCCTATTCCCATGTGTCTCCGTTAATTGGGAAAAGGGTGCTTTAGTTTCAGAGAGATTAGAGGCTGGGGGAAATTTGGGCCTATTTGATGGAGGGAATAGTGCGGGGAAGAAAGTTTTCAATTGACAAATGAGGCCGTTTCGGGGGTGAAAAGTTTTTCACAGGGGCGAAACGTTGTGGGGAAAAAAGATGGTTCAGCAAACCCGCTTTTCTGCTTCAAAAGAGGGCCCCGTGGGCCCGGGCACAAACTCTCGCTTCACCTGAAAGAGGGGGGCCCGGGTTCGATTCCCCGGGGAAGGGGGGGAAAAAAGTGGCGGTTTTTCCTTTTCACCGGGTTTTTCTAAATTCATCCATCATAAAATGGGTACCTGGGTTAGTCGAAATGGTGTGGGGGTTTCATCCCTGGACAAAAATGCCTAATTTTCCCGAAATGCCCCTGGGATAACAAGCGGGGTTTCCCATATATTTGTTTTTCATTGAGGGCCGCTAGGCCTGATACCCCTTGTACATGTACTTGTAGTGAACAAAAATATTATATTATTAGAGACAGGCAAGCAATATAGATAGAGACGGGTCTGTACAAAAACCATAAACGCAAAATGCCTCACCCTAGCGATGACACTTCTCCCACACACGCTAAAACTCTGTCCCTTTACGAGAAGTATCACTGGGTGCTTACTAGACACTGACATGACCCAAGAAGCCAGGGGAGATCAGCACTGGAGATAGCCTAAGAGATTCCCGACCTTCTTCATCCCTACTGTCTGTACGAGATTCCCCCTTACAAATATCCCCTATCCCCCCACCTCCATCCGTAAAAGCAAGGTGGATTATCTTCGTAGATAGAGAGGGAGGCTGGTGTTTACATGTACATTAAGGCGGAGGAGAGTAAGACCCAGAGGACAGCACACGCCTGGGTAATCATGCCCGCGGGAGTGTATGGTAATACACCACGAGACTTTGCTAGTTCTTATTCCATTGGTCGTAGGTCATAGGCTCTCTGCTGATCCCTGTTTCTCGGGTCCTGGGGCATAAGGCTTTTTGCTAGTCTTTATTTATTTTACTGGTCATATACATTGAGGCTATTTCTTGTTTGTTTGGTAGTAGGCCATAAGGCGGTCTGCAGGTTCTTTTGCCAGTGGACGTAGGACACAGGGCTCTTGATGGTCCTTGATTTGGTGGTTGTGCGACAGATAATGGCTGGGTGTTGTTCCAGTGGCCATACGCCACTAGGTTCATTGCTGGTCCTTGTCCCAGTAGTCGTGCGCCACGGGGCTGTTAGATGAAGCTTGTGCCACGAGGCTGTCTATTGGTCCTTGTTTCAGTGGTCATACACTACGAGGCTGTCGGATGGTCCTTGTTCCTGTGGTCGTCTGTCAGACGATGGTTGGCTATTCCTTGTTCCAGCGGTTGTACGCTAGAGAGAGAGAGAGAGAGAGAGAGAGAGCTCCTAGTTATTCTTGAGTACCATTGGTGGCAGAAGTAATGGCAGGAGGGGAATAATACTCTCCTTTTATTGTTCTGTTTACTAATGTACAAGAGAGAGAGAGAGAGAGAGAGAGTAGAGAAGAAATTAAGAGAAACGAGGAAAAGATAATGGGAAGAATGAAAGTTGGAGGATAAAAAAAAAGCTGTTGGCTAGAAGCTGGTGGAAGAACCCTCGTATCAGATCACAGGTAGTCATGGGCACCTCTTCTATCCCTACTTCCTGCGACACATTCTCACACCTCAAGAGACAGAACAACGTTCACATTGCCTTATCCACTTAACCAGCGATCCTTCAAAAATCACGCACCCAGCGGAGCTAGGTGTTATTCGTGATCCGAAGACACTCGTGGTAGTGGCAAGCTATATATATATATATATATATATATATATATATATATATATATATATATATATATATATATATATATATATAATATATATATATATATATATATATATACAGAAAGAGAATGCTCAGGAAGAGTGTGCTATGAAGGTCGAAGATATCACTAGCGGATGACTGTGGACCACATGGGGCCACATAGACCAACTGGAAGTCTCTGGTCCCTTCTAGTCATTGGTGTGAAGTATTTGAATTATGCATGGGCTAATTTATGACCAGTTGTAAACCTACATTATATGTTCGTCCCATATAACATTTATTGTTTCTCTCTCTCTCTCTCTCTCTCTCTTTCATGAGTGTGTATATTTTATAACACACCCACCGTTTGCGAATTGTTAGGTGTATATATATATATATATTATAAATATATATATATATATATATATATATATATATATATATATATTATATATATATATATATATATATATATATATTCAAAAGAGGGAGGGAGTCGATACAATCTAATGAACTGTCTCTGTTACAGAGATAAATTGAAAAATTTACATAGAATAAGAATCAGGTTCTAACGTGATTTATCTTTTGTGAATAAATCTAATATAGAGGGAGAGAGAGAGAGAGAGAGAGAGAGAGAGAGAGAGACAGACAGACAGACAGACAGACAGACAGGCAGACAGGCACGGAGTTGCTGAACACCACAAATGAGGTAGTTGAAGTTCTGTCAATAAAGATAGAGAACCAAAACCTAGTCATTGTGGTTGTATACAAGCCACCAGATGCAACCTCACAACAGTTCAAGGAACTGCTACTGAAAATTGATTACTGTTTGGAAAACCTTCCAGCTCCATCCCCAAACATCTTACTGCTTGGTGATTTCAACCTAAGGCATACAAAATGGAAGAATGGAGCAAATAATGTTATAGCTAAAACAATCCCTGGAGGTAGCGCAGATGAAAGGTCACACACACATGAGCTACTAAGTCTCTGTGAAAAACACACTTTAAGCCAGCAGATAGTGGAGCCAACAAGACTAGAAAACACACTTGACCTTATCTTCACAAATAATGAGGACCTGATAAGAGACATAAGAATATCAAAAACAACTAATTCCGATCACAATCTAATCGAAGTCCAGACGTACATGCATAGGGGTCCTGATCAGCAGAATGCATGTACCTGTGAAGGTGTTTTCACAAAATACAACTTCAACAACAAGAACATTAACTGGGACCAGGTAAACCATGTCCTAAACGAAACATGTTGGGAAGATGTCTTAAATGACATGGATCCAAACCAGTGCCTTGAAAGGATCAACTTCCTGGTAGCCGAAGCATGTTCTAGGCATATTCCCCTAAGAAAGAAGAAGAGCAGGAGTAAACTGGAGAGAAAAAGACGCTCCCTCTACAGAAGACGACGAAGAGTCACTGAGCTCCTCAGGAGTGCTAGAATATCTGATACACGAAAGGAGGCGCTGACCAGGGAAGTGGAAACTATCGAACTTAAGCTAAATGACTTACAGGAACCAGGAGAGGCAGGAGGAGCTTAAAGCTATTAGTGAAATTGAAAGAAATTCAAAATATTTCTTTTCATATGCCAAAAACAAGGCAAATACCACATCTAGTATCGGGCCCTTACTCAGACAGGATGGGACTTACACAGATGACAACAAGGAAATGAGTGAAATATTGAAATCCCAGTACGACTCTGTGTTTAGTGAACCATTAATCGGTCTGAGGATCGACGACCCAAATGATTTCTTCATGAACGAGCCTCAAAACTCCATAAATGTATGCCAGATTTCCGACATTACCCTAACTCCGATAGATTTCGAAAAAGCCATTGACAACATGCCTATGCACTCAGCCCCGGGCCCAGACTCGTGGAACTCTGTTTTCATTAAGAACTGCAAGAAACCCCTCTCGCGTGCCCTAAGTACACTATGGAGGAGGAGCTTGGACATGGGTGAAATTCCACAGTCACTTAAAACAACGGATATAGCCCCACTCCATAAAGGTGGCAGCAAAGCATTAGCTAAGAACTATAGACCAATAGCTCTGACGTCCCACATCATAAAAATCTTTGAAAGAGTGCTAAGAAGCAGGATTGCAAATCACCTGGATTCCCAAAATCTGCACAATCCAGGGCAACATGGGTTCAGGGCAGGTCGCTCCTGCCTCTCACAACTACTGGATCACTATGACATGGCCTTGGATGCACTGGAAGAAAATCAGAATGCAGATGTAATATACACAGACTTTGCAAAAGCATTTGACAAATGCGATCATAGCGTAATAGCCCATAAAATACGTGCTAAAGGAATAACTGGGAAAGTGGGGAGATGGATCTTCAACTTCCTAACAAATCGAACACGAAGAGTAGTGGTCAACAGAGTTAAATCGGAGGCTGCCATAGTGAAGAGCTCTGTTCCACAAGGCACAGTACTCGCCCCCATCTTATTCCTTATCCTCATATCAGACATAAACAGAGATATACACCACAGCACCGTATCATCCTTTGCGGATGATACTAGGATCTGCATGAGGCTGTCATCTGCTGAGGACGCGGTTAACCTCCAAGAAGATATAAACAAAGTTTTCCAGTGGGCAACGGTAAACAATATGATGTTCAATGAGGACAAATTCCAACTACTCCGTTATGGAAAACTGGAGGAGATAATAACTAGAACAGAGTATACTACTGACTCCGGCCATACAATAGAGCGGAAAAATAATGTAAGGGACCTGGGAGTAGTAATGTCTGAGGATCTCACTTTCAAGGATCACAACAGTCCCACGATCGCACGTGCAAAGAAAATGATAGGATGGATAATGAGAACTTTCAAACGAGAGATGCCAAGCCCATGTATGATCCTTTTCAAATCACTTGTTCTCTCTAGGCTGGAATAACTGCTGTACATTAACATCTCCATTCAAAGCAGGTGAAATCGCAGATCTAGAGAGTGTACAGAGATCCTTTACTGCATGTATAAGTTCTGTCAAACACCTTAACTACTGGGAACGCTTGGAAGCACTTGACTTGTACTCGTTGGAACGCAGGAGGGAGAGATATATCATAATCTACACCTGGAAAATCTTGGAGGGAATGGTCCCAAATCTGCACACAGAAATCACTCCCTACGAAAGTAAAAGACTGGGCAAGCGATGCAAAATGCCCCCAATAAAAAGTAGGGGCGCCATTGGTACACTAAGGGAAAACACCATAAGTGTCCGGGGCCCAAAACTGTTTAACAGCCTCCCATCAAGCATTAGGGGAATTGCCAATAAACCCCTGGCTGCCTTCAAGAGAGAGCTGGACAGATACCTAAAGTCAGTGCCGGATCAGCCGGGCTGTGGCTCGTACGTTGGACTGCGTGCGGCCAGCAGTAACAGCCTAGTTGATCAGGCCCTGATCCATCGGGAGGCCTGGTCATGGACCGGGCCGCGGGGGCGTTGATCCCCGGAATAACCTCCAGGTAACCTCCAGGCAGGCAGACATACTCGGCGTGTTTTGTCCCAGCTTGTGTTTCACTTATGAGATAACAGAGCCGCTGCAGCCAGCAAAGGGTGCAAGCATTGACTCTGCAATTGATCACCAAGCAAACACTGATATTCCCCTCTCTCTATATATATATGACTAAACACAAATGTGTTTACGCGGACACTTTACGGGAATTGTGATTATTATGTGAAATCTGTCTAGACGAGTTTCCTGTGTAATACTATTAGCTGGTACGGTCCCGGCGCGGGTCGACTGTCCAGACGTTGTTCAATACCTGGAGTTTACCTGGAGAGAGTTCCGGGGGTCAACGTCCCCGCAGCCCGGTCTGTGACCAGGCCTCCTGGTGGATCAGAGCCTGATCAACCAGGCTGTTGCTGCTGGCTGCACGCAAACCAACGTACGAGCCACAGCCCGGCTGGTCAGGAACCGACTTTAGGTGCTTGTCCAGTGCCAGCTTGAAGACTGCCAGGGGTCTGTTGGTAATCCCCCTTATGTATGTTGGGAGGCAGTTGAACAGTCTCGGGCCCCTGACACTTATTGTATGGTCTCTTAACGTGCTAGTGACACCCCTGCTTTTCATTGGGGGGATGTTGCATCGTCTGCCAAGTCTATATAAATAATATATGTGACTATTATGTTAACATGTTTAATTAACAAAGTCCTTATTGTTTTCCTGTGATTATGATTAACAATAAGCTTTTTCGTTGTAAGCCACTTTTATGGTAAATGATCAGTGGTTTGTAAGAAGAGAAAGATCAAAAGGCGAGAGAAGGGACTGAGAAGAGAAGGGAATCAGAGGAGTGGGGAAACAGAGAGAGAGAGAGAGAAAAAGAGAAAAAGATTGGAAAGAAGAAATGTCGGCATGAAGAGTGGTGTGGAAGGAGAGAGGGAAGAAAGGAGACAACTAGGAAAAGGGAGGACGAGGAAATGACAGGAGGGATGAAGGAAAGGAAGGAGATGGGTAGAGCGGTTATGGAGGGGTAAGAGGAGGGAGGCCAAGGGGCTACCAACAAGAAGAGCTGTCAGCAAGAGGAGAGAAGCTGTCAGTCTGAAATTTAAACCACAAGAAGGTTTTCTTTTTTTTTTTTGTCCTTTAGAAAATTTAAAACCAACTCATGTGAAAAGCTGTTATATCTTACATAAACTCTCTCTCTCTCTCTCTCTCTCTCTCTCTCTCTCTCTCTCTCTCTCTCTCTCTCTCTCTCTCTCTCTCTCTTCCTCTTTGTATTGGACTGAAGAAGCCACTGTGTGGCGAAACGTTTTCTGTTTTTACACAGGGTTTGACAAGGTTAGGTTAAGGATCCCTAGTTTTATTGACAAGCTATTTACAGGTTAAGGATTCCTAATTTTATTGACAAGCTAAGAGCTGTTACCTACATCAGCTCATTTGAAAGCATTTTTATTGTTATGAAACATACAAGTAGGGAACAGGATGAAGTTGGAGCCATCTGTGGGTCAGCATTTTCATCTGATCAACTGATTTTATCTCATTGACATCATAATGCTGTATGAATGTGTTCAGTACTCGAGTCATCCTGGGAATAAATGATCTCAGATGAAGTGATGTTCTGGAGAAGGGTACAGCCAGAGTGAAGTTGCTGCTTTCTGCCCTTCTTGTGGTATAGAAACTTGCTTCACGCTGTCCTCGAAGTGGATCCAAGTGTGGGACTTTTACAATTTTGGCCTTGTACATAACAGTAAGGCCACCCACATCCCTCCTGTGTTGAAGGCTCTGCTGAAATGACAGATCTATCTAGGATTGGTCCAGGCGAGAGATGAGACGTCTTGATCTGTTCTCTACTCTGTCAAGCAGTGTTTCTCTCTCTCTCTCTCTCTCTCTCTCTCTCTCTCTCTCTCCTCTCTCTCTCTCTCTCTCTCTCTCTCTCTCTCTCTCTCTCTCTCTCTCTCTCTCTCTCTCTCAGAGGAGCTGCGACGCGACCCATGCAACCACATATAGGTAAGTACTCACATTTTCTTCTAACAGTGATAATTCTTAAATTTCTTCAACAAACCTGTCCTTGGCAGGACCTTTTTCCCACCCACACCTACGCTCACCCACCAACCAATCCCACCCGCCCACACACTCGTACTAACCCACACTACCACCCACCCAAATCACTTACACTACCATTCACCCACCCATCTCTATTTATTACCCTTCCTTCGTCTATGCCACCTCCCGTTCCCTTATCTCTTTCCCACCTACTTCCTTTCCTTTCCTCCCTCCCATTCTTCCTCCCTAACCCCATCTTCACTCTCCCTTAGAAATGCACAACAAAAGGCCAATCACCCGGGGTGTGGGACACCACCACTCTGAATCAAACGCCTTTCCTGCCATTTTGTTTCTTTTAGAACGTTTTTGAAAAATGCAATATACAGTGTACTAATAATCAGATGTATGTATGTATGTAGTGTACGTGCATGTATGTACTGTCATATTATATATATATATATATATATTATATATATATATATATATATATATATATATATAATATATATAATATATTATATATATACAAAACAACCACTGTGAAAGAATAGAGAAATTCCAAGCGCTTTCGTGACTACTCACATGATCAAGGAACAGTGTTCCTTGATAATTGTTCCTTGATAATGTGAGTAGTCACGAAAGCGCTTGGAATCTCTCTCTTCTTTCACAGTGGTTGTTTTGCATATTTTGAAATCACCTGTTTACTGTGATCTTATTGCATATATATATATATATATATATATATATATATATATATATATATATATATATATATATATATATATATATATATTTGATATATTTTATTATATTATTGTTGTGTGGTGTGTGTGTGTGTGTATGTTGTGGGTAAATGTATACATAGATTCATGTATAATTGTCTGTTTGCATTACATGAACGCGTTACTTTATTATAATTAGAGACCGACTATTGTATGAAATGGTCAGTAATTTTATTGGCAATAATGCATTACTGTATATTGTATTACAGTAAATTATAATTTTAATGTTTTAATTCAAAGTTCAGCTTAAACAAAATAAAAAAGTGTTTTTCTCTCTCTAAGAAAAATGTTGACATTATAGATGCCAAGCCCATGATGATCCTTTTCAAATCACTTGTTCTCTCTAGGCTGGAATACTGCTGTACATTAACATCTCCATTCAAAGCAGGTGAAATCGCAGATCTAGAGAGTGTACAGAGATCCTTTACTGCACGTGTAAGTTCTGTCAAGCACCTTAACTACTGGGAACGCTTGGAAGCACTTGACTTGTACTCGTTGGAACGCAGGAGGGAGAGATATATCATAATCTACACTTGGAAAATCTTGGAAGGAATGGTCCCAAATCTGCACACAGAAAGCACTCCCTACGAAAGTAAAAGACTGGGCAGGCGATGCAAAATACCCCCAATTAAAAGTAGGGGCGCCATTGGTACACTAAGAGAAAACACCATTAATGTCCGGGGCCCAAGACTGTTCAACAGCCTCCCACCAAGCATAAGGGGAATTACCAATAGGCCCCTGGCTGCCTTCAAGAAGGAGCTGGACATTTACCTAAAGTCAGTGCCCGATCAGCCGGGCTGTGGTTCGTACGTTGGACTACGTGCGGCCAGCAGTACAACCTGGTTGATGAGATCAGGCCCTGGTCCACTGGGAGGCCTGGTCGTGGACCGGGCCGCGGGGGCGTTGATCCCCGGAATAGCCTCCAGGTAGGTATAGAGAGAAATAATTTTGAAAAAAGGAAGGGTTTCGGACCTGATTTGAGGACAGAGGACCCAGCCTTCGTCACTTCGTATGTTGAAAGACTCCGACGTGTTTAGCGCTTGGAATGTATGTTACAGGCATTATTCCTTTCCCTCCTATTTTGTATTTCTCTCTAATATGCGTCCCTGCCCTGTAATTTGGCATCATGTATTTCATATGCATCCCTGATATTCTGTATTTAATATATTGTATTGATATACCATGTTTAATGTACTGTATTTTATATATATTATGTAGATTATTCTATTTCATCTGTTTTCTTTGTCAGTAGAGCTTCACAACATCTTTCCAGGACGTAAAAAGGATTACTTTCTCAAGGGCGTGAGTGATTGCTTGTCAACTCACCCTTCAGTAAGACGTCAGCCTGGAGCAACAACAATAATAATACATTCAATTAATAATAATTCCTCTTTAATGCCTGCACTAAGATCCATTGTTCTCCTAGTGTGTACAATATGCAAAGGGGGTTGGTAATAATCCTGCAGTTAATTGTCGCAGAAATAATGTTTTCTAGCTGTGTGTTGATTAATGTGCGCTTTCAACAGCTATAATAATTTTCAGTACATTTTCAATTACCATTAGAGACCATTATGTTTTTTTTATTTAGATTAGATTTTGCCGGCGATGCAGCTAGTTCATTGTGCATAACATTGTCATAACTCACCCTGTGAGTTATTACAATAAATGAGATACAGTACCGACGAGATGAGCAATTAGACACATGCAACACCTGTGTTTATCATATCTGAATTGAATTGTAAAAAGCCATTGGTTAACGAAACGTCTTAAAGCAATGAGGCCCAGGTGTTGCATGTGTGTCTCTGTTCCTGTCATGTAGACGGTAGCGCAAGGGCCCGTAGTTTTGTAGTCCCACAACACACAAAGTTTTAAAGAGATGTGGAATAATTGTTGCAAATCGACAGATGTTGGTAGAAAGAATTTAACTGCACATTTTACCGGATAACCATTTATAAAAATAAAGGTTCTTTATTATAAGTGTTCTAGATCCACCTTGATTCCGGTGAAGGGGTGTGCGTCAAAGAAATTAAAAATACCATTTCCAGGCTCTGTGTCGCCCTTATGAGTTAAACGCTTCCACATAAATGTAAAATTAATAGTAATTTTAGCACTTACGTTGATAAAAACTTATTTTTTTTAATATTAGGTTCGAAATAACGTCTCAAAACTCAATGAAGCATAAATACCTACTTGGAAAAAGCACTAAGATCTTCCCTTTCAGGAAGATAACCAAGTGTTGCACATGAGTCTAATTTATCAACTTGTCGGTTCTCTGAACCATTCACCAGGATTATGTTTATTAGTACCAGGCTACATGAGGGAAGACTCGTAAACAACACTAATCTCTCCCACTGATAACAGGCGTTCAGCACTAATACTCTCAGCTGATGAAAAACGTCCAGGTTGAGGAACAATGACCATTCTTCATCTTCGCGCTCCACAGCTCTCCAAAGACCCTAACAAAGGTCCCAACGTGTCCACTTGTCCCTGCGAATCCAGCGTGTAATTCTTTCCCCACCATCACCCGTACCCCTTGACCGCCCCTAGAGCAAGACCCATCTTCACCTTTCCACAGACGAGGCGAGACGTATGAGTAAGTCTTCTTACACCCTGTCTTTGGTCACCTAAACTAAATAGATTCCTAGGAGTTTGTCCGTTGTTGTGGACCCTAACTAACTAAAAAAAAAAAAAGACATTGCTTGACTTTCTTGGGTTATCTATTAACCGTACGGGATTAATAATTTGAAGTAAACTAGACTCCAGGTAGACTCCTTTCCCTTCATCCCTCCTCCTCCTCCTCTCCCTCATAACCAATAAGCGAAAATATCATTTCCACCCCGCCTCCATCCCTCAACACTGGGGTAATCCGAGGCCTCATTACCCTCGCTGCTGGAGCCCCTGAACAGGTGATGGTGTTTGTGGGTACCTTGGGACAAATACCCATGGCGCCAGTAGGATTTCTCCTGAGTGTTTTGTAGCCGGCGGGAGTGTCCACGTGAGAGGGAAGGAGACTGACCTGTCATCGATGTTGTTTCATTGTTCAGGCAAAAGTTTCTTGACGTTAGTTTGTCTCATAATATGACATGTTCAGTGTTGCCGGTACTATGAGGGATAAGCAGCAAAACATTTCTTAGAAACACACGTGAAGCTGGGAGAGTCGTTAGTACTATGGTTGGTCATGACCGCCGCTTCCGCTAGCTTATCCATGACAGAGTCAAGGGTAAGTAGCCATGGCAGCAGCGACTACTTATTTATCGACTCAGACACTAGTGCAGGAGTTTATCAGACCCTGGGGGGAATGTGGGAGGAAAATCATATGTAAAACGGTAAGGTCCCTTGTACTGAGAATAAACGAACATAAATGAATGTGGGAGTAACTGATTCTTGTCTGTAGCACCATACCCTGTTCACCCACTTCCAGATCTAATTTCAAGTGGGACCATTTTTTCACTCACGTAATTTTTGTCAAAAATTAGACATGCGTCAGGAGACAATTTTCCCGACGGAGAAAATACCATCGGCACCCCTGCGGGAGTCGGGCGGGTGCATCGACTCCTCACAAAGGGATAATGACCTCCCGGGCAATAATCATTAACATCTCATCGGCGCTATTGTGCTCGCTCAGATGCCTATCATTCATCAAGACCGAGGAACTACAAACACGGGATTCTTAAGGCTAGGAAAGAGAGAAATCGCAGGAGAGCTCTCGTTTGCAAACACGAGGAACGGAGATAGTGTTGTACACCCATCACAACTTTGTGATGATACAGTGTTGTATACCCATCACAACGCTGTGATGATACACATCATCTGGGCTGCAACGGTGTGTGAAATAAGGACACACACAAAAGCAGTAGTGGGAAATATAATTCAGATATCGTTTGAGGTCAGTATAAAAAAATGTAGAGGGGAGATATAATCTCTAAAATAGAGAGGAGTGAGGAGAGGTCAGGGACCAGGAGAGGTCAGGGACGAGTAGAGGTCAGGGGTGAGGAGAGGTCATGGACCAGGAAAGGTAAAAGTGGATCTTAACTACGGGGTTTATTCAACAACTTCTGTATATTGTTGGGGCTTTGGCAATTCGTAGGAGCTTGCTGAGTATATTTTTTGAAGCTTTTTATTCCCTTAGCCTTTTATTGCAATTAAAATATTCTATAACCGGTAAACTGCCAGTCGCCAGCAAACCTTCCTCGATAACCTGCCGCCTCTACCTCCCAGAAAGTGCTGATCATCTTTTGAAGAGTTCCGAAGAAGTTTACACTAGGAAGAAATTATAGACCTAAATGACTAAATAGTAACCTAAGGAGCCCGACCTAACTTGAACCTAAGAGGAGCACTGCAGGGTGCCCTTGAGAACCCTGCTTAATCAGATGTGCGCATATATAAAACAGGGAACTGGTGGGCCTTGAACCCATGGCAGGTGAGTTCTAAAGCTTACAAGCCAGTACGTTAACTACTCGGCCAGCTGGCTGTAATAGGAATACTCCAACTAGGTATATTTGTTTACATCGTAGGGAGGTTAGCAGGGGCCCACTGTGACCACAAATGCAGGCTTTCAAACCCCATCCCTTCCGTCATTTGTCAGCAATTGCGATTTTGTGAGTCGTGAGAGCGAATTGATATTTTCCTATTTATTGTAGGTCAAGGCTAGGAGAATAAACACCTTTTGTATATTGTTTTATTTATAATCATGGCTAAGTGACAGAGAGCTAGGAAGCGAGGGATGGTTAATTCGTTTTCTCCTTGAGGTCACCTTCAGCATTGTGAGAAAAAAGAGACTCATTGCAGACAAAACTTTTATCAGGGCAACATTTTACTCCGTGAAAAGCTCGACATAGGGTGAGAAGTTGCAATGAAAAAATTCTCTTTGTTCTTTTCCTCACTACTGACAGCAGTATATGCTATCTGAACTTGCTCAGCTATGGTGGTAACCGGCGGATGCTTTGAACAGTGAACGAGAGGCACCAAGCTAGGATTAGCAAAAGGATCTTTGTTATGACTGTCGTGTCTGTGTGTGGACTCAAGCTTATTGTCTCAGTCTTAACTCTGTCTACATATGCATCAAGCTTGTCTCTCTGTATATATGTATCAAGCTTAAGTCTGTCCATACATCTAACTTAATTTTGTCTGTACATGCATCTAGCTTAACTTCATGCATCATGCTTAAAATTAACCTTCAGCATGCATCATGCTTAACTGTGTCCATGTGTCACCTTTCTCACTCTGCTTCTGTCTAGTACCTGTGTATATTATACCTCTGTCTCATTGACGAATACGACACATTTGCAGTACTTGAGAATCTTTTATTTCCGAAATAAAAATACCTAAATATTGCGTATGTCTTATTCTTCAACTTGTCTTTATTGTTTACTATTATTATTCCACCTCTGTCTGTTTGTTTCCATTTTATTTCCTCCTTCAAGAAGTGTGCCTCGATACCGGTGAAGGGTTCTTGATCCAAGGAAATAAAGGTAATCTGCCCTTTCTTGGATTAAACCTGATTATTTTTTACTTCCCTTGGCGCTGTATGATCCCTACGAGTTTAGCCCTTCCCCGAGATAATGTAAATATCCACCATATTCGTTAATAAAGGGTTCTACCCACAGGCGAGGATTCGAACCCCCGCCAGGAACTGTGCTGGAACCTAAGCCCGGTGAGCTATGGTGGGTTTAAAAATGATGAATGTGTGTTGTGGCTCTATGTAATCATTACACTCAGTGTACTTTTGTTATTTCCAACAGATCCCAGGATCGTGCTGGATCACGTGTGAAGGTACTCGAGGATCATGTTGAAAATGTTACAAAATACCTATAACTTGATAATTAAGACACATGTGCAACAGTTGGGTATCTTTATTGTTCAAACGTTTCGCCTACACAGTAGACTTCTTCAGTCAAATAGAGGCAGCAGATGTAGTAGTGAAATGATATAAACTTTGGTAATAGATACCGACAAATTGATTTAGAAAGACACGTAAGCAAACATTAGGAAATATTTATTAGAAAACGTTTCGGTCCTGGGACCGAAAAAAGTGATCGAGGCCCCATGACTGAAATGTTTTCTAATAAATATGTCCTAGTGTTTGCTTACGTGTCTTTTTAAACCAGCAGTGAAATGAAGCTTCCTGGAGCTGAACTCTTCTCCAGGCTGAGGGACTGACCACCTCAAATACTATTTCTCCAAGGTTGATGGACTGATTACATCATCTTCATTTCACTACTACACCTGCTGCCTCTGTATTTGACTGTTGCACATGTGACATACTTGAGTCTTATTTGCTGATAGTTCTCTCTATATACTTTAGTTTCCGTGTTCAATATAAAATATAACACATCTCAACCCATCCTGGAAAATATATTCTATGATAATATACACTTATCTAGCAGTATGTTAAAATAAATGCAATATTTTTTTTATTAAAACAAAGTTTGGGTAATAATAATGTTTACAATTTTCCAGGATGCACTACCGTTCTTGCATGTAAGAGTGAAGTCTGTTAAACGTTTCGCATTCTGGCAGGATGCTTTTTTTTTTTCATTTTAACGCAGGAACAGGTCAGAAGACGGGTAAATCCGCCTAACTCAGCTTACATTCAGTATATACCTTTCCTGCGAGTGTTTTAGTAGTACTGACTTCTGTAGTGTTTTACCTGCCACGGGAACATGGGTCTAATTGCGTCTTTCTCTGTATATATAAGAAGCAGAAAAAAAGAAATTGTTTTGTCTTCCTTGTGTTACCTTGATGGTAAACGCTCGATGTGATATATATACGCTTAAAGATATATTTCTTTCATTTATGTAATGTAAAAATTAATAATTTTGTACCAAAAGAACCTTAGAAAGCTTACCTAACCTTATTATTAGATCAGTTTCATTTATCCTAATCTCAAACACAGTGAAACATGTTTTTTTTTCGTTAGGTTCAGAATGATTTTTGCGAAATTATTGCATACACAAATTTTCGCTTGCCTTATTCGGCAAGAAGAGCGTTGCTGTTTAAAGCCAAAATCGCAAATTTTACGTATTCGGCACGACATATATATATATATATATTGTCTTGTATTGTAGGTGTTTGAAACAATCTTACGAACAGGAACAGGTTAATTCTCTGTTTTCTTGAGTTTATTTCCAGTCCTGTGTTTTCTGAATTTCGTTTCATAACAAGGATAGTATCTGCAATTCCTCCGCCGTTCTGTTGACGAATGCCCATTATGCAGGTTGCACTACGTGACGCTGGTTGTGAGTAGTGCGGTTTGTTAGGTAATATTTGGCGTGGGAGGATGCGGGTGAATTGTGGTAACTGGGTGGGCTTAACAGAGCCGCTCTGCCTTTGCTTGCTCTGACTTTTTCCTAAGAATAATGTTGTGTTCAGTTGAATATTGAGAGTTAATGTATCTGACTTTAGGTTATAAATGGTGTGGTGAAACCGACAAGATATGGATAACGATGACGTGTGCATTTGAATGTATTAAAAGTACGGGTGGAAACATTAGGATGTGTTTCCTTAAGTCACCTGCTCTCCCTGTTCGCCTAGCAGTAAAGTAGGTACCTGGGCGTTAACCGACGAGTGTGGGTCGCATCCTGGGAACAAAATTGACTTAATTTAACCGAAATGCTCTTCATAACAGGGGGCTTTGTATATTGTAGTATGTCATTGATGTCAGCTACGACTGTATACCTTGTACCTTGTACATGTTCTTGTAGAAATAAAGATTATTATTATTATTATTATTATTATTATTATTATTATTATTATTATTATTATTATTATTATTATTATTATTTTTATTATTGAGCACGAGTGGCTTCTTCAGTCCTGGTGCAGAGTAAGCTAATCAAGGGTCTTACATAGTGGTCTTGGACTTGGGATACCTCCCACTGGATACCACCCCTCCTAGACCACTATGTAAGACCTTTTCTTAATTCTGTGTTAGGTCTGAAGAAGCCACTTGTGGCGAAATGTTTCCTATTATGAATGTCGTCAACCGTACCTGAGTGTCTTCATATATATTAGGTCTACTCTGGTAATGGCTGTATGCTTCGTTTTACCTTTATTTTTTTAATCTTTTAGTAGACACGTTACTCCCTCTCATTTCTTTATTTTTGATATTTTATCGATCTCGGTGGATAGTGTTTATTCACCTACTTGTACTCACCAATTTGTGGTTGCAAGAGCCGAGTCGAAGCTTATGGCCCCATCGTTTCGCTGTTCGCTGTTGGCTTCACTTCATATTAAACCTATGTATGGATTCTGCCCATACTGCTCCACTATCCACATCAGTCTCACTAAGGCTGAAGAGGTACTTCCCAACATCTTTGTAACTCATCTGTATTTTCAGCTTCAAGCTGCGCCCTCATGTTCTTGTTTTCCGCCTCTCGAAAAATGTGTCCCCGTCTACGTTATCAGTTCTTAATATTTTGTTCTTTTTTTTCTGTCATATTCTCTGTTGTCATCAGGTTGAACTTCCGTAATCTCTCCTCGTAACTTATATATCTTAGCTTTGAAACTAGTCTCGTTGGATTCTGATTTTTTTTTGTTGTCTTTTTTTTACATACTTGTATCAGGTGTGGGTTACCATAGTGCTGATTCAGTTTGGCTTAACATATGCCGTATATGTGTCATGAGAACTCATTGCTAACATATCTGGAAAACTAATATTAGATCAGTGATAGCCAAGGTGATATGTCTACAATGTCTCAACTCGAATTTCCTTGAAGTGGAATTTGCAATCTGCACCCTCCCGAGTGTACTCGACACGATTGATCTTTGCCATCATGAATCCTCATAAAATCCCATTTGCTGTGGCTAAATTCTAGCACACTCTTCAGTTTAGACGTGTGATAGTGTGATGTGTGTGTGTTAACGTTACTGTGTAACGTTGGGCGAGGTGTGTGTACAAGTAGTTTTTCAGTTGACAATCTGATGAGTGTCTGTACAACGCCTGCGAAAAATAAAAGCAACAAGCGTTTAATCATGTTCTCAAGTGAGCTCGAAATAACAACGAATAATATGCTTAATAAAATAATGCAAGGAGTAGACTGCACATCGATTAATGATAACACTGAGGAAAGTATAACACACTCTGCAGGATAGTCTGGATGGTCAAAGCTTCGCAGTGAGAACGAGGAAGACAAGGAGAATAAAGGCTGAAAAGTTCACGTGGAAGAAATTAGTGTGTCAAAGGAGGACTCCTGAGAGAGGAGGTGCTGGGTAAAATCTTGAGTGGTGTTGACATTACTGCAGGAGGTGAGGTTGGGGGTGTGCACAACTGCCTGCAGGAGGTGAGGCCGGGGGTGTGTTCAGCTGATTGCAGGTGAGGTTGGGGGTGTGCTCAGCTGCCAGTTGTAGGTGAGCTGGGGGTGTGCACAGCTGCCTGCTGGAGGTGAGGCTGGGGGTATGCAACTGCCTGCTGGAGGTGAGGCTGGGGAGGGTGTGGTGGTGTGCACAGCTGCCTGCTGTAGAGGTGAGCTGGGGGGCTGGGTGGCACAGCTGCCTGCTGGTAAGTGAGGCTGGGGGTGTGCACACTCTGCATAGCTGGGGGTGTGCACAGCTGCCTGCTGTAAGTGAGGCTGAGGGGTGTGCACATCTGCCTGCTGGAGGTGAGGCTGGGGGTGTGCACAGCTGCCTGCAGGAGGTGAGGCTGGGGGTGTGCACAGCTGCCTGCAGGAGGTGAGGCTGGGGGTGTGCACAGCTGCCTGCTGGAGGTGAGGCTGGGGGTGTGCACAGCTGCCTGCTGGAGGTGAGGCTGGGGGTGTGCACAGCTGCCTGCAGGAGGTGAGGCTGGGGGTGTGCACAGCTGCCTGCTGGAGGTGTGAAGGGTGTGGGGTGTGCACAGCTGCCTGCAGGAGGTGAGACTGGGGGTGTGCACAGCTGCCTGCTGGAGGTGAGGCTGGGGGTGTGCACAGCTGCCTGCAGGAGGTGAGGCTGGGGGTGTGCACAGCTGCCTGCTGGAGGTGAGGCTGGGGGTGTGCACAGCTGCCTGCTGGAGGTGAGGCTGGGGTGTGCACAGCTGCCTGCTGGAGGTGAGGCTGGGGGTGTGCACAGCTGCCTGCTGGAGGTGAGGCTGGGGGTGTGCACAGCTGCCTGCAGGAGGTGAGGCTGAGGGTGTGCACAGCTGCCTGCTGGAGGTGAGGCTGGGGGTGTGCACAGCTGCCTGCTGGAGGTGAGGCTGGGGGTGTGCACAGCTGCCTGCTGGAGGTGAGGCTGGGGGTGTGCACAGCTGCCTGCTGGAGGTGAGGTTGGGGGTGTGCACAGCTGCCTGCTGGAGGTGAGGCTGGGGGTGTGCACAGCTGCCTGCTGGAGGTGAGGTGGGGGTGTGCACAGCTGCCTGCAGGAGGTGAGGCTGAGGGTGTGCACAGCTGCCTGCTGGAGGTGAGGCTGGGGGTGTGCACAGCTGCCTGCTGGAGGTGAGGCTGGGGTGTGCACAGCTGCCTGCTGGAGGTGAGGCTGGGGGTGTGCACAGCTGCCTGCTGGAGGTGAGGCTGGGGGTGTGCACAGCTGCCTGCTGGAGGTGAGGCTGGGGGTGTGCACAGCTGCCTGCTGGAGGTGAGGCTGGGGGTGTGCACAGCTGCCTGCAGGAGGTGAGGCTGAGGGTGTGCACAGCTGCCTGCTGGAGGTGAGGCTGGGGGTGTGCACAGCTGCCTGCTGGAGGTGAGGATGGGGGTGTGCACAGCTGCCTGCTGGAGGTGAGGATGGGGGTGTGCACAGCTGCCTGCTGGAGGTGAGCCTGGGGGTGTGCACAGCTGCCTGCTGGAGGTGAGGATGGGGGTGTGCACAGCTGCCTGCACACTGCATTACCACCACTTCTAGTTACAGATTTCCTTCAATGTGGGGCGTTGATGCTGCTGAAGGACTCATTAAAAAAACTTTATTCCCTGACTTTATTTTCACATTTTTGAGGTATTCAGTATTTTCATTATATCCCGAGGAACTGAAGCTACTACACATATCGTCATAAGTTATATTCTCCTATGTGCAGGTTATTTGTGTATTTTTCTAGCCACATTATTGTGTTCTTTTATCCTTAATTGAAGCTACTGTAACTTATCTTGAATTTAACCTGATTACCATCCATTTTACAGTCGCTATGTGACCCAAACATGTTTACCACTTTCCCCTAAAATTGAAGATTTCAGTAATGTTTTTATCTTCATAAATATCATTAATTATACCTGCAGGGTGCTGCTACATTAGTCTACTTGATAGTTAAATAGTGGGAACATAAGCTAGCTCTGTTTCTTCTGTTATTTTCCATCGTTGAGGATGGGTTTCGTAAATCTAACGATGAAATCTGTCAGCCTGAGCTGGGAGACTCCAGTAGGGCGATGAGAATATCGTCAAAAAGTCCTCAATTAGTTAAGTAGCAACGAGCTCCGAAGGTTTTCTTCCAGCAGAAATAGTTACTATTAGTTGGGAATTACCATCTCTCTGGATGCCTGTTTCTTCCCCCAAACACGCAGTGGAAGAAAGGCGGAGGAGGAGGAAGAGACGATGTATGAAGAAAGAGAAAGAAAGTGAAAGGGATGTTTAAATACTAAGGCAATTGCGAAACAGCTGAGCATGATAAGGTAGAGGTTAACATTTGGAAAGTTTTAACAGTTGTTTACCATTGCATAATTAGTGCATTTCTTGTTTGTGGTCTCGTGTAAACAGTTGAAGAAGCTTGTTTACACAGCAAATTACAAGCCAACAAATGAAGATAACTCCTTGTGCTTCTGTTCTAGCTATGACACCACCAGGATTTGCTGCACAGAATGCATGTAGAAAGAACTTTCATGTATATGACTGTACACTCTCCAGCACTGCCAGAACCAAGTGCTTTCGATTTTTAAAATTTGTCGGGCAGAGAACACCAACAAATGCATATTGCTGTCAAAGATAACGGTAGCTCAAAACATTTTTCACACTTTAGGCTAGGATAAGATGAAAGTCGCATTTATTGTATATAGTATAGGAGCTCGCATAAAAAAAAACATGAATTGGAAAGCTTTACAATGATCATAAAGGAAGAGTAACTTCAAATGTGTGGAATCTTCAACAATTGCTACAGCAAAAACCATCATACAAAACAAGAGAATTTCGAATGTCAACTGAAATTCCGGCACCGTTAATCTGAAGACGCCAAGACACGACAATAAGATAAAATCTTAGGTCCACCAGAATGCCCTTGCCTGCGTAACCACTACCGTAACTCATCACTGCCCGTCACCTTGTCTGCGTAACCACTACCGTAACTCATTACTGCCCGTCACCTTGTCTGCGTAACCACTACCGTAACTCATTACTGCCCGTCACCTTGTCTGCGTAACCACTACCGTAACTCATCACTGCCCGTCACCTTGTCTGCGTAACCACTACCGTAACTCATCACTGCCCGTCACCTTGTCTGCGTAACCACTACCGTAACTCATCACTGCCCGTCACCTTGTCTGCGTAACCACTACCGTAACTCATCACTGCCCGTCACCTTGTCTGCGTAACCACTACCGTAACTCATCACTGCCCGTCACCTTGTCTGCGTAACCACTACCGTAACTCATCACTGCCCGTCACCTTGTCTGCGTAACCACTACCGTAACTCATCACTGCCCGTCACCTTGATCACTATCATTTCTCTGGATCCCTGTATATGTCTCTCTCATAGTGTTTGTGTTAGATTGGTTAAGCTTCTTGGCTACACGTGCTACACGTGTATTATCTTCAGACTATCAGCGCAGGAGACTTCGTAAGTAAAAAATAAACTATGATAAATAGCAGAAAGGAAGAAGCAGTGCAGATAAAAAAAATGGCAGTAGTTTACACACAAATAAACAGTAGTTTAGACAAAAAAAACTGTGTATATTAAAAAAAAAGCAGTGTAGCAAACAAAAGGAAGAAACAATGAAGGTAAAAGGAATAATCATTATAGCTAAATAAATGAACGTGTATATAAAAAATGTACAATATAAAAGAATAGAAAACTTGCAATTGAAAGAAGAGGATAAAAATATCAGGTAAGTAGGAGCATGGTAAGCTTGCTTTGAAAGGGATGAAAAGGCACAGGCGATGAGCCTTCAACGAGAGTTGAAAGGAAATCTTAGATAGCATAGAGGAGAGAAGGATGGAATATTAGGTGTGAATAAACAGGGAGAGGAATGGGGGGGGGTGGAGCTGGGTAGCTATGAAAGAAAGATAAAATATACAAAATGAAAAATAAGGAAAACAGTGTGCCCATAATAATAATAAATAATAATAATAATAATAATAATAATAATAATAATAATAATAATAACGATAATAGTTTAATTTTAATCTTTTATGCTTTTTTAGTTACGTTCCAACACAAAGTCGGGGCTCAAATGTATATTCACATCATCGCTTTAATAAGCTGCCTTTGAACCTTTTGCAAAATTTATGGTAATCAACCGAATAACATTCCGCACATTCATTTTACATTTTCTGTGTCAGTAATATAGAGTGCCAGGTGCAGACTTCACTGTGTGTTTTATAAGGTATATAGGCAAAACTTTTTGTGTAATTGTTATTATTATTAATTAATTATTATCATGTTATGGTAGTCATGGGGAAGCACTTAAATGTAAGGGTCATTCATGTCTTGAGAATGACAGGTAATTATGCTTATTTCATGTAAAGAATGATTGATTCTAATTCTTGAATCAAGGGTTTGCGCGCGCACACACACACACACACACACACACACACACGCACACACACACATGTTATATATATATTTATTTATTTGTATTAAAGGTGAGTCAGTTTATTCAGGTCTTGCGTATTGAAGTATTTGAATGGAATACACATGCGGCACTTGGATATCATTATTGAAGAGACGTTTCGCCAACCAGAGAATAAGGTCGCTAGTTGGCGAAAGATCTCCACAATGAGGTTACCCAAGTGTATCAGTCAATTACTTGTCGATTTTGTAAACCATTATAATGTAATAAGTGTAATGGTTACATGTGAGCAAATTACCTTGCATAACACTGTGAAGTCAAGGTGACTTACTTCTGCTGACACACACGTCATCGGGAAAATGAGAGACAAAATGTAAACACTACGACAGTGTTATTGAAAACGTTTCGGTCGTGAGGCCTTTGTCACTCCAGGTAAACAGAGGAGTTGGAACACGCGAGGTTAAATAGTTGGGAAAACTCCTGAGTGGTTATTGGTTAGTCGATTATTGCATTCCTCCTCCTCCTCCTCCTCCTCCCTCCTCCTCCTCCTCCTCCTCCTCCTCATCCTTATCCTCCTCCTCCTCCTCCCTTTGTCTTCCTTCCTTCCTTGTCATCAGTCTCCTACATAGTCTCCCAACGGAGACACTAGGAAAAAACAGCGCCAGAAAATCATCTCTGCCTTTAAATCTTCATTACCCTCTATCCAGATGATTCCCTCAGCACTCTTTGGGGGATGGGAGGGGGTGTCCTCTATGCCAGTGAAGGAGTTTTGATCCTAGGAATTAAAGCTGCCCCTCCCCTTCCATAGATCAAATCTGTTTTGTTGCAGTGAATATAACAACAAACTTGGACCTCAAAGATATGGCACTACTGGAAATCAGGCAGAATACAAGAGCGATGACTGGAAGTAGAAATAGTAGTAGTAATAATAGAAGAAGAAGTAGTAGTAGTAGTAGTCAAAGTAGTAATGGTAGTAGTATTAATAGTATAGCGGTAGCAATAGTAGTGGTTGTAGTTGCAGTGATTATTCTTGTAGTAGTTTTAGCTATAGTAATTAAAGTACCTGTTACGTAGTAGTAGTAGTAGTAGTAGTAATCTTAATAGTGTTGTATTAATGTTCGTGGTAGTAATGGTAATAGCAGTCACAGCAGCAGACGTAGTAAAGTCAAGATTCCTCTCACTCCTTTCCATTCGAATAGTCCTGCAAGTACCTCATTAAAGAAGGTGATTATCTTCAGCTTTATGCCGGCAGTGGGGATGGAGGGTGGGGAAAGAGCCTTCTGTTACACTCTCCTGGCCACACCTGACTAGCGGTGATAATAGCTGGAGAGTTGAAGTCTTTTCGGTGAAAAATCTGGATGTAGACCTTATGGAGTTCTATTGGTCTTTCCGATAAACCCGTTCGTACGCTCTCTCTCTCTCTCTCTCTCTCTCTCTCTCTCTCTCTCTCTCTCCTCTCTCTCTCTCTCTCTCTCTCTACACACAGGGATTTGCAAGGTTAGGTTTAAGGTTCCTAACTTTGTTTACAAGCTAAAAGCTGTTATCTGTATCGTCTCTTCCACCTCATCCTTCTTCTCCTTCTCATCTTGTTTTTTCCTTTTTATGATTCTTATTTGCGTCTACATCCACCCTTCTCTTTTTCTCCCTTCTGTCTTTTCACTCCTTCCCTCTCTCTCATTTTTCCTCTGTCTCCTCTCCTTCCCACCCATCCTCCTCATTTTTCTTCCCACAATCACAGATTCAAGCACATCTCACTACATTTCTTCTATATTTTAGTAACATATTTTATCCCATCTCTCAGCTCCGCTCTCAGCAAGGAGATAAATACCTTGAGATTATCTCTCTCTCCCTCTTTCTCTCTTGTTCAGCTACCTTCTTCTGTTGCCGGGAGGTTCGTCTCATCGCCACGAACAACGGGAGGGTGAAACAGCGAGACGGAGCGGAGAAACAGCGATAGGACAGAAAGGAAACACAAGGCGAACGGACGGGAAGAAAAGAAACAACGAAAGGAAATAAGGGAAAACTGAAACGTAATGGAGAAACTAGAAAACGGAATGAACGGAAAAAAAAGGAACACCAAAACGAAACAAAGAAAACGCGAAGCATAGGAAACCAGAAAAAAAAAGAAATTGGCGGAGTAAAGAAACAATGAAAATAGAACAAAGAAACAACAAAATGAAAGAAAGAAATAGGAAAATAAAGGACCGGAACAAAGAAACTCTGAGACAAAATAAACGGCAAAATTGACGAAAAGAAGAAAACGAAACAAATAACAAAGAAACAGCGAGCGAAAGAAGGAAACCGGGAAGCAGAACAAAAATGAAAGGGAATAACAAAACAAAGAAACAGGGAGACGGAACAAATAAACAGCGAAGCAGGAGAACAACGGAAAAAAGAAACAGCTTAGAAAAGGTGGAAACAGTCAGACGTAACAGTGGAGAAACAGCCTAACGGAGCAACAGGACAAATGAACAAGATTTAGGCCGAAACGTTCTCTCATTACGTATTCTCTCTGTAGCATATCAAGTTAGTTTTGAACTATATTTCGAACATTAAAATTAACACCGAACCGTTTCGAACATTAAAATGACATAATTTCGAACAGGATAATGATATTTTGAACAGAAAATTGGCATTTCGAACAGAAAAATGACATTGTCATTATTTGTTCCAAATTGTTCAATATTATTTTTTTTGTTCGAAGTAGTTCACTGAACTACTTCGAACATAAAAAAATGACATTGATCACAGTGACAGCGACAGCCATGAACATCTTAATGGTTGTCTTGACCTATCTTAATTTATATGTACACTGTTTACATGTACACTGTTTATTTACATGTATACTGTTCATTTGCATGTATAATTTCTTCACGTATATGTACACTATTTACATTTCCACCCTTTGCTTGTGCACTGTTTTCATGTGTACTACATGTTCACTTTAAATGTACTCTGTACATTGTTTACTTGCACACTGTTTTATTACATGTGTACTATGTGTACATGCTAATTGCATACACACGTATTTACATGTAGACTCGTATATACTCGTGGTCACAATCTCATTCATATGTACATTTTAATTTATAATATATACAACGCTGCACTACACTACATATTATTCCCTCATTCATTGTATATATATATATATTATATATATTATGTTTTCACTCATTGCTGTTCACTCATAATAAATTAAGAGTACATATTATACCACTCCACTAGTAAACATTCTTATTTTAACAGATTCTTATAGCAGGTTTCTCCTGAGATGTGGACATGGGAAGTAGATTCTCTGGCCCACTGCTAACTCCATCTTCCCTTTTCTGTATGATTTACTCTTGAAACTAAATGAAATTGACACCTGAAAGCCAACTTTAGTGAAGATATTGGCAGGGACTGGATTTAAATTAAGCTGAGGTAGAATTTCAGATCATGGTATGTGAAATAAATGGAGAGAGAGAGAGAGAGAGAGAGAGAGAGAGAGAGAGAGAGAGAGAGAGAGAGAGGTCCCTAAACCTAACGTTGTAGAACTCTGTGTAAATAAAAAAAAGAGAGAAACATGAGTTTCAACAATTTTCGTCACTGTAAAACACTGTGGCTCTGTTATGGCACCCATCAAACGCAGTGCCCATTTTTCTTCTGCACCATTTTTATGGGACGTTCCAGAGTAGTTTTAATATTTTTCTCTCAAGAGAGAGAGAGAGAGAACGAGAGACAGGCATAAATGCCTACAGATACACACAGACATAATGATGTACCAAACTTAGACATATAGACAGACAGATAGACAGACAGACAGACAGACAAACATACATATTAGCCCAAACAATTATTCAGACATTTGGTCAGGGACCGGGAAGGGTCATCGATGACCCCCTCCGCCCCCCCCCCATCCTGAGAAATATGCATCAGTAAAACAAATAAGTAATGTATGGGTAACTATTATTTGAGAAACATTTCTCTCACCAGGTGCCGGAGAAATCTTCCGACGAACGAAAAGTCTTCTAAATAAAAAACTTCCCCTTACATTGCCCGTGTGCCTTCTTTATACGTATTTAGACAACACTTCATGAATGGTAATACAGTACTGACAAGTTGATGTGTAAGACGCACGTGCAACACTTAGGTGTCTTTGTTCAAATGTTTCTTCAGTAAAGATACACAAGTGTTGCACATGTGTCTTATTCCGCGTATACGTGTATACCTCTCCTCTCCGAGTCACTTTGGTAAGCATCACTGGAGAAATATGTATCATTAGCTAGTGCAGGAAAGGACATTTTTCCAGTGAAATTACTCAAGAATGAAAGCGCTGGTTTTGTCACATTGTGATAAGATGCCTTTGAATTAAATTTATTTAAATTACTATACATCTTTCTATATTGATATAAGATTTTTTCTCTCATTTTCATATTGGTCTGTGTTACTCTGCATAATTTTTTAAGCAGTAGGAGGACGGAAGGATTGGGGAATGATAGAGGATTCAATTTTTTTTTTAAATGTTGTGGGTAAAGAAGAATAAAGAGGCTGGAAAGGTTAATTGGCCTGACAAGTTTGGCTGGGTTTTAGGGAAGTGGTATTTGTCACATGGGACCAGTGTTGAAAAATTTATGTTCTTGAGAAAGTGCTAAACCCGTAATAGTGATAGAGTTTCTGCTGACTGAGATAGTTAGGAATGATCCGAAGAGGAGTGTAGCTACATTTCCTTGAATCAAGAACCCTTTGCCAGACCATCAAGGCACTCCTGCTCTCTCCCTCACTGCTATTTTAATGCAGTAATGTATGACACATTAATATAATTTCTGCATTATAAGGTTGTTGGTGCAGTGACGGGAATTATATATTCCCAACAGTGATTACGTTGCCACAGGCAATAATATGGGATCTCGTCCTTGCTCACTGATTGGCTAAGAGCTTCGCCAATAGGATCAAGAAGATTGCTCTTTTCACTGCCAGATGCAAATGAAATATTTGTGTGAGGCAGCCAGCAAGTAGCTGCCTGGGTGAACACATTATATTAAAGTTGAAATATGTTGCATAAATGACGTAAGGAGTAGCAACAAACTGAGACTGGTTGCAAGTTTTTGCTGTGATCTCGTTTCACCAAATCGACAGTGACGGAGTATAGCTCCTGGGTCTCGTCGTCACTGAATCAGAAATAGCTTATTTCAATAGTAGCTCTTTCGTACCCTATCTTCCCTTTCTCAAAATCTGTTTCCTCCACCTCTCTATCTCTCTTCCTCTTCTATTTCTTCTTCCTTAACAACCCTTTATTTCCTCCTTTTCCTCGGCGATTTATCTCAGCACAAAGGAAGAGGCATAAAACGATGACTGTGTCAGCTCACTCTTCCTCGTATTCACTTCCTCAGATCTAAGAAATGAAGGTTACGGAAAAGTCTATGATAAATGGTTCCCACGATGAAAGAAGGAACGGAGAAAATGAAGAGACATGATCGTGATGTGCAAAATACTCAGAGAAATAAAGTAAATAAAGACTAGTGATAATCACGAGATATGTAAGAAATGAATACATTTCCAGGATGATTTGAATAGACTGATGCAGTGGTCGGAGAAGTGCCAGATGCAATTTAATATAGACAAATACAAAGTGCTAAATGTTGGACAGGAAAATAATCATGCCACATATGAACTAAATAATGTAGATCTTAATATTATGGATTGCGAAAAGGATTTAGGAGTTCTGGTTAACAGTAACCTGAAACCATAAGTGTTCGCAATAAAGCTAACAGAATCCGTGGCTTCATGTCAAGAAGTATAAATATTAGAAATCCTCAGGTTGTTCTTCAAATCTATATATCCTTGGTTAGGCCTCATTTAGATTATGCTGCACAGTTCTGGTCACCGTATTACAGAATGAATATAAACGCACTGGAAAAAGTACAGAGGAGGATGACAAAGTTGATCCTATGTATCAGAAATCTTCCCTATGAGGATGGACTGAGGGCCCTAAATCTGCACTCTCTAGAAAAGCGTAGAATTAGGGGGGATATGATTGAGGTGTATAAATGGAAAGCAGGAATAAATAAGGGGGATGTAAATAATGTGCTAAAAATATCTAACTTAGACAGAACTCACAGCAATGGCTTTAAGTTGGAAAAATTAGATTCAGGAGGGATATAGGAAAGTACTGGTTTGGTAATAGAGTTGTGGATGAGTGGAACAAATCCCAATACCGTTAAGAGGCCAGAACGTTGTGTAGCTTTAAAAATAGGTTGGATAAATACATGAGTAGGTGTGGGTGGGTGTGAGTTGGACCTGACTAGCTTGTGCTAACAGGTCGGTTGCCGTGTTCCTCCTTAAGTCAATGTGACTGACCTGACTAGGTTGGGTGCTTGGCTTAAGCCGGTAGGGACTTGGACCTCCTCGCATGGGCCAGTAGGCCTTCTGCAGGTGTTCCTTCGTTCTTATGTTCTTATGTTCTTATGACATGTGAACTTTTGACGTGACTAGGTTAGGGCGTTGGCTTAAGCCGGTAGGAGAATTGGACCTTCCTCGCATGGGCCAGTAGGCCTACTGCAGTGTTTCTTCTTTATGTTCTTTATTTGAGATACATTATATATATATATAATATATATATATATATATATTATATATATTTTTTATATATAATATATATATATCATTATGTATGTGTGTGTGTGTGTGTGTGTATGGTGTGTATAAACTAGTAATTATCGTATTTTCCTGGCATGTAAGGCGCGCCATTTTTCCCACAAAAAGTCTTGGAAACTCATCCTGTGCCTTATATGCTCAAGGTCAGAGTTAAGGGTAGGCTTTGGTTTATGCTTGAGCATACGAAACTGATTTACCATTATAGATACTTTTGTACGTCCCTTAATGCAGGAAGATACCGGTAACAAGACTGATTTCCTTGGATGTGCAAGGTAGCTGGTTATGACAAAAAAAAAAAAACAAATGCTCACCGAGCTGAGATATCAACTTGATCACTGAGGGGGATAAAAAATGAAGTCTTAGAACCACTAACGAAGATAATCAGGAAAATTAGCGGTATGTGGAGGCGTCAGGTTCAAAAACGAGAAGGGTAGTAATCTTTCCTAGAAACAGAACCCTCACGCCGGACCCCGAAGACAAAGATAGTTTCGATCGAGTCGTAGACAACGTTCCAGAAAAAGACAAGCGGGATGACAGAAAGAGGGCTTCAGTGGCTAGAAAAGTCTATGAAAGACTGAAGACAGAGAACCCACTTACTCCTGTAGTGAGAAGGCAAATGACCGCCGATAGCCTGTAGGAAACAGATATGAGTTCACTAATTAATTACACCTTTACTGAAAAAGTTTCGGCCATTGTTTTTTGTTTTGAACATAACGGTCGTCTCCAACCGAGGCAGGGTGACCCGAAAAAGAAGAAACGTAAAATTGTTCTTCTTTTTTTATATTTAGTAATTTATACAGGTGAAGGGGTTACTAATCCCTTACTCCCGGCGATATAGTCGATTCTTACGACACGCATGACTTACAGAGGAAAGATTGTTTTAAACTTTCCCATGGAGTCCTTATACCTTGAAAAAATTCTTGGCACTAGAGGGCGTAGCACTCACCTACAGTTAGTTGCCCTTTTCTTCTCGTTCCTGAGCCAGCAGTTATGAGAGCGTGGGCAGCCTTGCTAGTTAGTGTATAATAAGATGTTTCCTGGTTACAAGAGCTATCTGTGAAAATATCTTCTCATAAATTCCTTTTTCAGCGTGTGGGGAACCTGAGAGATGGAAATTTTTTAAGAGTTTGTTTAAAGCTAATAGAAAGTTCGTACTATTGAACCCATAGTGCTGTGTGTGTGTTTATTACCATTAGATTAAACACTTGGCCTGTTTTTATGTGTACTCACCTAATTGTACCCACCTAATTTTGGTTGCGGGCGAGACTCCCCCCTGGCCCCCCTCTCACTGATCGCTACTAAGGTCCTCTCTCTCTCTGCTTCCTGAGCGTAACAACCTCTTCTTAAAACTTTAATTTCCTGCCTCCACTATTCACTTGCTAGGCTATTCCACTTTCCTGACAACTCTGTGACTGAAGAAATACTTCCTAACGTCCCCGTGACTCGTCTGAGCCCTTCATTTCCCCAGTTGTGACCCCTTGTCCCTGTGTCCCCTCTCTGGAACATCCTATCTCTGTCCACCTTGTCTATTCCCCGCAGTATCTTGTATGCCCGTTATCATGACTCCCCTGACCCTTCTGTCCTCCAGTGTCGTCAGTCCGATCTCCCTAAAACCTTTCCTCGTACAAACATTTTCCTGAGCTCTGGGACTTGCCTTGTTGCAAACCTTTGTACTTTCTCTAACTTCTTGACGTGCTTGACCAGGTGTGGGGTTTCCCGACTGGTGCTGCATACTCCAGTTGGGCCTAACATAACAGTGTACAGTGTCTTGAACGATTCCTTATTAAGGTATCGGGAACCTATTCTCAGGTTTGCTAGGTGCCCGTATGCTGCAGCAGTTATTTGGTTGATGTTTTGCCTCCGGTGATGTGCTCGTGTTATTTGGGCACCACCAAGGGCTTTCTCCCCGAGTGAGGTCTGTAGGGCTTTTTCCACCTACCTATACTCTGTCTGTGGTCTTCTTTTCCCCTCCCCAATCTTCATGACTTTGCATTTGGGTGGGTTGAAAATTTGAGAAGCCAGTTACTGGACACATGTCCAGCCGTCCAGGTCTCTTTGCAGTCCTGCCTCATCCTCATCCGATTTAATTTTTTCTCATCAACTTCACATCATCTGCGAACAGGGACACTTCAGAGTCTATTCCTTCCATCATGTCGTTCCCATATATCAAAAATAGCACTGGTCCTAGAACTGACCCCTGTGGGACCCCACTCGTCACAGGCGCCCGCTGTGATACCTCTTCACGTACCATGACTCGTTGCTGCCTCCCTGTCAGGTATTCCCTGATCCATTACAGTGCCCTCCCTGTTACATGCGCCTGATCCTCCAGCTTCTGCACTAATCTCGTGTGTGTGTGTGTGTGTGTGTGTGTGTGTGTGTGTGTGTGTGTGTGTTAGTTACCATTTGGTCCAAGGCACATGTCGATTAGACACTAGGCCTGTTGTATGTGCATGTGTGTGTGTGTGTGTGTGTGTGTGTGTGTGTGTGTGTGTGTGTGTGTGTGTGTGTGTGTGTGTGTGTGATGTGTGTGTGTGTGTGTACTCACCCAGCCGCACCCACCCAGTTGAGGTTGCGGGGGTCGAGTCCGAGCTCCTGGCCCCGCCCCCCACTGACCGCCACTAGGTCACTCTCCCTGAACCGTGAGCCCCATCATACCTCTGCTTAAAGCCATGTACGGATCCCGCCTCCACTACACCGCTTCCCAAACTATTCCTCTTACAGACTACTCTGTGGCTGAAGAAATACTTCCTAACATCCCTGTGATTCATCTCTGTCTTCAACTTCCAACTGTGTCCCCTTGTTACTGTGTCCAATCTCTGGAACATCCTGTCTTTGTCCACCTTGTCAATTCCTCTCAGTATTTTGTATGTCGTTATCATGTCTCCCCTATCTCTCCTGTCCTCCAGTGTCGTCAGGTCTTGTGTGTGTGTGTGTGTGTGTGTGTGTGTGTGTGTGTGTGTGTGTGTGTGTGTGTGTGTTGTGTGTGTGTATGTGTGTGTCTGTGTGTTTGTGTGTGTGTATTTGTGTGTGTATTGTGTGTGTGTTTGTGTGTGTGTGTGTGTTTGTGTGTGTTTGTGTGTGTTGTGTGTGTGTGTGTGTGTGTGTGTGTGTGTGTGTGTATGTGTGTGTGTGTGTGTGTGTGTTTTACTTACCATTTTGTCCTAGGTACATGTCGATTAGACACTAGGCCTGTTGTATATGCGTGTGTGTTCTCACCTATTTGTGGTTGCAGGAGTCGAGACATAGCTCCTGGCCCCGCCTCTTCACTGCTCCATGAGCATTATCACACTTCGTCTCAAAACTATGTATGGTTCCTGCCTCCGCTACATCACTTGCCAAACCATACCACGGGTGGAGTTTGAACCCGCGGTCAGAGAGTCTCAAAACTCCAGACCGTCGCGTTAGCGACGGTCTGAAGTTCAAACACCCGTGGTATGGTTTGTTTGCAATCGTGTCATTACGATTTCGTGAGTCATCACTTGACAGACTATTCCACTTCCTGACAACTTTGTGACTAAAGAAGTACTTCCTAACATCTCTCTGACTTATCTGAGTCTTCAGCTTCCAATTGCGACCCATGTTTCTGTGTCCCATCTCTGGAACACCCTGTCTCTTTCCACCTTGCCAATTCCTTGCAGTATTTTGTATGTCGTTATCATGCCTCTCCTAACCCTTCTGTCCTTCTGTGTCGTAAGGCCGATTTTCATTAACCTTTCTCCGAACGACATTCCCCTGATCTCTGGAACTAGCCTTGTTGCAAACCTTTGCACTTTCTCAAATTTTTTGACGTGTTTGACTAGGTGTGGGTTCCAAACTGGTGCTGCATACTCCAGTATTGGCCTGACGTACACGGTGTATAGAGTCTTGGACGATTCCTTACTGAGGTATCGGAATGCCTTTCTCAGGTTTGTCATGCGCCCATATGCTGCAGCAGTTATCTGGTTGATGTGCGCTTCAGGAGATATGCTCGATATTATACTCACCCCAAAATCCTTCTCCTTCAGTGAGGTTTGCAGTCTTTGGCCACTTATGATATACTTTGTCTGCGGTCTTCTTCGTCTTTCCCCAATTCTCATAACTTTGCAGATGGCGGGGTTAAATTCGAGGAGCCAGTTGCTGGACCAAGCTTCCAGCCTGTGTGTACTCAGCTAGTTGTGGTTGCAGGGGTCGAATCTCAGCTCCTGGCCCCGCCTCTTCACTGGCCGCTACTCGTTCACTCTTCCTGCTCCATGAGCTTTATCATACCTCTCCTTAAAGCTGTGCATCGATCCTGTCTCCACTACATCACTACCCAGACTATTTCACTTCCTGACAACTCTGTGACTGAAGAAATACTTTCTAACATCTCTGTGGTTCATCTGAATCTTCAACTTTGTGTGTGTGTGTGTGTGTACTCACCTAGTTGTACTCATCTAGTTGAGGTTGCAGGGATCGAGTGTGTGTGTGTGTGTGTGTGTGTGTGTGTGTGTGATTCCAGCCTTGGGTACTTAGCAGCTAATTTCCGAGATACGAGGAAGAAGCTCCGGGCGTTCAAATACGGGAGTTGTAAGCGAAACAGAGAGAGAAAGAGAGAGAGAGATTGAGAGAGAGGAAGAAATTTTGGATAAATAGACAAGATGAGGAAAATAAAGATGAATTAAAATATGCAGACAAACGGAAACAGAAACACAGACAGGCTGACAGGCATACAGAACAGGTTGAACACATCGATCAAAGGCCTTCTGTTATCTAGCTTTGCAGTGTTCCCTCTCCACGTCCCTCCCCTTTCTACCACTTTTCCATCTCAGCTTTAACGAAACCTTAGTAACAGCAGCAGCTTCGGAATTCATAGTGGAATGCTTACAACAATATTCTGGCCGCCTTACTCTCTGAACTCAGGCTGACAGATTTCATCACCTCCTGTACGAAACCCATATACGTAGTGTGGTACTGTGTGACAGGGAAACCTTGCTGGCTTTTGTTGCAGCATAGCTATCATATTTTGATTCCTTTTTAATACACAAATCCGTCACCTCTTCTTTATCCTTCCCTTATTTTCTTCTTCTTCCTCTTCTTCTTCGTCCTTTTCTATGGCACTTTGGTCCTTGCCCCATTCCTGTCTTTTCGCGTCTCTCAATCCTCCCTTCTCTCAGTCCTCCTTGCCTCTTCCATCCATTCTCTTGGTCCTCTTTCCCTCTCCCATCCCTTCTCGGCCCTGCTTCCTTCTCTCTTTCTCTTTACTTCTCTCAATCTCTCTCCCCTCCCTCTCTTCCTGTCTCTTACCAGCTCTTCAAATCTCTAAAAAATCTCTCTGCTCTTCCAATATTTTTGCGACAAACACAGCCGGAAGTTTTGACGCTATGATGGCGCCTTAAGATGCCTTTTAAAAAAGCGAATATTTTCTCTGTACACAAATGTTCCAAAGTAATGAAATGTGGAGCCTACGTAGGATAGGAAGCAGTAGAAGGAACGACATTAATAGTCTCAATATAGTTGTATTTGCAGTGTATGTGATATATCATATATATATATATCATATATATATATATCTATATATATATATATATATATATATATATATATATATATATATATATATATATATATATATATATATATATATATATATATATATATATATATATATATATGAACAACACTGCGAGTAGCCGAAGACTCGAACCCATATCGTTTTGGCCTGCCTCATGGTGAGCGAAAATCACATGACGCTCTAACCCACAGGACCAACAAATCCTACAAGAATCACACACACCCAGCAGAGCTAGGTGTTTTACCGTGATCCGAGGACATACGGTGTTGTGGGTGTCTCAGAGCTAATTTCATTCTACTTCCCGTTTGGTGTACTAGCCTCCACGAGCAGTATATATATTATTGTAATCACGGACGAGTGGTATTTAATCAATAACAACACTACGACTAGCCGTGGACTCCCGAGGTGGTCCTGTGGGTTAGAGCGTCATGTGATTTTCGCTCACCATGAGGTGGGCCAAAACGACATGGGTTCGAGTCTTCGGCTAGTCGCAGTGTTATTATTGATTATTATTGCTTATTATTAAACTACTGTAAACTTATCTAAAATATACTTAGTTGGATTAGGCTAAATAAAATTGCGCTGGTTATGATAAGGTTGGGTAAGTTTTCTAAGGTTCTTTTGGTACAAAATTATAAATTTTATATTAACATAAACGTATAAGAGAAAATTTTAGAAATTACTTAATTTCAAATGAGTTCTTGCTAATTGACCAGTTTTACCTATTCGGCACGACATTATATATATATATATATATATATATATATATATATATATATATATATATATATATATATATATATATATATATATATATATATATATATATATGTGTGTGTGTGTGTGTGTGTGTGTGTGTGTGTGTGTGTGTGTGTGTGTGTGTGTGTGTGTGTGTGGTGTGTGTGTGTGTGTGTGTATCATGCACAATTTAGCAGCTCATCTTTACGTGTAATAGATGCTGTCTTTAAGTCGGGGAAAAATCTTAAGTGTCAGCCGAAATAAATGTCATGCTATTGGCGATGCTAGTTTTTCGTTTGTTTTATCAAAACTCAGATGTCGCTCCCTCTACTAGTTACCAATATGGAAGTGAGAGAATCAGCCTGAGTGTTCCCTCCAGGATAATCTGTTGGCCTCGTATTCAACAGAAAGACTGCATCGCCTTATCCTGTATAAGAACATGAGAATGGAGAAGACTGCAGCAGGCCTACTGGCCCCATGCAACCCATTCTTCAATTTGAAGTTCGTGGGAATACCAATTGTGAAATGGAAACCTTACATATCTTAGTTAAATATTGTCGGTTAGCTGTGTGTATAGATCAATTTGCCTTAACCTAACCAAAACTAATCTAACTTACCCTGGAATAACAAATATGTATCTTTTGAATTTGTATTGAGAGGGAAAAAATACACGAACCGAGTTAAATAAGACTATTTGGAGGACAGGTTTGTATTTGATACATGCCAGGCAGATGTAGGCCACATGTGCAACATTCTCACAACTGATAACGTCACTGATAAACACACCCACCAGTGAGATAACTCACTCTAGCCCAGAGCTATTCATAAAAGCGGCCGGGTAAACACAGAGAAGACGCTTTATTACAGAGAACGTCAGAAATGCAGCCTCCTCTTCGCAGGTTAACATGGCGTCTCTCACGTTCTGTAAATTGTTTACAAAATCACGTTTTCTGATAAGGTTGCCTCGCAGACTGCCTCTCCCGGACAGAGATGTTTAATATTGCTTGAATCGCTTCAGAATATACTCGCATTCTTTTTCTTAATTTTAACGTGATCAAAGTACAAGTAAGTCCCAGCTGACATACTGCAGTTCCATTATTCTACTTATATAAGCCAGTATCTAACCTACATACAAGGACTCGAGCATGCATGTTTATTTGGAGTGATATGATATCGAGGCCAAGAGTAAACAAACATCACAGTGAAGTTATCGTGTGATTTGTCACTGACGAATACAAGAAGAATTGGAGGTCACATTGTGTAGTTAGCTTCGTAGATTTATTAAGCACTCCGTACCGCTGCTGTGGGCAGTAGTCAGGAGATTGAAGGAGCACATAGTGAAGCCAATGATTGAAAATCACATTATTTCCAACTCATCTTTCCAGTTGCCTCCCACACGTCCCACATATTTTTATGTCTAAACGTCAATTTTTGATGTTTTGCTCAACGATAGTTTTTAATGTTACCTATTTTCTTCAAATCGTGTTGTTCTTTGTTATAAGTTAGGATTAAGGTAATTTAGGTTCATTAACCTTTGAAGTTTAGTATTTAAACACAAGAAAATTAAAAAAAAAAACTCACCACATTACATCTGGCAACGTGGTTGCACAGGAGAAATAAAGAACGTCAAGAGTTGAACGTTTATCTCTCCTGGTGCGAGAAAAGTCTGCCTAGTGAGACAGCCGCTCTAAGGATGGGACAAGGATCCCTTGTAACGGGACTTGTAACAAGCTTTAGCTTCTGGTAGAGAGACCTCTTGTTTCTCGTATCTCGCAGGACTCCTTCAAGACTATTTTACAGTGAAGAGTTTCTGCATTTTATTTTGGGAGATTCTCGTCTTGCCTCTGAATTTTTACAGGCTTCGAGCTATTGAAGGAGAGGACTTTCCTCGAATTATTATCCCCCGGGGATATTAACCTAGGATAACTCAAGAGAGTCAGGCATTGTGGCTTATTTCCGTTGTGGTGCTTTAGCCTTGATCCACAGGATGCGACCCATAACAGTCGACGAACACCCTGGTATATATTTAGTACTAGGTGAACAGAGGCAGGAGTAAGAACAGCAGTATTCAAGCACCTATTTTGTGGTGGGTGAACAGGAAAAGGAGTATGAAGAGCAATATTCAAGTACCTATTTAGTACTAGGTGAACAGGGGCTGGAGTAAGAATATCCAAGTACCTAATTAGTGCTAGGTTAACAGGGGCAGGAGTAAGAAGAAGAATATACAAGTATAATTTTTTTGTAGTGTAGGCACGCCTCTGGTAAGACAGTGATGAAGTGAATGATGATGAAAGTGTTTCTTTTTTTTCGGGTCACCCTACCTCGGTGGGAAACGGCCGATGTGTTAATAAAACAAAGAATAATAATCGTTACTGGCCTACTGAAGTCTACCACCTCAGGCTGACAGATTTCAACACTTCGTATAAGCCTCATTCTGCCATCATGCGCCGTAACTATAATTTTTAAAGGGGTAGACCGGTAACACAGCGGAAGACCTCGGTCAGATGACCAAAAGCTCCATCTGCGGGTCATCATATGACTAAGACCTGCGTTAGGAAACACTAGTCTTGTTTCATGACAAACTTTCTTAACCTAAACCTTGGGTCCCAGATTGAACTTCCTCTTCCTTTCCTTATCCTCTCTCTTTCCTCTCCCTCATTTTCTGCATCCTTTTTGAAGGTATAATGCCTCATTATCCAACTTAATATGTTTCTTGTCTCCCTATATTAAAAACATCATGATGTATTTTTCTTTCTTAATGTTTTGTATTAAGTAGGGAGAGAAAGGGTGAGAGTAACAGCGAGAAATAAAGGGGGAAGATCTACCCATTCTCGTTCACTAATTTCTAATATCCCTCTTCCTTCCCTGATTTATCCTCCTTCTTCCCCTCTCACTCATCCTACCTCCTTCCCTCCCACACATCCCTCATCTCCTCATCTTCCCTTCCTCACTCATCCTTCTTCACTCACCCTTCTCCTTCCCACTCACCCTCCTTCCTTCCCACTCACCCTTTCCTTCCCACTCACCTCCTTCCCTCCACCCCTTGCTCCCGCTCTCCTCCCCCCTCTCCACTCATTCCTCCCCAGCATCACCATGCATCATTTACCTCCGAGCATGACTATTATCCACGCTCGCTCCACCCTTCCCCCCAATCCCTTACCCCCCAATCCCTACCCCTCACCCCCTTCCAATCTCTACCCCTTATCCCAACCTCACCCCTCACTCTGACCTCGACCCTCCCCCCTCACTCTCATTACCCTTCCCCTCAAACTCCTGAAGGGTCCCTGAAGACGATTCGGGTGTCACCGCTACAGTGGCCCGGTCCTGATCCAGGCTCCCATCAACTAGACTTATATCATCGCACAATGGTACACAATACCGACAACTTGACGAATAAGACACATGTACAGCACCTGGATATCTTTATTTTGAAGTCTTTTCGTCAATCTGTGTTTTTATTTTCAATTCAATTTAGATACTTCATACCGGAGTCAGTAGAATTTGACACAGCAACATCATGTGTGACACAGCAGTACCGTATGTGAACCAGTAATAACATGAAACCTTGGTATAGAGGATAGGTTAGGTAAGGTTCGTCAGGAAACAAGACAAATGTTTCCTGACGCGGGTCTTAGTCAGATGATGAGATATCGTCAACAACCATATTGCTAGCCTCTGGCCCAATTCTTGAGTATGACCTACTTTCATTAGTGGGTCTTACCCGCTGTGACCATGCCTTCAACTAGTGCCTCTCTCTTCTGGCTTCATAATGCAAGTGTCCATCCACCTGCCTCTGCTGTAGATTAATAAAGGCTAAGAGGTTGAACACCTGTCTAATTACTCCACTGATTCCAATATATAATCTGTGAAATGAACTGATAAAAAACACTGGTTGGCGAACGTCTTCTTCATAGAGATAACCAGAGTTGCACATATATATTATTCATCAGACTCTTAGTACTAGTCACATGCACACCTTCCACCATAAGCAAAGCATCATGGCTGATCATTAATTGACTTGAGGAATTTACCTCATTCTCTCAAAATCCTCACCCTTATCCTCGTCTACTTAATTATCCTTACTCTCTTTGTCACCATCATGTTTAACCTCTTCTCAACCATCACACTCAGTTTCTGACTCACCCTCAACTTCTTCCTCGCCCTTCGTTCTCTCATTTTCCAGCATCCTCACCCTTCACCTTCACACTCCCCCACCCTCTCTTATCTCCCTCCATCTTGCTTCTCCCTGCCTTTATTTTCCCTCCACACCTTCGCCTGCTTCTCACACTTCAAACATTTAAGTTTTTGCCCGGGGGGCGAGTTTACTGGACAGCACCAATCATCCTGTGAATAAACATACCCACATACAAACAGTATTGGGCAGCGCCACTCATCTCGTGGTCGAACATTTCATTATATCTCGGTCTAAATATTTGACCAACAGTGGCGACACCATTTCCATCCTTGGATTCATCAATATTCAAGAATCAGTGCATTTACAAATTAAATTACATAACTGCAGGAGTCCCTGCATACATTTGTAAAATTGTCTCAGTCTTATTTTTAGCTCATTTATTTTGTGAATACATAATTATAGTACTCTGTACTTTTGTAATTAGCTACAAGATTTGTCAGGAAACAGGAGAATTGTTTCTTGACGGGAGAATTGTTTCATTATGACTTAAGACCCGCGTCAGGACACACTTGTCCTGTTTCCTGACAAACCTTACCTAACCTGACCTAACCTTCATGCATTTTACATTGTTTTTCCTTTCACGAAGATATTGTGCCAGTCTGCCACACACACAAGTAACCTAAACGAATAACTGTGGTGTTTCAGACGTTCATTTTCGTTGGAAAAAGTGTTTTATTTCCAGTGTTACAATTAATGCTCAAAATGCGATTCACTTAACTGAAGACACTTGATTCCTGGTTTTTTTTTTTTTTTTTTTTTTTTTTTTTTTTTTAACGACCAAGAATTTTTCCACTACATCTTTGACTGGGCTTCGCTTTGTAGCAATGTTTGTGGTGGAATATCTCGCATGCCTCTCACTCACTTTGCCCCCCCCCTTCCCCTATCCCCCTCCCTCACCTCCCCCCACTACCTGTAGCAACACCATCATAACCTTCTCATGTTTCCTCAAGGAAGGTTTCTTGAGACTGGTGAGAGGCCCTCGCTCTAAGTCGCTGGACCTGTGTTAACTATCCTTGGACCCCCCGGGTTTAGTGCTTCCCCAAGTTTGTAATAGCAGTAATAATAACCTCTTGTGGTGTGTAGTCTCTCTAAAAAAGAGACATGATAATTTTACTTGTGATAACGAACTTAATATTTAAACATCCTATATGTATGTCAATGTATCTTGTTTTTAAATAAAGCATATGTATATATAGGGGGTGGTAGCAAAAATGTTCAAACAGCTTCAGGGAGAACCTTGAGTTTTCCCTGAAGCAAGTTTATTCTTTTCTCTGAGGATGAGGGTCCCTAGGACAGTTCTAGAGGTGGTACCTCCCAATATATATATGTATGTGTGTGTGTGTGTGTGTGTGTGTGTGTGTTTTGTGTGTGTGTGTGTGTGTGTGTGTGTGTGTGTGTGTGTGTGTTGTGTGTGTTGTGTGTGTTTGTGTGTTGTGTGTGTGTGTGTGTGTGTGTTGTGTGTGTGTGTGTGTGTGTGTGTGTGTGTGTGTGTGTGTGTTGTGTGTGTGTAACAAAAACATTGAAGAACTAAAAATGGGTGTATGGAATGAGGTAATAATTCTGAGCAGATTACACGGGGTCACTTCGTTCCTTTCACTTGGCCAGATTTAAGCTAGAGATCCGCTCTCTAACTTGTGTGGGATTACTGGGCTAAGCTACTTGCAACCCCACTGCCGCCGGGATGGAAAAAGAGAGAGGTATAGAGGGAGAAAGACAAGGTCATAGTAGGAGTTGCAGTGGAAAGGACTGAGAGAACAAGAAAGAATTATCAATACTTATTTCTGTCTGTGATATATAATATATATATATATATATATATATATATATATATATATATATATATATATATATATATATATATATATATATATATATATATATATAATGTCGTGCCTAATAAGTAAAACTAGCCAGTTAGCAAGACCTCATTTAAAATTACGTCCTTTCTAAAATTTTCTCTTGTACGTTTGAAGATTTTTTTTTCATTTATGGTGATGTAAAATTAATAATTGTGTTCTAAAAGAACCTTAGAAAACTTACCTAACCTTATTATAACAAGCGTAATTTAATTTAGCCTAATCCAAGTAAATATATTTTAGATAATTTTTGCTTGCCTTATTCGGCAAGAAGAGCGTTGCTATTTATGCCAGAATCGCAAGTTTTTACCTATTCGGCACGACATATATATACATATATCTAGTGAAGCATCCGTGTGCCATTAACTCCTGTCATTAATTAAAATCAGCCCATGGGAGAGAAAGGCTTTTGTATTTTTCGACTTTGGTCTGAGGTCTTCCTAAATAGAATACAAAAGAGCACCCAAAGTCACATGTCATATAGAAATGATTGAATAGGAGATCAGGTGAGTATCCGAGCATGGTGGTCCAAGTGGAGGGACAGAGCTGGTCCTTAATTATATGATGTTGGTAGGCTCTTGGGGGCATGTTAATCTGATAATGTGGGGGCAGTACCAGTCAAACCCAGTGCTGCGATAGACGTAATGCAAATTGGTTATTACATCGGGTTTTAGCTGTCCCTTTGATATGTTAAAGCTGGGTTGTTGTTCAGTTAATGTTGCTTCTAGAGTTTTCCTTTTATAAGCGTCTTTCATCACACCCACTCGAAGGTGTGATTGTAAGTTTTTTCTGTTTTGAGATTGCTTACCTAATTAATGGTTTGTGTTCTATGATGGTAATTCTCAGTCTCAGTGATATAAACACCAGATATTTAACACGTACCGTGTAACAGCTGTGAATATGTTTATATCGTTGAGACTGGGAAGAATTTAGGAACTAGGTTAACAGAACACAGACAATCAGAAGAGGGAGAATAGAAGAATGAAGGGTGAAGACGGATAGTAGAGATGTGAAAGAAGAGAAAGGAGCTTAATAGAAAGAGAAATAAAATACTGAAGAGTGAGCACTCATCCTGTATACCTGTACCTCACCTTACAAGTTCCTCCTTCCTCTTGTAATCCACATTCCTCCTATCTTCCTCTTTTATTTCTCCGTTTTGTATCTCGTTCTCACCTCTTTTCCTCCCATTTTTCCATTTTCCTTTTCCTCCAATTAAAACTTAATCTGATATAATTTACTAGATACTCATGAGGGCTTGCTCCGTTTCCACGGATCACGAGACCTTTATACCTTTCCACATGAAGGGCGTCAATTAGAAGAACTAGATATTTACTTGAAAAGTAAGAGCGTAAAATAACAATTGATAAGATGATGATTGTGTTATGATAATTTAGAAATTATTCTGCTAGAGAAAGTTTCCTGTCACAACAACTCTTAATAAAAATATGTATTCCATTGTTCCCTCGTGTTTATGCAAAATTTCCAAATTATTATTATCATATTTATTATTATTATTATTATTATTATTATTATTATTATTAGTATTATGTATTATTATATATATTATTATGTATTATTATTATTATTATTATTATTATTATTATTATTATTATTATTATTATTAGTATTATGTATTATTATATATTATTATTATTATGTATTATTATATATTATTATTATTATTATTATTATTATTATTATTATTATTATTATTATTATTATTATTGAGGAAGCACTAAAACTCGTAGGGGTCATGAAACGATTGGGAAATGGGATTTAATCAGGATCGTTCCAAGGAAGGGGAAGACAGCTAGAATTTCTTGCATCGAGAGCCCTTCACCGTCATCAAAGAAGTGAAAAAAATATTCCCCTCAACATATATTTTGTTTATTACTGGTGTTGCAGTCTGCAACGTCGAGTAATTGCTGCCCAAAACAAATCGGGAAATGTTCATTTCCCTTAAGGTAATTGCTGGTAGTTTCATAATTTGCTGTAATTTCTCTTCCTTGAAGTCTTTCAACATTTCTCCGAAAACTTTTATCTGTGTTTTTACTTTTTATCCGCCATGCCTATTTCAGCAGCTGTAACAATTTGCATCTCATTTCATATTCCATTCCCAGCCTATTAAATCCCCAGCCAGCGTGGCCTCCCCAGCCTCATCTCGCTGGCAGATCTCTCCGCCTGTTCCAGCGCCTTAGCTTAAGATGTTCCTATGTAAACGTAATTCCCTTCTGTTTGTTAAGGATTTGTCTTGTGGTTAGTTAATCCCTTCTTTCTAGAGCAGACGCTCCCAAACATTTCCATCTAGCGTAACATTGATATATTTGTAGACAGCTGTGTAGACACTGCCGGGACACGTGTAGATGTCTTGAAGAAGAAACTGGAAAAGTATCTCTACCAGCTGTCAGATCATCTAGGTTTTAGTGGATATGTGGGCTAGCGGGCCGCCAGCAGCATCAGCCTAGTTGATCAGGCGAGCATCAGACAAGCCTGGCCTAGGGCCGGGCTCCAGAAGTAGAAAAAATTCTCGAAACACATCAGATGTATATCAAAGGTACCACTGCGCCCATAGTTACCTTAATGAAGGTGAACCTGTGATAATTCTGCGCATTAACTGATTGATATCAACTTGATTGCCTAATCAATTTTTCAAAAGCTTTGAAACTTGGGAGCTATATTAAATCTAATGGGGCTTAATTTGTTGTGTATTTATGGATTAACTTCAATTTCATATATGACTAAACTTAAAAGATATAAAAATATTAATTTTTTCATAGAAATTCAAGAAATAGAACTGACGAAATTTATATTGTAATATTTTCCTTCATCATTCTGCTGATGGTATTCAATAACGAAGCCTGTTGTGCAGGCGAAACGTTTCGGTAATAAAGACATGTGTTGCACATGTCCTATTCATCATTTTCATCCGTATGCCTCTTTAGTACCTGATAGTGAAGACTTCAGCCAGCAGGAAGGATAACTGTCTCTCACCAGTTGGTTCCTTTCGATAGATTTCATCATGCACAACACGTGTCTGAAAAAATACTGATAAACTTAATTTTTAGAGGTGTGGATCGGTAAGCCAGCGGAAGGCCTCGGTCACATGACCAAAAGCTCCAGTGGCGGGTCATCATATGCCTAAGACCCGCGTCAGCAAAAGCTTGTCCTGTATCCTGACGAATCTTACCTAACCTAACTCAAGATTAAGTTTAGTTACATCTCGCACCATTATCAAGTCGTAAGTTTTTGCTGAAAAGGATTCAGGATGGACCGATACCTTGTCTAAAATTTCCTCTTCTGTGTACTCACCTATTTGTGGTTGCAAGGTCGATTCATAGCTCTTGGCCTCGCCTCTGTGTGTGTGTGTGTGTGTGCCCCCATCCACTACGTCTGTCTCATTCACTCGTTCATCTTAACTGTTTCATCTCTCATTCCTTCTTAACTTTTATCATTATCATGTATATCATTTATTAGAGCTTAAAACAACGAGAACCTCTGTTAACACGTGGAACAAGAACACATTATAACCTGGAACAAGAACATATTATATCGTGGAACAAGAACATATTGTATCATGGAGCAAGAACATATTGTATCGTGGAGCAAGAACATATTGTATCGTGGAGCAAGAACATATTGTATCATGGAGCAAGAACATATTGTATCATGGACAAGAACATATTGTATCATGGAACGAGAACATATTATATCATGGAACAGGAACATATTGTATCATGGAACAAGAACATATTATATCATGGAACAAGAACATATTTATCATGGAACAAGAACATATTTATCATGGAACAAGAACATATTTATCATGGAACAGAACATATTATATCATGGAACAAGAACATATATCATGGAACAAGAACATATTATATCATGGAACAAGAACATATTATATCATGGAACAAGAACATATTATATCATGGAACAAGAACATTATATCATGGAACAAGAACATATTATATCATGGAACAAGAACATATTATATCATGGAACAAGAACATATTATATCATGGAACAAGAACATATTATATCATGGAACAAGAACATATTATATCATGGAACAAGAACATATTATATCATGGAACAAGAACTATTATATCTGAGAGCAAGAACAATATACATGGAACAAGAACATATTATCACTTGGAACAAGAACATATATATTAACAAGAAAAATTAATCATGGAACAAGAATTAATATCTTGGAACAAGACATATTATATCATGGAATCAAGAACATATTGTATCATGGAAGAAGCAACGTTAATATCGTCGAAATAGATACACTAACATTGTGACATGACAAAGATCTACCAAAATTATCCACTTGGAACAAATAAAAATATTACAAGAAAAAGTCACATCAGGCACAGATGTTAATAAATCTGTAGGAAAAAAATCTAGGGTAAAGAAATGTGTATTTTAACACATATACAAACATTAAATAGCAGAAAACATATTTAAGGGAGGAAAAAACAAGACTGAAAAGTCTTGAAAAGAAATAAAACATCATCAAGAAAATTTAATGTTAAAACATCTTAAATAAAAGAAGGAAAACTTTCTAAGGAGAAAAGCAAGATCAGATCGTCTTAATAAGAAGGAGAACATCTTCTTTCTCCTCCTCTTCTGTTTAGTCCTCCTCCTCCTCTTGTGCCTAGTCCGCCTCCTCCTCCTCCTCCTCCTCTTGTGCCTAGTCCGCCTCCTTCTTCTTCCGCCTCCTCCTCCTCCTCCTCCTCCTCCTCCTCTTGTGCCTATCCGCCTCCTCCTCCTCTCTGCCTAGTCCGCCTCCTCCTCCTCTTCTGCCTAGTCCGCCTCCTACCCTCCTCTTCTGCCTAGTCCGCCTCCTTCTCCTCTTCTGCCTAGTCCGCCTCCTCCTCCTCTTCTGCCTAGTCCGCCTCCTCCTCCTCTTCTGCCTAGTCCGCCTCCTACTCTCCTCTTCTGCCTAGTCCGCCTCCTACTCCTCCTCTTCTGCCTAGTCCGCCTCCTCCTCCTCTTCTGCCTATCCCTCCTCCTCCTCTTTTTGCCTAGTCGCTCCTACTCCTCTCTTCTGTAGTCCGCCTCTTCTCCTCTTCTGCCTTTCCGCCTCCTTCTCCTCTTCTGCCTAGTCCCCTCCTATCCACTTTCTGCCTAGTCCCCCTCCTCCTCCTCCTCTTCTGCCAGTCCCCTCCTTCCTCTGTTTCCATTAAGTCCATTTTCTGTATAATTTACTTCTCTTGCTTCCATTATCATCATTTCTTCTTTTCTCTTCTTCTCCTCATGAATCACAACTTTCCTGACACCCTCATTGTTGTTGTTGCAGCCACCATGATGTCGGAATTGCATTTGGATGGAATCTGCTTTAATCAAGGCTTTTGGCCACGAGTTAAGGAGATAATAATTTTTTCAGTTTTCTCCGAGCATGTATTTGTATGTATGTGTGTGTGCGTGCGTGTGTGTGTGTGTGTGTGTGTGTGTGTGTGTGTGTGTGTGTGTGTGTGTGTGTGTGTGTGTGTGTGGTGTGTGTGTGTGTGTGTGCGTGTGTGTGTGCCTTTACGTTTCTTTACAGAACTAATTAAAATATTGTTAAACACTATGACTTGTATCTCTCTTTTTTTTTTTTAATCAGCCAGATAACGAATCTGATATTGAATACAATAACAAATATAATAGCGATTTTCATAACGAATCTCCCAATTTCTTTCGCTCATTTCTCAGAAATTTCCTAATTCTTCATTGACACATATACTGTTATATCGACCTTCCAAGTCAGTGTATAAATATTGTAGCTTTTCCTGTACTGCTCCTAATGTGACCTTAAAATCTTTTATTTCCTAAACTTGATTTATTCTCATCACGTTGCTCTTTCCCGTAATCATCCTCTCCTTACACCTTTTATACACCTTTTCGAGCTCCTCCGGCAGCCTCTGAAGGTTCTCTTCTGAATCATGCAGAAGCATTGTGTCATCAGCCAGCAGTAACTGACAACTCCCACTTTACAGCATCCATTACCTTCTATGAGGACACCTCACCCACGTCTGTACACTGGTGGATGGGGAACAGATACTGGTTACTTCAGTTGAAGGAGTTGGAGATGCGTACCAACAGGCAGAATTGCGTACTGTTGCTGGTGCTTCTACTACTATTATTGTAGCACTGTCATATGCACTTGTTCTGTTGCAGTCTCCTGCTGCAGTGTCTGCTACTGTTGCAGTGTCTCTTGCTGGTGCTGTATCTTCAGTCGTTGCTGTGAATGCTGCTGTTATTACTGATGCTGCTCTTGCTGCCATTGTTGTCTCCGCTGCAATTGTATTGTTGAATAACATTATTGCTGCACATATATAAACACATTCTGCACCAAGCCTTTGCCCCGAGCTGGGTCCTCCGAGGCTGCGATTGCTCATGTTCCTTCATATTTGATTGTTTAGTGAGACTTCCCAGAGAAGGTCATCAGCTTACTGCCCCCAGTTGTGCCTTAAGAGTTCGGATAGCAATTCCCACATAGAGTTTCTGCAGATAATTCATGGTTACAATGTATAAAATATACAAAAGACACATCAGAAGCTTTATCGCATTAGTGTTGCGCATTAGTGTAAGCATGTTGCGAAATATGACTTGTGACGACCTCACTTGACGCCTGTTTCCTGACGGCCTAAAACCAATTTAGCCAAAGTTCTGGAAATACCGAGGTTCCCTATGTTCTAAACAAAGTTATTATTTTTTAAGACTAAACGGAGGTTCTAAACAACGGCGTTTATATAACTTCTCTTCATTCCACTTTATTAAGTGGTCGTGGCAATTCCTGTAAAAATATTTAGGCATTATTAACCACTTCAACCTGGAAGTCGTATTTATGCTAATTGAAACGAGTGTATAAGTGTGACATAAACGTCAGTGTTGATTCTAAGTAGATTTTTCGATTTCTAGTAGGTTAAGCCTCTAATGGTAGTGCTGTTAGAAGTAGATATTCACCTTAAAACGTATTCTTAAGGCACAAGACATTTCTTGAGCGTTGGTCTAATAGTGTTGTATTTAAAGTAAAGACCACCCGTGTCTGCTACTGCTGCTGCTGTTGGTGTTTCTGTTTTGCCTATGTCATGGTTGGGGAGGAGTTGGATTGTCTGGGAAGTGGGCAGGAGGTTTGAAAGTGAGGGGAATGCGGAAAGTGTTAATGAGGGTTGCGAACGATAAAATGGGTACAAAGTTGGAATAATGTGGGGGAGGTGTATGGAGTTTTGTAAGCGGATTTGCCGCTGAAGCGGCTGGTTTATGGTGTACTCTATATCCTTTCCTTGGACCGTAGCACAAGAGTATATGGATACACTAAAGGTCTAGGAATTAGATTCCAAAAGTGTTAACAAGAGTACATCTGGATACATATTTAAAATCTGTTTCATCTGTTCAGAGCAAATTTATGATATTTACTTTTGATGTCTGGTATCTTATTCTCATTGATAAGATACTCAGACATATTACATAGTTATTATATGTCTATTTCTATTTCTGTGTGGGCACACAAACAGGCACATAGTGTGCTAGAAAATGTACATAGGGAATTACACACATTGCATTTACTTTGAGCATCGTCTGTCTGTGTATGCCAGTCTGACAGAAATATTTGTTACCATGCTTAACTCCGGCTACTATATCATAACTCAATCTGTTTACCTTGCAAGTTGCTCTGCGATTACACTTATCTACATTCATGTTTTAGTAAATTAGAGATCTCGGAATTCTAACTGTATTCTCTTCCAGTGGGTAACACAAATGTACCATAGTTATTTTCTACCTTTTCCTTCAGGGTAAAGTACTTTCTTAAGCAAATTCGTCAACTTATAGTTGGAGTAATTCAGTGTGTGATGGAATCCATCAGATTTGTAAATTATTTCCTTTCTGATTTTTTAATACCTATACCTAGGTTCTCCAATGACCATGTTATTAGCTTGAGTAGTAATGACCAAGAAGTGAAGCTTAGTGTCGGAAGTTAACATCACCTCTTGTAGGATGGCAAACAGTTCGGTTTTCGGTGTAGAGGCCGAGTTATTATCTCTTATGACTAACTCATCTTGGTTGATATAGTTCTTATCTAAGAAGTCAGCAACAAGTGCAGATTCAGCTCTGCTAGTAGACTTCTATTTAGATTCATCAGTGTGTATAATTCTGATACTTTATCACTAACAGTTTAGCGAGAAATTTCTTCTTGGGCAGCTGTATTTCCAGTTGGTTTAAAGAGGGGATTGCTAGTGATAAGCTTTTTTGGGAGGGGCTTAAAGATATGCTATATTAAACGAGTAAAACTTCCATGAGAAGTGAATAGAAAAAAAAATGATAAGCGCGACACGAAATGTGGTGGGTTGTTGAGGAAGTGAGGAGGAAGGGTGCAAAATAGGGATTCAAGTGGTTGGGGATTAGAAAAGAGGGGTGAGGGAGTCTGGAAAAGTTGCGCAAAGCGAGGATCCGATGGGTAGACAGAGAAGAGAAGGTTGATATAGGGAGGGGAATGGGAGCCGAGTGGGGTATTCTAGGGATGATAGGTGATGGGAATCAATTAGTCAGTCTCGCGAGTGTTAGTTTAGGATTTTCTTGGCAGCTGTCATCGTTGGTTGACAGTGTCCCTCGTCCTCACTCTTTATTTTGACTATCTCTGGCCGTTTTAAATTTTCGGCCTTTTTTTTTTTATCTGGTTAGTCTTTTTTAATCTTTGGTCATTTTTCATTGTTAGGTCTTTCACATTTTTTGGTATTTTCTACTCTTTCGTCTGTTTTATTCTTAGATCTTTTTCTGACTCTGGTCTTTGTGCCTCCCAGGTCTTTGTGACTATTTTTTTTATATTTTGTTATTTTTATTGTTCTTTGGCTTTTTATATGTATAATTGTTTAATTTTGGCCATTTTAACTCTTTAATCTTTTGATTCTTTATTTTTTTTTATCTCCCAGACTCTCTTTTTATAACTCTTTACTCTAATTTTTCCTTTGTTGTATTTCATTCACTGCTCTCATCCTCTCTTTGAAATTCTTGAATCTGGATTTCATGAATATTCTTCCGTTTGAAGCTTCCTTCATTCTTACGTCCTTTATTGGTTAATGGCCGAGTCTTTCTATCATTGTTTAGTGTGTTATTTATATTTATTCAGTGTTGCTTCCTTGCTACTCTCAATCTCTCTTGCTCTTCCTGCTTTCTGTTTATTTGGCCTCTCGTTACTCCCTTGAAAATTAAAATCGTTTTCATAGAGTTTTGCAAGTATTTTTTTGTTTCTCTCTCTCTCTCTCTCTCTCTCTCTCTCTCTCTCTCTCTCTCTCTCTCTCTCTCTCTCTCTCTCTCTCTCTCTCTCTCTCTCTCTCTCTCTCTCTTTTTCTTCTGTAAATAAAAGATAGACAGTGACAGGGACAGATGGGAGCAGAGACAGAGACGGGGTGGCACAGCCGGAGGGGTGACAAGGACATCAGTCATGGAAAAAAAAGGCAGTATGGAGACGCCATGCAACACACGAACACACACACAGTGTTACTAGTCGAGTTATGAAATGCTAGAGTTTGTCTTACAGAAGCAAATAAGAGGTTTTTTTGTAATTGCCTCTCGGGTACACGTGTGTTTGTGCTTTTGCAACAGAGATTAAACGAGAACAAACAAACCGTGATGAGAATGCAGAGTCAGAGCGGAAGGCAGGGAGATGAGTAACAAGTTAAAATTTAAGGAAAAGGGAAATAACGTTCTCTTCGTGACTCTCAAGCCATTTCTAGTCGTGACTAACTCGATAGGCAACTCTTCTGATAGCTTAATACTATGGCATACAGGTTGTTCGACGTGTGTTAGCGATGAACGACTGGTGATAACAAGATGGTTGTTGACGGTTTAGTGTTGTGTGTGACGACAACCACAGCAATGAATACCCAGTAGTGACGGGAACATACGCGAAGATGAGGGAGAGGAAGCATTTGAGCAAATACGTGGATGGGAGAACGACTTGAGGATATTGAGATACATGAAAGAGAGAAAGAGAGAGAGAGAGAGAGAGAGAGAGAGAGGGAGAATGAGTTAACTCTCATACATTCATTCACCACCATAATCATTGCAACTTTGAAGTATCGCTGGTCCTTCCAAAGGGAATTTTCTATTCGTTACCTGCATCTCATTAAAGTCAGCCCTTAAGCCCACCCTCCCTTTACCCTTCTCTTCTGCCCCTCCTCCCCTTCCTCTCTTCCCCTCCTCTTCCCCCTTCTTCCTTTCCCCTTCCTCCACTTCCATCCTCCTCCTTCCTTTCTCCACCTCCTATCTCTCCCTCTCATTTCTCTTTCCTTCCCCTCTTCTTTTTCCCACCTCCTATCACCATTTGCCCCTCAATCTCCCCTCCTCCCATCACCCCTCCCGCTGACTTCCCCCCCCCCTCACCCACACTACATCTTTCAACGATCCGGAGTCCTATTTTCTCATATTGAAAGGGGAAAAAAAAAAACTCGCCTGGTTTTGAACAGAAATCGCTTACGCTTGTCCGCAGTTGCGTATGGCGTTTTTAGCGTCACTGTTCAAGGCATGAAACTCACTCGGGACGCACTCTGCGCATTCAAAGTGATTATTTTTTTTTTCATATTTGAAGGATAGAAAGGCGTCATTACCGACTGGCTGAAGTCTCCTCTCGACAAAAGCGAAGTTTTTTTTTTTTTAACTCCTCTCCCCCGGGGTTCTTAAATGGATTTGTGTTTAAAGGTTTAATTTGCGTTTTTTTTTTTTTTTGTTTTGCCTTTCTGCATCCCATTGAGTTCATGGTGATTTATAGCTCATAATGGCACGTCGTTTGAGAGCTAATAATCTGAAAGAGCGTTCTCTTTGTATCTCTCTCTCTCTCTCTCTCTCTCTCTCTCTCTCTCTCTCTCTCTCTCTCTCTCTCTCTCTCTCTCTCTCTCTCTCTCTCTCTCTCTCTCTCTTTCTTTCTCTGGTTTGAGGGTTTTAAAAGGTTAGGTTAAGGTTCCTAACTTCATTTACAAGCTAAGAGATGTTACCTACATCACCTCATTTGAAAGCCTTTTTTTTTCCTTGTGAGACACACAAATATGGAACAGGAGGAAGTTGGAGCCATCTGTGAGCCAGCAATTTCATTTGATCAACTGACTTCTTTTCGTTGATATAATTATGCTGTATGACTATGTTCCCAGACTCGAGTCATCCTGGGAATAAATGATCTCCGATGAAGTGATGTTCTGGAGAAGGGTACAGTCAGTGTGTAGTTGCTGCTTGCTGCCCGTCTTGTTGTGTAGAAGCTCACTTCTCACTGTCCGCAGATTGGAACCCAGTGTGGTAAGCCTACCACATCCTCCGGTTTGAAGCTACGCTGAAATGACGATCTATCCACGGCTGGGTTGACCAGGCTAAAGATGAGCCGTCTACCAGGTTCTGGTCTCTAGCTATTCCTCTTCTGCTCTCGTCTCTCTCTCTCTCTCTCTCTCTCTCTCTCTCTCTCTCTCTCTCTCTCTCTCTCTCTCTCTCTCTCCCACAACACATGCTGTTTTCACCCACTTCTCTCTCATCGGAATTACTATTATAAATAAATCAGACTCTACACACCTACGCTGTTTTGCCTCAGCTCATCTGAGACAAGTCAAAAAAGTAGATGTTGTGATGTAGACATATCGTCACTGGACACCTTTGTATTTATTATAGTAGATGTTAAATGACTGCCGACTACTTTAGGGAAATGACTCGAAGGCATTCACTTAGGATATCTTCATTGAAGACGTTTCGATCCTGGGATCTGCGTTGCTGTATTTTAAGTGATCAGATTTCAGGAACCGAAGCTTCTTCAGTGATACTAATCTCCCTTGTGAATGATTTCAAGGACTGGAGGTTAGTAAAGATGACCTCAAGGACTGGAGGTCAGTGACGATGACCCCCAAGGACTAGAGGTTAGTGAAGATGACCTTAAGGACTGGATGTGAGTGAAGATGACCTCAAGGACTGGAGGTTAGTAAAGAGGACATCAAGGACTGGAGGTCATTGAAGATGACCTCAAGGACTGGAGGTTAGTAAAAATGACCTCAAGGACTGGAGGTTAGTAAAGAGGACCTCAAGGACTGGAGGTCAGTGACGATGACCCCAAGGACTGGAGGTTAGTGAAGATGACCTTAAGGACTGGATGTTAGTGAAGATGACCTCAAGGACTGGAGGTCAATGAAGATGACCTCAAGGACTGGAGGTTAGTCAAAATGACCTCAAGGACTGGAGGTTAGTGAAGATGGCCTCAAGGACTGGATGTTAGTAAAGAGGACCTCAAGGACTGGAGGTCAGTGAAGATGACCTCAAGGACTGGAGATTAGTGAAGATGACCTCAAGGACAGGATGTTAGCGAAGAAGACCTCAAGGACTGAAGGTTAGTGAAGATGGTAGAGTGTGAATGACCTGAGGATCCGAAGATGAGCAAAGGTGACTATGATGTGAATGACCTTGGAGATGAGTGAAAGTGACGGTAATGTGAATAATATGTTGACATGTGAATGAATAGCCTCCTGACCTATATCACAGTTCCAAGACATTCCATAGGGATCGGTGAAGAGGCTAGAGACTCCTAGATTCTCACGTTTATATGTATTTCTCTTTTTTTTTATAATGAAGTTGTGATAAGTACCAGAATTTCAGAAAAAAATACTGTTTAAAACTGCAATTCAGTCTGTGGAGTCGTTGCCGGATCAGCCGGGCTGTGGTTCGTACGTTGGACTACGTGCGGCCAACAGTAACAGCCTGGTTGATCAGGCCCTGATCCACCGGCACGCCTGGTCGTGGACCGGGCCGCGGGGGCGTTGATCCCTGGAATACCCTTCAGGTAGACTCCCCCCAGATAGTTTTACTAATTAAAAATATGGGAGGATTTTCCTAGATTAGACCACAATACCATTATCACCACCACCACCACCACTAACACAATCACCACTACTACCACCAACTCTACCATTATCAACACCACCACCACTAACACAATCACCACTACTACCACCAACTATTACCACCAACTCTACCATTATCCACCACACACTTACTACCCAACTATTACCACCACTACTACCACTGTCACACCACTACCACTATCACCCTATCCCATATTACCACCAACTCCCATTCATAATCACCACTACTCCACCACCACCACCACCACACCACCATATACCACTATTACACACCACCCTGTCCCACTCCACACACCATCCCATTACCTCCTTCATCACCACTCCCCACCCACCCACCATTACCACTATCACCACCACCCACCACCACCATTACCCTATCACCACCGCCACCACCACCATTACCATACCATCACCACCTTACCACACCACCTCACCAATTACCACTATCACCACCGTCCACCACCACCATTACCACTATCACCACCGTCCACCACCACCATTACCACTATCACCACCACACAGGAAACTCTATAAGAGGTAACTCCGAGAAGCCTTTTTCCTGAACACCCTAACTTCAGTAGTTAAGGTTGAAATCCCTGAAACTTGACCTTTTAAAACTTAGCTTGTTAAGGCGATGGGGTTAAGATACTTAATTATACTTCTTGTCGCCTCAGAATGATGCTGCTTTAGCCAGGTTATTGCTTGTTGCAGTGGTGGTGGTGGTGGTGGGAGTTCTGGTGGTTGTGGTGGTGGGAGTGTTGGTGGTAATTGATGCCGGTGGTGATTGTGGTTTTGATGGGGTGTTTGTGGTGGGCGTGATGGTAGAGATAGTTTATGGTAATCATGGTGGAGGTGGTGCTTAAAACTTCTGATCTCCCTTCCACTCTTCGTAAAATCATTTTCCTTACATCACTTGCCGGGGAGAGAAAGTTGAATTTCTCAATAAAAGAGAGAAAGAGAGAATACACCTACAAAGTCTTTTGATATTCCTTTGCGTATCTCTCGTCTACATTACCCTACGTCAACACATGTGAATCTCAGAATTTACACATGTGAAGTTCAGAATTTACACATGTGTAGCTCAGAATTTTAAAGCTAAATGAAACGTGAGTTGTACACATGAAATGTTTACATTCCTCCAAAGCAGAAGAAATAAAAAAAATACGCTCAGGCTTCCCGAAACATGCGGAAGGGATCAAAGAGTAGATAGGAAACATTACAAGTGGGTGGGAAGACTTTAAATTTGGGTGGGTGACTCACTTGCGACTCTGGGAGTTCTTAAAGTAGGTGAATGTCTCTATAAGTGGGTTCGGGTGGATGGGTGGCTCTATAAGTGGATAAATTGCTCTAAATTTTGGTAAATGGCTCTAAACTGGGTTTCTGAAAGGTTTTTTTTCAAGAGGGAGGGAGGGAGGGAGGGCGGGCTCTGTAAAAGTAGGCAGGTGGCAGCAAGAGTAGACGGATGACTTTAAATCTAGACAAGTACTCGAAAACTGGGGGAATGTTTAACATTGTTGGTAGTATTTTTTTGCACACTGAGTTGGAAGCCTACCCGGGACAGAGCAACAAACGCAAGCACACAGAACCACCCCCAGAACCCCACAACCAAACACGCTATACCAACACAAACCACACTTACAACCCCCACCTTACACTACGTTATAGAATCTCACAGCCCACTGCCAGGCCCCCCATCCTCACAGACCCCCTACAACACACTGTTGGAGAGGAAACTGAAGGTATGGTACACCAACGCTGATGGAATAACGAATAGATGGGAAGAGTAGCACGAAAGAGTCAAAGAGGCATCACCGGGCATCATAGCTCTCACAGAAACCAAGCTCACAGGAATGATAACAGATGGCAGCTTTCCAACGGGATATCAGATACTGAGGAAAAATAAAGGGAACAGAGGGGGTGGAGGAGTGGCACTACTCACCAAAAACCAATGGGATTTTGATGAACTGGAGAGAGGAGACAGAGGAGAAGCAAGAGACTACATAATAGGAATACTTCAGTCTAGAGGTCCCAAGATGGTAATTGCAGTGACGTATAACCCACCATAGAACAGCAGGAGGCCAAGGCAAGAGTATGATGAGAGTAATAGAGCGATGGTTAACACACTGGCTGAAGCGGCCAGAACGGCTCATGCGAGCATGGCACAGCTGCTGATTATGGGTGACTTCAGTCACAAGGAAATCGATTGGGAGAACCAGGAGCCACATGGTGGCTAAGAAATATGGAGGGCTAAGATGATGGAGGTGGTACTGGAAAACCTCATGTACCAACACGTAAGGGACACTACCAGAGAGAGACAAGAAGATGAACCAGCAAGACTGGACCTAGTATTCACTTTGAGTAGTGCAAATATTAAGGACATTACATACGAAAGACCCCTCGGGGCCAGTGACCACGTGGTTCTGAGCTTCAAATACATAGTAAAGTTACAAGTGGAGAGGGAAGCAGGAAGGGCAGGACGAATGAAGCCAAACTACAAGAGAGGGGACTACACAGGCATGAAGAATTTCTTGGACGGGGTTCATTGGGACAGAGAACTGGCAGGGAAGTCAGTAGACGAAATGATGGAACATGTGATAACAGTATGCAAGGAAGCTGAGAAGAGGTTTGTACCCAAGGGTAACAGAAATAACGAGAAAGCCAAGATGAGTCCTTGGTTCACCCGATGGCGTAGAGAGGCCAAAACCAAGTGTGCTAGAGAATGGAAGAAGTATAGAAGGCAAAGGACCCAGGAGAATAAGGAGAGCAGTTGTAAAGCCAGAAATGAATATGCACAGGTAAACTGGGAGGTCCAATGATAACACATCAGGAGGAAAACAGCAGTCAAGGACCAGGTAATCAGGCTGAGGAAGGAAGGAGGGGAGATCACAAGAAACGATCCAAAGTATGTGAGAAGCTCAACATGAGATTCAGGGAAGTGTTCACAGAGGACACAGAAGGGACCCCAGAAAGACGGAGAGGTGGGGTACACCATCAAGTGTTGGACACAGTATATACAACCGAAGAAGTGAAAAGGCTGCTAAGCGAGCTAGATACCTCAAAGGCTGTATAGCATCTCTCCATGAGTCCTGAGAGAGGGAGCAGAGTCACTTTGCGGATGATGTGAAGTTGATGAAAATAATTCAGTCGGACGAGGACCAGGAAGAACTACAAAGGGATCTGGATCTGGAGGTCAACCCCACCAGTGCTAGTGCTACACACTCTATTGCTTCCCACTCCAGTACTACACACTCCAGTGCTACACACTTCAGTGCTACACACTCCAGTGCTACACACTCCAGTGCTTCTCACTGCAGTGCTACACAATCCACTGCTAAACACTTTAGTGCTACACACTCCAGTGCTAAACACTTACAGTGCTACACACTCCAGTGCACACACTCCCGTGCTTCACACTCCAGTGCTACACACTCTATGTTCCACACTCAGTGCTTCACACTCAGCTACACACTCAGTGCTCACATCATGCACATCCAGTGCTACACACTCCAGTGCCTACACACTCCAGTGCTACACACTCCAGTGCTACACACTCCAGTGCTTCACACTCCAGTGCTACACACTCAGTGCTTCACACTCCAGTGCTACACACTCCAGTGCTACACACTTCAGTGCTACACACTTCAGTGCTACACACTCCAGTGCTACACACTCCAGTGCTACACACTTCAGTGCTACACACTTCAGTGCTACACACTTTAGTGCTACACACTCCAGTGCTACACACTCCAGTGCTTCACACTCCAGTGCTGCACACTTTAGTGCTACACACTCCAGTGCTACACACTCCAGTGCTTCATACTCCTGTGCTTTACACTCAGTGCTTCCCACATCCAGTGCTACACACTCAGTGCTACACACACAAAATCAGTGCTGTTACCCTCCAGTCCGCTACACATCTCTCCTCCAGTAACATCGTACAGGTCCACCCATGCACATCACTAGGCACACATCCAGCTACAACACTCATTCTACACACTGTCACCACTCAGTCTCACACTCAGTGTAACACACACCCAGTACTAACACTTCCAGTGCTAACACATACCAGTGTACACACTACAGCTACACCACTACCGTGTACACACCGCCAGTGCACCACTCATGCACACACCAGTCTACACACTTCACCAACAGTTACAACCCATCAGATAAATAAGGACACACTTACGGTGACTGGTCAATCAGTGCACACACTCCATCTTCCACTCAGGTAGCAACACTTAGTGTACATCCATGTACACTCAGTGCTTCATACTTGGTCTTACACTCAGTGCATTCCACCCAGTGCTTACACTACCATGCTACACACTACAAGCACACTCGTTTACCCTGCAAGCCGCTGAACATCTACTCCCAGAGACTCGTACAGAATGCCACCAACATCACAGCCACACAAACACCATCACCAGCGTACACACCATACACCACAGAACCACACACCAGTAAACATTCAGTAACATACCATACCACAACAGCACCACCACCAGCACACCGTCAACACTACCAACCACAACAGATCACCCTACAGCAACCATAAGACAATACCGTGACTGATCAATACACACAACCACTTATAGGAACAGACTTAGACGATATTCGTCCACTTGGATCATAACCGCAACCAACACTTATACCACACAACCACACCACCAGCAAGCCGTAATACTACCACCACAACCACACCACCAGCAAACCGTAACACTACCACCACAACCACACCACCAGCAAACCGTAACACTACCACCACAACCACACCACCAGCAAGCCGTAACACTACCACCACAACCACACCACCAGCAAGCCGTAACACTACCACCACAACCACACCACCAGCAAGCCGTAACATTACCACCACAACCACACCACCAGCAAGCCGTAACACTACCACCACAGCCACACCACCACAACCGTAACACTACACAAACCAACACAACACACAACACACACCACACCAGCACGTAACACTACCACCAACACAACACCACCAGCAAACCGTAACACTACCACCACAACCACACCACCAGCAAGCCGTAACACTACCACCACAACACACCACCAGCAAACCGTAACACTACCACCACAACCTACACCACTAGCAACCGTAACATACCACCACAACACACACCAGCAAGCCGTAACACTACCACACCAACCACAAAACGTACACTACCAACAACCACAGCAAGCCGTAACACTACCACCACACAACAACCACCAGCAAACCGTAACACTACCACCAACACAACACCACCAGCAAGCCGTAACACTACACACCAACCCACAAACCTAACTACCACCAGCAAACCGTAACACTACCACCAACACAACACCACCAGCAAACCGTAACACTACCACCACACCACATACCACCAGCAAACCGTAACACTACCACCAACACAACACCACCAGCAAACCGTAACACTACCACCACCACCATACCACCAGCAAACCGTAACACTCTACCAAACCACTACCACCAGCAAACCGTAACACTACCACCAACACAACACCACCAGCAAACCGTAACACTACCACCAACACCACACCACCAGCAAACCGTAACACTACCACCACAACCATACCACCAGCAAACCGTAACACTACCACCAACACAACACCACCAGCAAACCGTAACACTACCACCAACACACACTACCAGCAAACCGTAACACTACCACCAACACAACACCAGCAAACCGTAACACTACCACCACACAACACCACAACAACCGTACACTACCACAACCATACACAGCAACGTAACACTACCACCAACACAACACCACCGATCAAACCGTAACACTACCACCCCAACATACCACCACAAACCGATAACAACCACCAACTAACTACCAGCAACCGTAACACTCACCACCAACACCACACTACCAGCAAACCGTAACACTACCTGGAGGTTACCTGGAGGTTATTCCGGGGATCAACGCCCCCGCGGCCCGGTCCATGACCAGGCCTCCCGATGGATCAGGGCCTGATCAACTAGGCTGTTACTGCTGGCCGCACGCAGTCCAACACCAACACACCAACAAACCGTAACACTACCACCACAACCATACCACCAGCAAACCGTAACACTACCACCAACACAACACCATCAGCAAACCGTAACACTACCACCCCAACCATACCACCAGCAAACCGTAACACTACCACCAACACACACACCTAACCAACAACAACCAACGTAACACTACCACCAACACAACACCACCAACAAACCGTAAAACTACCACCAACAACCAATACCACCACAAACCGTAACACTACCACCACCACAACACAACACCAAAACCGTAACACTACCACCAACACAACACCACCAGCAAACCGTAACACTACCACCAACACCAAACTACCAGCAAACCGTGACACTACCACCACAACCACACCACCACCAAACTATAAGATTACCACCACAACTACACCACCACCAAGCTATAAGATTACCACCACAACCACACCACCACCACAACGCCATACTCCACTTCCACAACCAGCCAAGCAGGACGGGGAGCAGAAAAGGTGAGTTATTGGAGGAGCACCACGCGGGGATATATTGTCCTGGATGCTTTCACCGTGTTAGGATATTTTCTCTCAAGTCAACTGCTGTCCCTCCTCCGTGCATCACACTTCTTCCTATTGTGGTGAAAATCCTCACTCGTTTCCATCACCAGGGCAAGTTCTATTGTATCCATCCTCCTTTTGTGGCAATATTTTCAGTTTTTTTTTTTACCTTCCTCTTATATATATTTTCCATTTCCGGGACACTTCAGTGGTTCTCTGAACATGACGTGAGAGTCCTTCATCCTCAAAAGCTGTCACCTCAAAGGCGTTTTTTTGTCATTTCCTTCGCATCGCCAACAATCTCTGCCCTTCCAATATTCTTTTATATGTGAACCCGTCAGTTGAGATCCTCGTAATAAATCTATTAATTCCACTGTCAGTACCGA
>NC_069435.1:19679374-19699374 GCF_026875155.1 Cherax quadricarinatus | reverse complement strand
TTAGACACTAGGCCTGTTGTATGTGTGTGTGTGTGTGTCGTGCCGAATAGATAAAACTTGCGATTTTGGCTTAAATAGTAACGCTCTTCTTGCCGAATAAGGCAAGCGAAAATTTGTGTATGCAATAATTTCACAGAAATCATCCTGAACCTAGCAAAAAAATATATTTCATTGTCTTTGCTTATTATTAAATTATTGTAAATTTACATTGCGCTTATTATAATAAAATTAGGTAAGTTCCCTAAGGTTCTCTTCGTACAAAATTATTAAATTTTACATTAACATAAATAAAAAAAATGTATCTTTAAACGTATAAGATAAAATTTTAGAAAGGACTTAATTTTAAATGAGTTCTTGCTAATTGACCAATTTTACCTATTCGGCACGACATATATATGAATAGTGTGCGTGTGTGTGTTTTCCCACTAACTTGTTTCAGCACTGACACTGTGTGCCGTCTTCCACTTGTCTACCTATTTATCTCTTTGTACTGAAAGTTTAAAGAAAACTATTCCATGGCGTTATTCCATCTAGTCTTGTTTATTTTCTCTTCTTTCTTGTCAACATCCAGTAATAATTTCTTAATTTCTTTGCTACATCTTTACTTATCTCAATATCCTCCGTTTCAGCTGCATTTTTGAGATTCCAATTTAGTACATTTAACATGCTTAGACAATGTTAAATAAAGGCATTGATAGCAAAGGATCCTTAAACGGATCCTAAATCTTTATTCCCACATTTAAATTATCTTCTTTCGTGAACACACTCTGAACCCTTCTGTTTAATTAATGCCTCACACTTCTTCTCTTCACTGATTTCTTAGTCGTTCTTCTTTCTTTGTATTTAGTCTATGTACTGTCTTGTTTTCTTTTTACAAACTCGAGTAGAAAACTTGGTTCTGCCTTGCTTTTGTTTATTTGCATTTTTAATGTTTCTTCTTCTTACATTTGTATATTCGCTTCTGATTTATATTTTTTTTCATTACTATCCAGCACCATTTATTAGGCAATTCCTTATTGTTTCATCTTATTTTCTCTTTTTTTTTAATACTCTAATTACATTTTCATATATTACAGAACTCTTTGTACATATTATTTTCATCTTAGCCTTGTAATATTTTATTCTGTATAGCTTTTCTTATGATTTTTTAATCATTATATTTTACTTGCCTATAATCTAGTCATTCCTCTTTTTAATTTCTATTTAGCCTCATAAGTCATATTAAAGAGCGTATGTTATTTCCTATGGAACAAGTTCCCTTTTCTTAGTGCATAAGATTGTGTATGTCGAAAATTTCATCCCCTGTTCCAGTATGGATGATGTTCACTTGTATAATTTACGGTGAGCTTCCTTCTCTCTCTCTTTGTCTTTTTATTTATGTTGATGCATAAAAAAGTCATTATACTTATGAATTTTAAATTAAAGATAAACAATGTATTGAAAAAAGAGAACAGCAGCACAGTTTCTTTATCCAGAATAAGTCATATAGCATCGAGAAGGCTAGAGCGAGCGCTTATTATATCGTGGGTGTAGAGTTTCTCAAGAGCTGGTTAAATATAGCTGGTATTGACGACGCTTCTCGGAGTCGTCTGTGGCCTGAGGGTAGTATCTGGAGGGCTTGAGGACGAAGTCTTCAAGGAGGTGTGAGAGGAAGGGGATCACGTCTCCTAACACTCACTGCCAAGTCACTCAAACATGACCTTGTAATGCTCTCTGTCTGTCTGTCTGTCTCTCTCTCTCTGTCTCTGTCTCTCTCTCTCTCTCTGTCTCTGTCTCTCTCTCTCTCTCTCTCTCTCTCTCTCTCTCTCTCTCTCTCTCTCTCTCTCTCTCTCTCTCTCTCCTCTCTCTCTCTCTCTCTCTCTCTCTCTCTCTCTCTCTCTCTCTCTCTCTCTCTCTCTCTCTCTCTCTCTCTCTCTCTCTCTCTCTCTCTCCTCTCTCAACCGCTGCTTGTCGCACACGGCACTTCTCGTCATTGTCTGCACGACATAGCGAAAAAATTATTTATTAACTTTCCTAGGTTTTTAGGTTAGGTTAACATAATTATCATAAATATATCTATATGGAAATATAGATATATTTATAGATCGCAAATTTGGTGTCTGTGGTTCGGTACTTGGCTCTTTTCACAGCTGACATCCTATTATACAGTTATGGCAGACAGAAACAATACTTGTGACATGAGGGTTCATAATTATTATTATAATCCTGGGGGTAGCTCTAAACTCGTAGCCCCTCAAGGAAGGCTCCTTGACGCTGGTGAGGGGCTCTTGATCTAGGGAATTGGATCTGTGCTCCAGTTCCCTGAATTAAGCCTGAATGCCTTCCATCCCCCCATAGGCGCTGTATAATCCTACGGGTTTAGTGCTCCCCCCTTGATTATAATAATAATAATCTAAACTCGTAGGAATATACAGCGCATGTGGCGGGGGGGGGGGGGGGAGATGGAAGGTATTCACGCTCAATTCAAGGAACCTGAGCACAGATACAATTCCCTAGATCAAGAGCCCCTCACCAATGTCAAGGAACCTTCCTTGAAGGTTCATGAGGGTTCAGGCAGAAAGATGCTTTTCCCCCGTGTCATGACGACGCTGACAGAGAACAAGATGAAATCCTTCTTCCCATTTCCCAAACAGGTAGTGCCTGACGTTGTCTCTACGACAGGTAGGAAAGTGAGAAACATCATTTGTATAGTGAGATTTATGACGCCCTCTAATGGAACTCGGCATTAGCGAGTGCCAAGACTCTTTAAAAGAGATGTGCTTTTAAGATAGCTTCTGTGTGCATTTAGAAAAGCTAAAAATACACCTCTTTTAGTGAGAATTTCTTTTTAAAGAATATCCCAGCAGAGGCAAGTTGGTGGCTCTTGGTTCAGGAGACAGCAGGTGTTCACGAGAGTCAGATTTATTGATATCCCAACTTTTTATATTGCACCAAAACTAGCTTGACAAGCTAAACTAACCTTTGGTAAAATTTATGCAAAAAAATTAATGTATCTAGCTTATTTAAGAATTTTCATAACATTAAATAACTGTTATCCCCTAAGGGAAGGTGAGGCAAGTCTTCATGAGACCCGAAGCACAAATTTCCCTGCCCAGGAAGATTCATGGCACTATTGAGTTACCTATATGGTAGACTCTTCCCCTCCGTACCCTGTAAAGAATCCTTTCACTTTTACTGTAATGTACAAGACGTAAAATATATTAGAGTAAGAAAAACTCGACTGAACTTCTTACAAGAAGACTCGCTCCCCCACTCCCACCCCCTACCCTCTCCTTACTTTCCTATTCGACAAGACGATAAAAAAAGAGACAGAGCTAAAGAAAATCTCTCTTTTACGACGAGTGACAGGAGCAATCATGGTAGGAACCACATACCTTCTCAATACTGACAGGTTAGTCAAACATGGCCTCATCCAGCCTCTTGTGAGACACGAAGCTGAGATGAGAGAAATCTTCTCTTTTGAGCGAGTGATGAAGGTAAACACTTGACAGTCTCTGGGAAGCAAACACGCTCGCTGGAACTTTGCTTGGTTGTCTGGTTGGTTGGTTGGCTGGTTGGTTAGTTTGTTGGACGGCTGGTTGTTTGGTTGGTTTATTGTTTTGTTGGTTTGTTAGTCGATTGGTTAGTTGACTGATTAATTTGTTGATTAGTTTGCTAGTTGATTGGTTTGTTGGATGATTAATTTTTAAGTTAATTGACTGACTGGGTAGTCGGTTAGTTTTATGGCTGGCTGGTTGGTGGTATGCATTATTATAATAATTATTATTATTATAATTATTATAAAAGCCCATAATTAAAAATGGAGTAGCGACAGTATATAAATAAGCATGAAGAGCGTTCGTGTGCCGTATTATTGTTTATAAAAACGAAAACAATCTGGGAGCGCCTACCCGCTTCTCCCTGACTGAGGCGGAGAAATTTGACGCAACGGGGAAAAGTTCTGTGCAATAATTTACAGTAATTAGCATACCAATGTGGCGGGAGGCTGCAGGAAGGGACATTACACGTCGGAGAGGGAAGGGGAAATGATGCAGCTAGAGGGAGGATGGGAGGGGAGAGGGGTGGAAGGGAAATGAGTGAATGTTAGAGAGACGTACACAAAATGTAATGAGCAAGGATGTGCTTTCGCAAACAGGTTTTGGGATTGCCGTGAAGCGAAATATTGCTTGTACTGCTGATAAAAGAAATTGGGATTGTTGGGACTGTTACTGTTACTGCTGCCACAGCTGTTGCTGTTATAACTACTGCTACAGTTCTTACTATTACTTTTGCTGCTGTTGCTGTTATAACTACTGCTACAGTTCTTACTACTACTTTTGCTGCTGTTGCTGTTATAACTACTGCTACAGTTCTTACCACTATCTTTGCTGCTGCTGCTGCTGCTGCTGCTGCTGCTGCTGTACTACTACTACTACTACTACTACTACTACTACTACTACTACTACTGCTGCTGCTGCTGCTGCTGCTACTACTACTACTACTGCTGCTGCTGCTGCTGCTACTACTACTACTACTACTACTACTACTGCTGCTGCTGCTGCTGCTGCTACTACTACTACTACTACTACTACTACTACTACTACTGCTGCTGCTGCTGCTCTACTACTACTAACTACTACTACTACTACTACTACAACTACTACTACTACTGCTACTACTACTACTACTACTACTGCTGCTGCTGCTGCTGCTGCTGCTGCTGCTGCTGCTACTACAACTACTACTACTACTACTACTAACTACAACTACTACTACTACAACTACTACTACTGCTACTACTACTACTACAACTACTACTACTACAACTACTACAACTACTGCTACTACTACTACTACTACTACTACTTCTACTACTACTACTACTACGTCTACTGCCAAGTAATAATAATTATCATATATACAGTAATATTAATATAACTAAAATCAGTAATATACCAACAACAACAATAATAGAGAAAACATATACGTTCCTGCACCTCAAAAAGCTCCTGAAACTTAAACTTGAGGTTCAGCAATCCACAGTGGTACCGTATAAAGCCAACCTCGCTATTTTTATGGGCGACGTAAAACCGAGGCTTGCGCCCTGACGTTATATGGCACACATGACAATTAACCTTCATTAATATGCAGTGGTTATCATGGTGGGCGAGTGTGATATCGTAGTGGGATTGTGTGGAGTGCGACTCTTCCTCTCTTTCTCTCTCTCCCCCCTATGCTTTATGACTTCGAAGCTTGAGTAAAGTTATTGGCAATACGACTCTGGGCCGTTTAATAGTCGTAAATAGTGCCGTTGTGTGTGTGTGTGTGTGTGTGTGTGTGTGTGTGTGTGTGTGTGTGTGTGTGTGTGTGTGTGTGTGTGTGTGTGTGTGTGTGTGGTGTGTGTGTAGGGTGGTGTATGTTTGTGTGTGTGTGTGTGTGTGTGTATGTGGGTGTGGTGTGGGTGTGGTATTGTGTGGTCGTGTGTGTGGTGTGTGTAGATATTGCATGTGTGTGTGATGTGTTGTGGTGTGTGTGTGGGTTGTTGTGCGTGTTGTACGCGGGTGCGTGCATGTTTACAGTTTACCTTATTTATAATTATGGGGGGGGCAGATTCGAGTCTATGCCCTGGCTCCCCTTTGGTTTTCAAATACACAATATTCCTACATAGGAGAGAGCTTATGTCGCGTTCGTCTGACTTGACCATTACAAGTTACACTAACACAGGAAGTGATGGAGCCAGTATAAAAGTTTACTGCCTCGTGACCCACGTAGTATTTAATTTTAAAAGTATTTTATGGTCTTTGCTGGTTCCATGTCCTCACCTAAGTCATCTTACCAACCTGAGGCTGAAAAAGTTCTGCATAACATTCCTGTGACTCATATGTGTCTTTAGCTTCTATTTGTGCTTGTTACCGATGAACAGGTTAGTTTGTTACGTGAGGAGGTCGTCGCGTCAGAGGGATGCAGGGGGGAAGGGGAGTGTTAGGTCGTCGTGTCAGGGATGCAGGAGGTCGTCACGTCAGGGGGGGGTTCAGGGGGGAAAGTAGTGTTAGGTCGTCGCGTCAGGGATGCAGGAGGTCGTCACGTCAGGGGGGTTCAAGGGGAAGGGGAGGGGTTAGGTCGTCGCGTCAGGGGTGCAGGAGGTCGTCACGTCAAGAGGAAGCGTGACACCTTCCTCCTGATGGGCAGACTGCGGGTAAAAACTGATCATACACTCGGGAAATCTTCCCCAAGTGCACGTCCATCACTGCTGGTGCAATTGGTGGTGGTGGGGGTAGCGGTGTTGGTGGTGGTGGTGGGGGTAACGGTGTTGGTGGTGGTGGTGCTGGTGGTAGCGGTGTTGTTGGTGGTGGTAGTGGGGATAACGCTGTTGCTGCTGGTGGTGCTAGTGGTAGCGGTGTTGTTGTTGTTGTTGGTGGTGGTGGTGAGGGAAGCGGTGTTGCTGGTGGTGCAAATGTTGGGGGTGTGCTGCTGCTGCTGGATTGCTGTTGCTACTGCTTCTGATGTTGCTGTTGCTGGTGGTGTTGCTGTTACTACTGCTGCTTCTGATGTTGCTGTTGCTACTGCTTCTGGTGTTACTGCTCCTGCTGCTGGTGTTGCTGTTACTACTGCTTCTGGTGCTGTTGTTGCTGCTGCTCCCGATGCTGCTCCTGATACTGTTGCTGCTGCTGTTGTTTTATAGTCCCGGGATTATTTCTACGTGCACTCAGACTGTACACTTCGCTACATATATAACAACAAAACAGCCTCATTGCAAATTACAAAAGACTTGGCCACCCGAAAAATAGTTTGTAGTAAAAAGTCAACCAGGAGGTCTGGTCTGGGACCGGGCCGCGGGGGCGGTGACCTCCGGAAGCAATTTCAGGTAAACTCCAGGTAAGAATCAATAACAGTTGTTACAGAGAGATTAAGACAAATAACAACAACAAAATGGAAATTGTTATTAAATTGTTAATTACCACAGACGTACAAAAAATATAGAAACTATTCCCAACTCAAAACCAAATTTAACCTCATTGTTTTAAAAAATAGATAATGTCTTAAGGAGTCGTTTAAAATAATTAACCACAATTAATTTACCCGGTAAATATGAAATTTTCCTGTAAAGACTAATAATTGATACATAGGACAAGCAGATTTAAACACTATAATAACTTAACATGAAAGGCCTTGTTAGGCATGCATGAGGCGGATCACATTTCAAGTATGTTAAGAATCATAACGAAAACATTTACACTAGAAACCTGCATAATTCATATATACAGAGTTAATTTCATACATTTAAGAAAATGCAAAATCCTGGAGTCGGTTCTGAGTCCACCATGGTCGAGTTCCAGTATCTCATAAGGTTAGTGGATGACTGAAGTGGATGCCCTGAAGTCACCTGGTCCTGCATCTAACTTATCTCAAGAGACCAACTTTTAGATATAGGTTTCGTTTCTTTAAAAAAAAAAAAAAGAAATACTGAAGAGGCCTTAATTTCAAGCCGAAATATGCAATAATCATACTATTTTTTTATTTTATTGTGTCCGTGTGGATATATTCGTGCCATTAACAAATATTAATTAAAAAAATTATCTTTTAAACATTGCCTTTTAGAATAATGACTAATTACTAACATTTTCTCCAAATTCGATGTCTTAAGCTAGTATATTATTCAAAGTTAAACTCTGGAACATAAGCAGTACATTAATATTAGCATAGTACTCAGCGAGTGAGGTTTACGAGGCAATTAAAGTCTGATCAGAGAAAGAGAAGGCACACTGTGTGTAACATTCTTATTTATAACGTAATATATTCATTTTGTAACTCTTTATCCCAAAATTCTATGAATTTTGTTATCCCGGCATTAACATGCATATGTTTGACCAATTGTTTGGATGTTGCGCTAATAATGAAATATATGAAAACCTTTGTACGAGCGCGTAATTGTTCAGTCTGTAAATACATACACATAATTACACTATTGATAGTTTAGCACATATCTATGTAATTGTTTCAGGCTTATTAATAAACACATGAACCTTATTAATACGCAGGACCTAGGTCGTAAATATAGCCGTTTATAGGAGCAGTTGCGCCAAGTTATGTGTTACTAGTTGATACACAGCTCTAGTTGTGTTCCTGACTCACTCATAGTGACCCATAGTTCACTGCCTGTGTTTTACACACACACACACACACACACACACACACACACACACACACACACACACACAGGACTTGGTGGGCTGCATCTGATACATGTTTCTTTTAATGGTGTCATTAGTCTTTCCAGTGATCTGCGAGGCCTTGCAGTAATTATTTGTGTCTTCACGGGTATTTGTTATTCTTATAATTGATTTGTGTGCTAATCGAGTGGTGAGTTTTTTCAGTCTTTTCCGATGATTGGTGAATCTTTCCGCTGAATTGAAATTATTTTTCAGAAGCTTGGGAATTATTTTTTTCTAATACTAAGGGAATTTTTTTTCGATACTTAGAGAATATTTTCAATGAGGATTCTTTCTTGGGATGGGGAAATCCTTCCCGAGATTGTATTTTTGTATATTTTTTTTTAATTAATAGGAATGTAAGAATGCTGCAGGAATTCCTGAACCATCTAATAGATATTGGGGAATTTTCACGTGATTTGTAAGTTTCCCCCTAGTAATGTATGATTTCCCGTGAGATTTGCGTTTTTGTTTTGCAAGTGATTAATGAATCATTTAAATGATATGTAAATTTTTCCATGAGCCGTTTAATTTATCTGTGAAGCGTTCCAGTGATCTGTGAGTTTATCCTGTGCGTTATCAGTATTTCAGTGATTTGTAAATTTTTTTGAGTGCTTTGTGCATTTCTTTTAAAGATTTGTGCAGTTTTTCCAGTGATTTATTAATTTCTTCCAGTAATTTGTGCATTTTTCCAGTGATTTGTGAGCATTTTTAGGGATTTGTGCATTCTTATAGTGATTTGTTAGCCTTTACGGTGATTTGTTAGTCTCCCCAGTGATTTTTGTGTATTTTTCAGCTATTTCTGAGTCCACTGATTTGTGTGATTTGTGTCTTTCCAGTAATTTTAACATCTTTCCAGTACGCACGTCTAGTAAATTGCTCGTCGTTCCAGTAAATTGTGCGTCATTCTAGGAAATTGTTTCCAATAAGCCATGAGTATTTGAAGTGAATTCTATGCCTCACCATTGTTATGCAGCATTTCCAGTGGTATTTTCTTATTTCTAGAGAACTTGTGCATCTCTTCAATGGGATTTTTTCTTCTAGAGACCTTGTGCATTTTCCAGTGAAATTTTATTTTTATTTTTTTTTAGGGTCATTGTGCATCTGTAAAGTGGAATTTTCTTCTTTCTGAAGGCAGTTGGGTCTTGTGGTATAAGAAAACTTTTATTGTCTTACATCATTTCGGTAGCCTTTTCTTTTTTTGAGCGGTATTATTCGTATTGCTATATATTCGTCGTTACTTCCTCCTTCCCCACCCTTTTTTTACACAAGGGTTTTAAAAGGTTATGGTAAGGATTCCTGTCTTTATTTACAAGCTAAGAGCTGTTACCTACATGAGAGTAAGGTTTTAACCTTACTCTCATCCTTTCCATTCGCCCTTTCACCCCCTCTTCCGTTTTTTTTACCCCTTTCACCTCGTTCATTTTTCCGTGTTCTTTACCCTTGTTCCTCGCTCAGGTGTGACCCCTAACCCTGGCACGATGGGCGAAGGCGTCAGAGCATATTAAACTGGGAGAAGGATTGAGTTAATATTAGTGGATCATTGTACGTCCGTCACCGCAGTTCCTATACACTCAATATGAACCTGCGGATCATTCCTGCTTGTGGCAACTTGTGCTTGACGTGTTTCCGCTGCTGTGGCGACCCGGCTGCTGGATCGTGGATCCAGCCTCCGCTAATCCTTGTGTTGACTGACTCATTGTGATATATAATAATGTGGCAGACGGGTGAGATCCTGTCTATAAATACGTCCTCAAGACAAAAAAAAAACTTCGTTGTATTATTATTATTATTATTATTATTATTATTATTATTATTATTATTGTATGTATATCTAGAGAGTGCTTCCGGGGTCAATGCTCCCGGAGCCCGGTCTGTGACCAGGCCTCATGGTGGATCAGGGCCTGATCAACCAGGCTGTTACTGTTGGCCGCACGCTACCCGATGTACGAACCACAGCCCGGCTGGTCAGGTACTGACTTTGGGTGCCTGTCCAGCGCCTTCTTGAAGACAGTTGAACAGTTTTGGGCACCTGACACTTATTGTTTTGTCTCTTACCGTGTTAGTGGCGCCCCTGCTTTTCATTGGGAGGATGTTGAATCGTCTGCCGAGTCTTTTGCTTTTATAGGGAGTGATTTTCGTGTGTAGGTGGAAGCGCAGAACTCATGGGGTCATAGAGCGCCTGGGGAATGGGAATCAATCAGAATCTATCCAAGGGAGGATAGATCAGGTTCCTTGGATCAAAACTCCTTCACTGGCATCAAAGCCAGAGAAGAACGCTGTATAATTTATATTGCAATTAGACTCTTGGGAGTTATTTCCCGAGAGTGTTAGACTCTAGGCAGTTATTTCCCCACTTTTCTTCCTCCTCCTCATTTCTGACATAGACAGTAATATAAATCATAGCATTGCCATTCTTTGCAGACGATATTAGAATCTGTATGAAAGTGGCATTCATAAAAGATACAGTGAGCTTATGAGCTGTTATAAACCAAGTCTTCCTCTAGTGGGCCACTAATAGCAATATGATGTTCAACCAGGTCAAATTTCATATACTTCGTCACAGAAGAATGGAGGAAATATAAACAAGATCAGAGTACAAGACAAACTCAAACCACTTCGTAGAACGTATGTCAGATGTGAGAGACCTGGGAGTGATAATGTCAGAAGATCTCGCGTTCGCCAAGCATAACACAGCTATTGTCGCAACTTCAGGAAAAATAATTGATTGAATAAGTAGAACTTTCAGAGCAAGAGATGCCAAGCTAATGATTACTCTCTACCGGCCACTCGTTCTCTGTAGTTAGCTGGAAGACGTCAAATATAGTTCCTGTATTTAATAGAGTATACAGTATGTATAGAGAACCTTCGCAGTCAATATAAACTCAGTAAAGCACCTTAATTACGGGTAGCGCTAGAACTGTATTCCTTAGAGCGTAGACGCGAAAGAGTCATAATCTACACCTGGAAGATACCGGAGTGATTGGTCCCAAACCTCTACATCGAAATTACTACTTATGAACACAAGAGGCTTGGGACACCGTGCAGGATACGTCCAGTGAAAAGTAGGGAAGCGATGAGTACACTGAGAGAACTCAGTAAGTGTTAAGGGACCACGACTCTTCAGATTGTGCATCGTGAGATGCTGAGGTTGAGAGCACGGGGTGTTGGGAGTCAATCTCAGTTGAAACTTTGTTTCCGCATGTAAGATATTCCTACATCAGCTCATTTGAGAGCATTTTTATTGTTATGAGACATACAAGTAGGGAACAGGATGAAGTTGGAGCCATCTGTGGGCCAGCATTTTCATTTGATCAACTGACTTTATCTCGTTGACATCATTATGCTGTACAAATGTGTTCCATACTCAAGTCATCCTGGGTATATATGATCTCAGATGGAGTGATGTTCTGGAGAAGGGTACAGACAGAGTGAAGTTGCTGCTTTCTGCCCGTCTTGTGGCATAAAAGCTTGTTTCACGCTGTCCTCGAAGTGGATCCAAGTGTGGTACTTTGACAATATTGGCCTTGTACATAACAGTAAGGCCACCCACATCCCTCCTGTGTTGAAGGCTCTGCTGAAATGACAGATCTATCCAGGATGGGTCCAGGCGAGAGATGAGACGTCTTGCTCTGTTCTCTACTCTGTCGAGCAGACGCAGATGAGAGGGGGGGCAGGCAAACCAAGAAAGTGGAGCATACTCAAGGTGTGAGCGTACTTGTGCCTCGTACAGAATCTTGCAACCCCTACTGTCAAGCAGATGCGAGATACGGCGAAGTGCTGTAAGCTTCCTGGCTGCCTTGTTTGCAAGATTTACAACATAGTTCTTCATGGTTAGTTTGGAGTCAAATTTCACCCCAAGGATATCAACTTCTTCTCCAGGTGCCAACACGCTCCCATTCATCCTTACTACTGCACCAGCATTACCATCATGGTGCCTAGAGACGATCATCATTTGCATTTTCTCAGGTGCAAATGTTACTTGCCATCTATTTCCCCAAGCTGATATAGCACTTAGCTGGTGATTGATGTGGCTTAGAGCAGCTTGTTTTTCTTCTCTTGGATAAGTGAATGTCAGTGTACAGTCGTCTGCATATGCGTGGGATTCTGGGATGAGATGAAGAAGGTCGTTGAAGTAGACATTCCATAACAATGGTCCCAGCACGCTTCCTTGTGGAACACTCGCCCCAGTAGGATGTCTTGCTGATTCCGTTCCATTGAGAACTACCCTTAGATATCTACCATGAAGATAATCGCTGAGGAGACATAGTGTAGAGCCTGCAATTCCCAGTGCTTGAAGTTTTGCTAAGATGCCCTGGTGCCACACCCGGTCGAAAGCACCAGCAATGTCCAGTGCTACTACACAGCTGACTTTGGATTCATCCAGTGACTGGTGCCACTTAGTGGAGAGGTTTAACAACAGATCAGCAGCAGAGTAACCTTTCCTGAAGCCATATTGACGATCACAAAGTAGTGAGTGATAGTCAAAAAACTCTGTCATTTGTCTTGAGATTATTGTCTCAAGGATCTTACCAGTGATTGACAGGAGTGACACTGGTCTGTAGTTGCTGATTTCTGCTCTACTCTTCTTTTTGTGAACAGGGACTACATTTGCCTCTTTCCACAGAGAGGGTCATTTACACTGTACTAGGCAGTGCTGAAAGATGCAAGTTAGAGGTGCTGCTAGCTGGTCTGTACATTTCAGCAATCTTGGGCTCAACTTGTCTGGGCCCACAGTCTTTTCTTGGCCAAGCGATTTAAGAAGGAAATGAACCTCCTCCTGCCTTATTGTCACCACTGACAGTTTTGACACAGTGCTTGCAGCTAGCCAAGGAGGATCCCTTGCTGGATCAGGAACTTGCATTTTGGTAGCTAAGTGTTCGGCAAAGAGGTCCGTCTACTCATGACTACTAGTAGAGGTGGTTCCGTATTGTCGATTTAGAGGTGGAATGAGTTCATCAGGCAGATAACCTTGTCTGTCCTTGACCAGGGACCACCAGGTTTTGGAGCCTACCCTACCTGATGCTAGCTTTCTTTTTGTGTCCACCTCCCATTTAGCAATGGCCCACTTTTGAACGTCACCCATATGCCTACAGGCTTGCCTGTCCAAGTTCCTGTTATAGGTGGTAGGATGTCTCTTATACCTTCGCCATGCTTTGTACTTAGCAGTAGCAGCCTCTCTACAACGAAAGCCAAACCAAGGCTGATCTGTAGGCTTAGTCACATATTGCCGGTGAGGAATGTGTTCTTGTTGTAGATTAAGGATGTGTCCAGTGAAGGCTTTCACTTAGTTGTCAACATCCCCTTGGAGAAGAGCATTCCAATCGGTGGTGGCGAGCTCAGAGCAAAGGGCTGGCCAGTTACCTCTTTCCCATAGCCAGGTTGTGCGTGTGGACTCCTCACCTCGTTCTGTTGGGATCTTAAGTGTCGTAAAAACAGCCTTGTTGTCAGATGATCCAACGTACTCGAGGGGTTGACAAGTGACTATACCTTCTGCCAAGTCATTCACTACTGGGTCAAGGGAGGAGCCAGAGATGTGAGTAGGGAAATCAACAAAGTTTCTCATGTCAAATACTGCAAGAAGGTCATCAAAGTCTGTCTGTATAAGGTGTTGGTTGAGGTCACCAACCATTATGATACGTTGACAGTTGCGTTGTAGCAGAAGGGAGTCCACATTTTCCATTAGGAAGTTGATGGAGTCTGCATGGTGCCACTGAGGTTTGTTCATTGCACATGCTAGTACTGAGGTACTAGTGTTTATGCAGAGCTTGAAGAGCATCATTTCAAGATGAGTAGGAGTGGCAACATCAATGTGCTGGGCATGAACACTTTTAGAGAAGCACACAGCAACACCTCCTCCTTGCCCTTGCCTGTCTCTTCTCATCCATGAGGTGTAGCCAGCAATTCTTGCAAAATTTTCTGGAGTCCTGTCGTCCAAAAATGTTTCAACAACGGCTATCATGTCGGGACGTCGAGTGTTCACAAAACTATGTGTGAGCTCTCCAATATTAGTAATGAAACCTCTAATGTTGGCCGACAGGATGCTGATAGACTGGCTCCTCATGATGTGGTCAGCTTGAGGTGGTGGGTGTGTAAGGCATGTAAGGTTCCTGCTCTTGAGAGAGGTAGAGTACTGAGGCAGCTGCAGGGATGTAGGTCTGTGGTCTTGTATAAGGCACAATGTCACCTGCTGGGCTGAGATAGGAGTAGCTGAGTGGGTGACGTGTGAGTGTTCACCAGTTCAGAGATCCTGCTGGTTTCTTCCGAGAACAGGTCTCTAAACAGGTGGTTCTGTCTGTCAAGTTTCCTTTTTCTTCCGACACTGGTCCTCCTGATGTCCTTTCTTGTAGCAGTAATTGCACCTGGTATCTCTTTCTCTCTCTCTCTCTCTCTCTCTCTCTCTCTCTCTCTCTCTCTCTCTCTCTCTCTCTCTCTCTCTCTCTCTCTCTCTCTCTCTCTCTCTCTCTCTCTCTCTCTCTCTCTCTCTCTCTCTCTGGGGTTATATCTGTCCTTGCATTGTTTTCCCCAATCGGTCGCCCCTTGACCTCATGTGTGTAGAAGGAAGAGGGAAGGGGAGGCGAGAGAGGTAAAGAGAGAAATTGAAATGGAGGGAGGGGATGGTGAGGAGGGTAGGGGAATTTGTAAAGAGTAAATGGGCTGATGAGGGAATTTGAAATGGTTGAGGGTGAATAGAATCTAGGGAGGGGAGGGGTGGGACGAAGAGTTGATGGGTAGAAGATGGGGTAAAAGGGGATGTGGTGGCGAGGCGAGGGGGAGAAGGAAGAGGTGAGAGGGATTGGGATTAAGAGGTAATGGGAGTAGAAGAAAAGGGTGAGAGGGATGGGATGAAAAGATAGGGGGGAGTAAAAGGAATGGGTGAGGGAAAGTGGGATGAAGAAGTGATAGGGAAAGAAGGAAGGGGTTAGAGGTGAGTGGAATGAAGAAGGGATGGAGAGTAGAAGGAAGGGGTGACGGGGGAGAGGACCTGCATTGGTCCATTTGCGTTTCATAGTGTTGTGCTGTGTTCCATCAGTAGTGGCCGTGGCATCATCTTGGGCACTGGAATTGCCCCCCCCCTTCCCTCTCCCAGCCCCCTGACAGTAGTGGCACCATCCCTATCACTCCTCTTCCCCCCCCCTCTCCAATTGGCACTTTGACACCCTCCTCTTCACCCTTAAAAATGTTGAAAACGGGTCCCAAGGATCTGACACGTCCAGGAACCTGACACACTCCCAGGAACCTGACACACTCCCAGGAACCTGACACTCTCCCAGGAACCTGACACTCCCAGGGACCTGACATTCCCAGGAACCTGACACACTCCCAGGAACCTGACACACTCCCAGGAACCTGACACACTCCCAGGAATCTGACACACTCCCAGAAACCTGACACACTCCCAGGAACCTGACACTCTCCCAAGAACCTAACACTCTCCCAGGAACCTGACGCTCCCAGGACCCTGACACTCCCAGGAACCTGACACACTCCCAGGAACCTGACACTCCCAGGAACCTGCCACTCCCAGGAACCTGACACTCCCAGGAACCTGACAGACTCTCAGGAACCTGACACTCTCCCAGGAACCTGACACACTCCCAGGAACCTGACACTCTCCCAGGAACCTGACACTCTCCCAGGAACCTGACACTCTCCCAGAAACCTGACACTCCCAGGAACCTGACACTCCCAGGGACCTGACATTCCCAGGAACCTGACACACTCCCAGGAACCTGACACACTCCCAGGAACCTGACACACTCCCAGGAATCTGACACACTCCCAGAAACCTGACACACTCCCAGGAACCTGACACTCTCCCAAGAACCTAACACTCTCCCAGGAACCTGACGCTCCCAGGACCCTGACACTCCCAGGAACCTGACACACTCCCAGGAACCTGACACTCCCAGGAACCTGCCACTCCCAGGAACCTGACACTCCCAGGAACCTGACAGACTCTCAGGAACCTGACACTCTCCCAGGAACCTGACACACTCCCAGGAACCTGACACTCTCCCAGGAACCTGACACTCTCCCAGGAACCTGACACTCTCCCAGAAACCTGACAGACTCCCAGGAACCTGACACTCCCAGGAACCTGACACTCCCAGGAGCCTGATACACTTCCAAGAACCTGACACACTCCCAGGAACCTGACAGACTCCCAGGAACCTGACAGACTCCCAGGAACCTGACAGACTCCCAGGAACCTGACAGACTCCCAGGAACCTGACACTCCCAGGAACCTGACACACTCCCAGGAACCTGACACACTCCTAGGAACCTGACACACTCCTAGGAACCTGACACACTCCTAGGAGCCTGACACACTCCCAGGAACCTGACACACTCCCAGGAACCTGACACACTCCCAGGAACCTAACACTCCCAGGAACCTGACAGACTCCCAGGAACCTGACAATCACAGGAACCTGACACACTCCCAGGAACCTGACACACTCCCAGGAACCTGACACACTCCTAGGAACCTGACACACTCCTAGGAACCTGACACACTCCCAGGAACCTGACACACTCCCAGGAACCTGACACAATCCCAGGAACCTGACACACTCCCAGGAACCTGACACACTCCTAGGAACCTGACACTCCCATGAACCTGACAATCACAGGAACCTGACACATTCCTAGGAACCTGACACACTCCGATGAGCCTGACACACTCCCAGGAATCTGACAGTCCCAGGAACCTGACAGATCACAGGAACCTGACACTCCCAGGAACCTGACACACTCCCAGGAACCTGACACACTCCCAGGAACCTGACACATTCCCAGGAACCTGACACACTCCGATGAGCCTGACACACTCCCAGGAATCTGACACTCCCAGGAACCTGACAGACTCCCAGGAACCTGACACACTCCAGGAACCTGACACACTCCCAGGAACCTGACAGATTCCCAGGAACCTGACACACTCCCAGGAACCTGACACACTCCCAGGAACCTGACAGATTCCCAGGAACCTGACACACTCCCATGAACCTGACAATCGCAGGAACCTGACACATTCCCATGAACCTGACATACTCCCACTGACTTGTGTATGTTAGTGAGTTTCTATGAAAATAATTTTTTTCCAGTGAAGACAGTTGCAGATATGACCAAAGTGTATATCACTTGGTAAAATATACCAACAAGGGCCGTGAATAAGATACAATTTGAGATTTATGATATTTCCTGAGGAGACGTTTCGTTCACCAGGAACTTTATCAATCCATGGATTGATGAGGTTACTAGTGGGCGAAACATCTTAATAAGTACCATAAATTGCATATTGTGTCTTATTCATATATGAATGATTTTAATGTCGCTGTGACATCCTTCTTTAATATCCTAGCACATTCTCTTCGCTGAAAAATATAGTATATTACTCACTATTTTAAGGAAGAAATTAAAAGAAAAATTCTGAACACTCGATAGGAGAGTAAGATTAAGAAGAAAATATGTTAAGCATATATTTACTAGATTCCAATCAGGGTTTATGTAACGGAGGTATAAATACCTCAGTATATATATATGTATATATATATATATATATATATAATATTATATATATATATATATATATATATATATATATATATATATAAGAGAATAGAGATGAGAGAGAGAGAGAGAGAGAGAGAGATTCATCTACGCTGTGATGTTAGCACGTTTCTGGTATGACAGTGACTGAATGAATGATGGTGAAAGTGCTTCTTCTTTATCGGGTCACCTGACCTCTGTGGGAGGCGGCCGGTGCGTTAAAAAAATATGTAGCTTTAACGAAGCACGTGTTAACACACTAATTAACACAGTCCATGAGTTTAATATGACACCGTTTAACAATATTCTAAGTTAAGTAATGGATTACGTAGTAAAGAAATAATGTTTACATTAGATTTTTTATTAAAATATTTTATTAGAATATTAAAATAATATTTTCGTCGCTTTGTTATATTCAATGTTTTAATGTTGGCGCTTCAGTCTCGGCTGGAGGTGATGACATGTCAGTTACAGTGAATATTCATAAAGATGTTGTATATCTCTGAGTTCATGTACACTAGTAAATGTATTTAAGTGTTCATACACTGAACATTGTATCACTCAGTGTGCATGCGCTGAGAGTTTAGTTTACTTCCGATTTTAGGATGTAAAACATTCTTGATGTTAATGTGAAAATGAATTTTATCTTTAATGACCAACATGTAGTTGATGGAGTCTAGACCTAACTAGTGGACTGCTACTCCCAAAGGGGCATTAACTTGTCTATATTTCTTGCACGACCAAAATTCATATACGTATAATCATTTTTTTTTTTTCACATTTGTTTCTGTTCAGTGATTATTTGGGATCTGTGTTCTCTGACAACCTCTTGGTGTTCGTGTACAGTACATGATCTTAGTGCTTCATTTCTGTTGCTTGCTTTTTGGGTGGTGAGTAGGATGTGTAGTGGGTGGGATGGCTGGTGAATGAGATGGATGGTGGGTGCAATGGATAGAAGGTGGGATGGTCGTTAGTGGAATAGTTGGTGTGCTGGATGGGTGGTATGTGAGATGGATGGCGAGTGGACTACATGATTTTCCGCTATCTGCCTCTTACTTGTACTCATCCCTTTCCCTAAATCGTTTTCCTCGTCCCATTCATCTAATCCAATTCCTTCCTCTCCCTCTCCTTCGCCCCTCTCGCTTGCCCCTCGCCCCTCTCGCTTTCCCCTCGCCCATCTCCTTCTCCGCTCTTCCTCTCCTCCCCTCCCTTCCCTCCCATGTTCCACGTCTGGTTTGTCCCCAGGGTGTTGGAGGCTTGTCATCTGGCTAGACGGCTCATAATCTACAGTGTGGTGAACATCCTCTCCTGCCTGAGCCTCCATCACTGTGCTCGGCTGCAAGGGAAACACCAGCACTGTTTTCCAGATTATCAGGCATCCAGCCTTTTACTTCCCAGGTCCTGAAAGTCAGGTTTTCCAAGGAATGACGAAAGAGGCGATTTTTCTGTCAGGAACTGTGCTTCAGCATTTTTAGATATTTTTAATTTAGGGTTTCGGTTCACCATTAAACCCCCACTTTAGTGAGGAGAGATTAGACGACCTCTGTGAAAGTGTGAATTGTGCTTTGTACCTAACAGTAGATGCTATGGGAATACCGACTCGTTGTTAGATAATAGACACAGAAACAGAAATTATAAATTTTATTCAGACAACGTTTCATCTGAAAAAGACTGCTGTGCAGGCGAAACATTGTCTAAATAAAGTTTCCAGTTAATGCTGTTTGTCTGTCATCTACGACCTGTGAAGTTTTCATGGATGTCAAGGCTGGAAACGAATCTCGACGAGGTTTTTTTTCCAGGCCATAAAAAATGCTCACTATATGAATAACATGTGTGTTCATAATTAACAAGAACAATGAAAAGTCAAAACACATCAAAACAACAGCTCACTACTTTCATCTTAGTAAAATATGCTTTCCGGCATCTTATAAAAAGATTTCACCATATTTTTTTAAAGGTTAAATGCTTGAGTACCTGTGAATCAAAGTCAGAAGGTTCTTCAAAGTTCTCTTGGTCTAAAAAGCCAGAAGATTCTTACTTCAAAGTTTGATAAACTTCGTTTTTATTTCAATTTAAATTTTTTTAGTTTTGTTTCAATCTTTTCTAAGGAACTCTAAAACAGGAAAGAAAAGAAACACGAACAGTTTTTTTCCTCTATTGAACAATTATAAAGCTGGGAGGAAAAAGTGAATATTGATTTCAAGATTATAAAGAATCCAAGCTGATGGTAGAGGTGATGGAAGCTGCTGGTAGTGA
>NC_069435.1:19664374-19674374 GCF_026875155.1 Cherax quadricarinatus | reverse complement strand
AATATTAATTGGTAAAGTCGTCCAACTGCACATATCTTTCCTAGTCTCAACATTTTTATTTCGTTTGGACAAGTGTTTATTACATGTGAATCCTCTGACAACATTCTGTACTACCCTAAAGTGCAGTGGTTATCTCAGGAGTAAAGTGCAGTGGTTATCTCAGGAGTAAAGTGCAGTGGTTATCTCAGGAGTAAAGTGCAGTGGTTATCTCAGGAGTAAAGTGCAGTGGTTATCTCAGGAGTAAAGTGCAGTGGTTATCTCAGGAGTAAAGTGCAGTGGTTATCTAAGGAGTAAAGTGCAGTGGTTATCTCAGGAGTAAAGTGCAGTGGTTATCTCAGGAGTAAAGTGCAGTGGTTATCTCGGGAGTAAAGTGCAGTGGTTATCTCAGGAGTAAAGTGCAGTGGTTATCTCAGGAGTAAAGTGCAGTGGTTATCTCAGGAGTAAAGTGCAGTGGTTATCTCAGGAGTAAAGTGCAGTGGTTATCTCAGGAGTAAAGTGCAGTGGTTATCTCGGGAGTAAAGTGCAGTGGTTATCTCAGGAGTAAAGTGCAGTGGTTATCTCAGGAGTAAAGTGCAGTGGTTATCTCAGGAGTAAAGTGCAGTGGTTATCTCAGGAGTAAAGTGCAGTGGTTATCTCGGAGTAAGTGCAGTGTTATCTAGGGAGTAAAGTGCAGTGGTTATCTCAGGAGTAAAGTGCAGTGGTATCTCAGGGAGTAAAGTGCAGTGGTTATCTCAGGAGTAAAGTGCAGTGGTTATCTAGGGAGTAAAGTGCAGTGGTTATCTCAGGAGTAAAGTGCAGTGGTTATCTAGGGAGTAAAGTGAAATGGTTATCTCAGGATAAGTGCAGTGGTTATCTAGGGAGTAAAGTGCAGTGGTTATCTAGGGAGTAAAGTGCAGTGGTTATCTCGGGACTAAAGTGCAGTGGTTATCTAGGGAGTAAAGTGCAGTGGTTATTTCGGGAGTAAAGTGCAATAGTTATCTCGGGAGTAAAGTGCAGTGGTTATCTCGGGAGTAAAGTGCAATGATTATCTAGGGAGTAAAGTGCAATGATTATCTAGGGAGTAAAGTGCAATGATTATCTTCGGAGTAAAGTGAAAGTGGTTATCTAGGGAGTAAAGTGCAATGATTATCTAGGGAGTAAAGTGCAATGATTATCTAGGGAGTAAAGTGCAATTATTATCTATGGAGTAAAGTGCAATGGTTATCTAGGGAGTAAAGTGCAATGGTTATCGGGAGTAAAGTGCAGTAGTTATCTAGGGAGTAAAGTGCAATAGTTATCTAGTGAGTAAAGTGCAGTGGTTATCTAGGGAGTAAAGTGCAGTGCTTATCAAGGGAGGAAAGTGCAATGGTTATCTCGGGAGTAAAGTGCAGTGGTTATCTAGGGAGGAGAGTGCAGTGGTTATCTAGGGAGTAAAGTGCAGTGGTTATCTAGGGAGGAAAGTGCAGTGGTTATCTAGGGAGTAAAGTGCAGTGGTTATCTAGGGAGTAAAGTGCAATAGTTATCTCGGGAGTAAAGTACAATGGTTATCTGGGGAGTAAAGTGCAGTGGTTATCTAGGGAGTAAAGTGCAGTGGTTATCTTGGGAGTAAAGTGCAGTGGTTATCTCGTAGGCAAAGTTTGAGGTCGTGAGATACATCTTAAAATCTGTGATAATTTTCTCAAGCAACTCCTGGAGACAAGTAAATGGGAAATGATACAATCAAATCAAAAGGAAGGAAAAAGTTACTTTAATTCTTCGAATCAAGAACACTTCAACATGGGGGCGCCTCCCTCCTCTACCTCTTAAAGGAGTACCAAACGTAGGAGTAATTACCCCTGGGGGAATAAAAGTTAAGGTGGTAATAGGTGGTAAGAAAATAACTATTGACTTAAATTCAAGAAAAAATGCGGTACGACGGATCAGGAATTATTGTTAAATTGTTTAGTAATAAATTTAAAAAACTTTATAGTTAATTATAAAGTTAAACAATATATAAATTGCAACTAATAACATAAAAAATAATTAAATATATATAAGTGTGTTGGACACCCAAATACGTTTGCATATATATGCATACAGGAAAAAGTCATCAGTACCAGATCGACTTATAGTAAGTATAATATTTAGGCTATCTATATTTACACTGTATTTATACTATGAGAACAGAGGGCAAAACAGCTGATAATACTGCAATCCTTCGCACAGTACATATTTAATACCCCTACTGGCCCTGTAATTTGTAGCCATATTAACCTATAAAATAATGGGCCCACTTTTCCATGGTTTTCTAGTTAGGTCATGCAGCCTTATACTCACTTAGCCAATACAATAAACCAAATTGTGAAAGGTAACAGGCAGTGGCCCGGGAAATTTTAAGCAAGTGAAAAAGTTTTGGGCAGGGCCTAAAGGCTTCCAAAACGCGAGTCACTTGATGCTGATAGTGCTGGGAACCAAATAACGTGACTTACTGAAATAGACTTCAGGTAGAAATATTTCCACATTGACGGTTAATTTATCAAAGAATCGTTACAGAGCGCTGTAGTCGCTCAGTATATTATTAAACTGTTTAAATCTTAAAATATTTTTTTTATTTCTTTCTAAATTTGCGACATTATTTCTCTATTTGCAATGTGAATACAGAAAAACTTACATAAATCTTATTTTAATATAGTGTTGCGCAGCAATTTCGCCTGCATATATATATATATATATATATATAATATATATATATATATATATATATATATATATATATATATATATATATATATATATATATATATATATATATGAAAAGAGGGGCAAAACAAGCTTGGATAAATAACCAGCAATCGTTACGACACTAATACACCCATTTCAACACCCTTCTAGGGCCCCCGTCTCTCATTATACCCATAGCAACGCCCACAAGAATCATAGCAACGCCCCACACACCCCTCCCGGCATTCTATTTCGCCTGCTCACTTACCCTCTCCATCGCCAGCATCACCACTAGCCCTCAGCATCCTGGCAGAGATGAACGACATCCAGGCACTGCCGCGGACAATCTATTAAGCAGTGTGTGAATAATGACGGTGGTGCAGAGTCCAGGCTTCCCTAGAAACAGCGACGTCAGCTCTTTATCGAGCACTGGTAGTAGGAGGTGCTACCTGATCTTCCTGAACTTTCACTCTCAGAGGCTTTTCTGGAAAACAACGGTAATAGCTACTACTTAAAAAGACTTACTGATCTCATTGTTATAGTCTCTCCTCAAGGGAAGACAAATTATTTTCGAAATGTCTTCAGGTCTTAGAAATAAGGGTGATGGCTGGACTCCTTAGGAAAGGTAAATTCCTTAAGAGAGGGGGAGGGGTTTCTTCGAATCTTAGAAGCGGTAGAATTCGCTTTGTCATAGCATTTGTGGAGGATCTGCAAGGTTTTTCGGTTTATCTGTAGAAGGTGTCAGTGAAAAACTATATCATTATTTGTTTTGCAAGTACTCGGTCAATAATGTTATGTTGCAGCGTTCATGTTCGTCTGTCTCACTGTCTGACCTCTATTGCTTTACGAAATTTATATTTTTGTTTCTTATTAATTTTCGGCAATGATTACACACACACACACACACACACACACACACACACACACACACACACACACACAAAATACACACACATATATAATATATATATATATATATATATATATATATATATATATATATATATATATATATATAATATAATATATATATATATATATATATATATATATATATATATATATATATATATATATATATATATATATATATATATATATATATATATGTCGTGCCGAATATGTAAAACTGGTCAATTAGCAAGAGCTCATTTAAAATTAAGTCATTTCTATAATTTTCTCTTATACGTTTAAAGATATATTTTTTTCATAAATGTTGATGTAAAAATTTATAATTTCGCAGCAAAAGGAACTTAGAAAACTTACCTAACCTTATTATAGCAAGCGCAATTTATTTTAGCCTAACCCAACTAAATATATTTTAGATTTGTTTACAATAATTTAATACTAAACAAACACAGTGAAATATATTATTTTCGTTAGGATCAGAATGATTTTGGCGAAATTATTGCATACACAAATTTTCACTTGTCCTATATGGCAAGATGAGCGTTGCTATTTAAGCCAAGATCGCAAGTTCTGCCTATTCGGCACGACATATATATATATATAAATATATATATATATATATATATATATATATATATATATATATATATATATATAATATATATATATATATATATATATCGTGCCGAATATGTAAAACTGGTCAATTAGAAAGAACTCATTTAAAATTAAGTCCTTTCTGAAATTTTCTCTTATACTTTTAAAGATATATTTTTTTCATTAATGTTAATGTAAATTTTTTAATTTTGCAACGAAAGGAACTTAGAAAACTTATCTAACCTTATTATGACAAGAGCAATTTATTTTAGCCTAACTCAGCTAAATATATTTTAGATTTGTTTACAGTAATTTAATACCAAACAAACACAGTGAAATATATTTTTTTCGTTACGTTCAGAATGATTTTGGCAAAATTAATGCATACACAAATTTTCACTTGTCCTATATGGCAAAATGAGCTTTGCTATTTAAGCCAAGATCGCAGTTATGTCTACTCGGCACGACATATGTATATATATATATATATATATATATATATATATATATATATATATATATATATATATATATATATATATATATATATATATATATATGTCGTGCCGAATATGTAAAACTGGTCAATTAGCAAGAACTCATTCAAAATTTAGTCCTTTCTAAAATTTTCTCTTATACGTTTAAATATATATTTTTTTCATTTATGTTAATGTAAAAATTAATAATTTTGTACTGAAAGAACCTTAGAAAACTTACCTAACCTTATTTCAACAAAAGCAATTTAATTTACCCTACTCCAGCTAAATATATTCTGGATAAGTTTACAATACTTTAATAATCAAGAAACGCAATGAATATATTTTTTCGTTAGGGTTAGAATTATTTTTTGCGAAATTATTGCATACACAAATTTTCGCTTGCCTTATTCGGCAAGAGCGTTGCTATTTAACCCAAAATCGCAAGTTTTGCCTTTTCGGCACGACACCACACACACACACACACACACACACACACACACACACACACACACACACACACACACACACAACACACACACACACACACACACACATACACACACATATACACACACACATAATACACACACATACACACATACACATAAAAAAAACCACTGAAAAAAATTGTGAACTTCCAAACTCTTTCGTGATTTCCAACATTATCAAGGAAATATTTCGTTGATAATGTGAGAAATCACAAAATCGCTTGGAATTTCACTATTTTTTTCACAGTGGTTGTTCTGCATATTGTTAGATCCCCTGTTTACTATGATTTTAACACTTCGGCCGTCTCCCACCGAGGCAGGGTGACCCAAAAAGAAACACTTTCACCATCATTCATACATAATCATTGTCTTTGCAGGGGCGCTCAGATACGACAATTGAAATGTCACTCCATACAGCCAACATCGCAGGCCCGTGCTTTAAAGTGCAGCCATTGTACTTCCCACCTCCAGGACTCAAGTCCGGCTAACCGGTTTCCCTGAATCCCTTCACAAAATATTATCCTGTATGTATGTATTTATGTATGTATATATGTACGTATACGTGAGAGAATGAGCATGTTATGAAGGGTAGCAGGTCAGGTGTAGAGAGTTATAAGAAGCACTTTTGTAGACCTGCTGGCTATTTCTACATGTGAAGTTCTCAACAAAAGTGTACGAATAAATAAATAAAAAAAATAAGGGGAATAAGACAAGAAAAATACTTTTATGGCTTCTGGGAAAAATTATAAGATTTTTTTTTTTATGATACATTGATGTTCGTCACATAGACGTAACGTTTAAATTTTCACGTTTTGTTGTCACGCGTTATGTGAGGACGAGTTGAAAACAGATTTAATGGGTTACTTTAACTATGAAGAAGAGGTAATGATAGAGTTCGTAATACCTCTTATTCTTACTCTAAACTCGTTATAAACATTCTTACTTTAACCTCGTCATTAACTTACTTTAACGCTCGTTTAAAAAACATTCTTACTTTAACGCTCGTGTATAAACATTCTTACTTTAACGCTCGTGTATAAACATTCTTACTTTAAGCTCGTGTATAAACATTCTTACTTTAAGCTCGTGTATAAACATTCTTACTTTAACGCTCGTGTATAAACATTCTTACTTTAAGCTCGTGTATAAACATTCTTACTTTAAGCTCGTGTATAAACATTCTTACTTTAACGTTCGTGTATAAACATTCTTACTTTAACGCTCGTGTATAAACATTCTTACTTTAACGCTCGTGTATAAACATTCTTACTTTAACGCTCGTGTATAAACATTCTTACTTTAACGCTGATATCTAAGCATTTTAACTTAAACACTCTTAATTAAGCACTCATGCTAAAACACATTTGCTTAAACAATCTTTCCTAATACTTAATGAACTTTCTTAAACTCTTAAGCTCTTGCCTGTTGACACACTAAGACTCTTTTATAAACACTCACTTAAATTCACTTTCCTAAACATGCTTATTTAAACACTTGCGTATTTTAAAATTCGAGTTAACTCTCGTGTCCGCATTTCAGTTTGTTTGGTTTAACGCCATTAGTGTAACATTTAGTCATGAGTTCCGGAGAAAAGTTACAAATTTTCTTTTAAACACAGAGTACAGCCTTAAGGAGGAGATCAAAGGAGTTTATCCTCAGGACTTTAACTAAAAGATGATTTTACTCTCAAAGTTAAATCAGCTGCGCATTCATTTTGCTGTGGAGAGGGAGAGAGAGAGAGAGAGAGGGGGGGGGAGCTGTTGATCCTAGAAACTGGAGATAACCTGCCATGTCTTGGTTTAAACTTTATTGTCTCGTATTCCTTAGGTACTGTATGATTCTTGCTTGATAGGTAAACAGGTCATGATGTGACAAAAATACCACAGTGAAAAAAGGATATAAAACCTGAGCTTACACACATATCTTCTTCTGAAGATATGTGTGTAAGCACATGGAAACGCCACAGGTTTTATTTCCTCTTTTCAATTTTCACTCTGGTATTTTTTTCATATTTGCAACCACACGTTTTATTGTGATTTCTTCCAGGTCATGGTGTAACCTTTGGAAACGAAATACAGATCAGGGTGGCCACAATTTTTGCCTTTGCACCATTATTTTTACTAAACGAAGTCGCTCTATTCTGCCTCGCGTCCCTCTCTAAGAACTTTAATAGGCTCTTAAAACAATTTTCCTTAGGGTTGTGTTGATGTTCTGAAAAAAAATCAGTTACCATCTTTTCCTTAACCTTACGCAGTAGACCTGTCCAGTATATTGGTCTGTAGTCTAAAATTTCCTGCCTCTTTGTTATTAATTGGTAAAATACACTTAGTTTATTTATATCACTGCCTTCTCATATTACTTATACACAAGCAACTTGCATAAGGCGTCAGCTGCTTCTTGCAGCAGCCAGTGTGAGATGGAATATGATCTCAATTCTTCTCATAGAGTGAAAACCTGGAATCATAGATAAATGTGGTTATAATCATAAACATAATATTTAAAGGGGGGAACCGGTAAGCCAGCGGAAGGCCTTGGTCAGATGAGCAAAAGCTCCAGCGGTGGGTCATCATATGACTAGGACCCGCGTCAGGAAACAATCGTCCTGTTTCCTGACAGATCTTACCTAAGTGGAAACCTGGTGTATGATACCGATAAATTGTGGTTAAAGATACATTAACGAAAACCGACGTTTTTATTATGAAGACGTTTGGGTCACTGGGACCTTGTCCACTCCTGTGGTCTTGTTTGAAATGAACCAACCAAGTCCCAGGACCGAAATGTGTTTTCTCACCTCCTTAACCAGTCTCCTGGTAAGTTGTGTTCTGCTCTGTTAACTTTCTCCTCAAGTGTCCTCATGCTTCACATGTTACTTCCACAATTTCCACCAAATCGAGCGGTTTTTTCATCTTCCAGTCCCGGGTAGTTGAACATTTATAGTGTTACACGCTTGCTGACAAGCCTAGTAAAAGAAAGGTTCCGTCTGAAATGGATATCTTTATTTACAGATTTTTTTTTTACCGTCCTTATTAGTTCTAAAAAATATGTTCTTTTCTGATAGGTTTCTCACATGCTTTTCTCTTATTTTTGTCATGAATAGAATGCCATCTATCATAGCTACTGGCTAGATGTACAAATTTTGGGGGAATTTTTCTATTTCTTCTTCTTCTTCTTCTTCTTCTTCTTCTTCTTCTTCTTCTTCTTCTTCTTCTTCTTTTATTATTATTATTATTATTATTATTATTATTATTATTATTATTATTATTATTATTATTATTAGTAGTAGTAGTAGTAGTAGTAATATTAATAGTAATAATAATAGTAGCAGTAGTATTACTCTGTTTCCATTTTTCTTTGGGGATTCTCTATCTCAATTCCTTCACTCTTCACCATTATTTACATAAACGACCTATTTTTCTTGTAAAACAATAATCTCGTCCCGTTCTTTACCGTCCTCCCTCCCTTCTCCTCTCTCCCCCCCCCCCCCCATCATCTCACTTCTCTACCTCCTTCCTTTCCCCGACTAAGCCTGAATGCCTTCCACATCCCCCCCCCCGGGCGCGAATAAATCCTACGGTTTAGCGCTTCCCCTTAGATTATAAATAAAATATCTACCTCCTTCCCTTCCTCCTCCCGTCTAACTCTGGGAACATTTCCCTCCCACTTTCTCGAAAGAAACAAAGAAATCACTTTTATTTCCTCATAAACATCCCCTCCTCTCCCCCCCTCCATTAGAATATTCCTCAGTTTAATGAATCGTTTCTTTTCAAAAAAATTTTTTTTTGTCAGTTTTTAATTTTCTTGAAAGAATCCACACACAAAAAGTAAGGTTTGTCCAACACAAACGTAGCCAGCGCATGGAAATCGATCTAATTTTTTTTTTTGCAAGAGAAAAAAAATGTAAGGTGGAAAGCATTCCTAGGTTTTAGCGGAGTAAGGAAAAGTCGATCCCTGACTCTGATTGGGCGTAGAGGTGGAACTAATTGAAGTGTGAGGAGGTGATAATTGTTACATGATACGGAGAGTGAACGAGCTTGCGTTTGCTCACTTATTTTAACCCAGCTACTTTTTTTTTAGGTGAAGGGGTCGAGAAAGAAAATTAGGATGGAAGAAATGTTCGATGAATCAAAGTTCGCAGATGAGGTACAATTAGTTAGGCAAATACAAACTGGAGAGGACACAGAAAGATGCTACTTAAGAAGTGTCTCAATGAGAGATGAGATAGACCAAAGAAAATTGGACATCACTACACCAGAAGATGCTGTAGAGCAAATTGCGTACATCAAAACAAATGGGACCAATGGCTGAAGCTAATGAGGAAAATAAGTATTGAAGATAAGTGAAAGTTGTAAGAGTAGCTGGAGAAACTACAGAAGTGGTCAGAAAAGTTATTTGTCGTCATCCTCAATAAGTGCAATGGGTTCCAGAAGTAGAAAACCTCTCGGAACTCATCAGAGGTAAAGGCATATCAAAAGTAAAGGTATCCGGGTGGAAGAAAGATCATATACGGCACACAGATTGTGGAAAAAGAGGTCACAGCCCCTGGCGAAGAAGAGCCGAGAGGTAAACATAGCAACGAGTACCTTCTGATTAACCTTCCAGCATACACACTCACACCTAACAAACTTATAAACAACATTCAGATATCTCAACAAAGAGCCTCGAGGACCCTGCACACGACGTACGTCGGATCCATCACTGAGTATGCAGCACCAGCATGGAACCCACAAATAATTAATAAATTAATTAGAAACTAGGTAAAGTTAAGAGATTAACGACCAGCCTAGTCCCAGGGATAAAAAAAAATTCATACCAAAAACTTAAAGGAGCTAAATTTTAAGTCTGGAAGAT
>NC_069435.1:19639374-19661874 GCF_026875155.1 Cherax quadricarinatus | reverse complement strand
TTGTATATGTGAACGACATGACGGAAGGGTTAGACTCAGAAGTGTCCCTGTTTGCAGATGATGTGAAGTTAATGAGAGAATTAAATCTGATGAGGACCAGGCAGGACTTCAAAGAGACCTGGACAGATGGACCCCTTTGGTCCAGCAAATGGCTTCTCGAATTTAACCCCTGCCAAATGCAAAGTCATGAAGATAGGGGAAAGGGGCCCAAAGAAGACCACAGACAGAGTATAGGCTAGGTGGACAAGACTGCAAACCTCACTAAAGGGAGAAAGATCTTGGGGTGGATATAACACCGAGCATGTCTCCGGAGCACACATCAATCAGATAACTGCTGCAGCATATGGGCGCCTGGCAAACCTGAGAACAGCACCCCGACACCTTAGTAAGGAATCATTCAAGACACTGTACACGTGTATTTTAGGCCCATACTGGAGTATGCAGCACCTGTTTGGAACCCGCACTTGATAAAGCACGTCAAGAAACTAGAGAAAGTAAAAAGGTTTGCAACAAGGTTAGTTCCAGAGCTAAGGGGAATGTCTATGAAGAAAGATTAAGGGAAATCGGCCTGACGACATGGAGGACAGGAAGGGTCAGGGGAGACATGATAACGACATATAAAATACTGCGTGGAATAGACAAGGTGGACAAGGACAGGATTGTTCCAGGGAGGGGACACAGAAACAAGAGGCCACAATTGGAAGTTGAAGACACAAATGAGTCAGGGGATAGTAGGAAGTATTTCTTCAGTCATAGAGTTGTAAGGCAGTGGAATAGCCTAGAAAATGACGTATGGAGGCAGGAACCAACAAGTTTTAAGACGAGGTTTGATAAAGCTCATGAGCGGGGGAAAGAGGGTCTAGTAGAACCGGTGAAGAGGCGGGGCCAGGAGCTAGGACTCGACCCCTGCAACCACAAAATAGGTGAGTCACAAATAGGTGATACACACACACACACACACACGCGGCGCCTGTGACAATGGGGTCCCACAGGGGTCAGTTCTAGGACCAGTGGTATTTTGATATATGCGAACAACATGAGAAGGAATAGACTCTGAAGTGTCCCTGTTCGCAGATAATGTGAAGTTGATGAGAAGAATTAAATCGGATGAGATAGGCAAACTGCAAAGAACCTGGACAGGCTGGACATGTGGTCCAGAAACTGGCTGCCCCGAATTCAACCCTGCCAAATGCAAAGTCATGAAGTTGGGAGGCAAAGAAACCCCAGATAGAGTATAGGCAAGGTGGACAAAGACTACAGACCTCACTCAGGGAGAAAGACCTTGGGGTGACCATAACACCGAGCACATTTTACTGAGCACACATCAACCAAATAACTGCTGCAGCAACGGACGCCTGGCAACCTGAGATTAGCGTTCGATACCTTAATAAGGAATCGTTCAAGACCTTACACGTGTAGTTAGACCCATACGAGTATGCAGCACCAGTCGGACCCACACGGTCAAACACGTCGAGAAAATTAGAGAAAGTACAAAGGGTTGCAACAAGGCTGTCCCAGAGCTCAGGGGAATGTCGTACGAGAAAGGTTGAGGGAAATCGGACTGACGGCACAGGAGGAGAGAAGGTCAGGGGAGACATGATAACGACATGCAAGATACTGCGGGGAATAGACAAGTGGACAGAGATAGGATGTTCCAGAGAGGGGACACAGAAACAAGGGGTCACAACTGGAAGCTGAAGACTCAGACGAGTCACAGGGACGTTAGGAAGTATTTCTTCAGTCATAGAGTCATCAGGAAGTGGAATAGCCTAGCAAGTGAAGTAGTGGAGGCAGGAACCCATACATAGTTTAAGAAGAGGTATGACAAAGCTCAGGAGCAGAGAGGGAGAGGACCTAGTAGCGATCAGTGAAAAGGCGGGCCAGGAGTGAGTCTCGACCCCTGCAACCACAATTAGGTGAGTACACACACACACACACACACACACACACACACACACACACACACACACACACACACACACACACACACACACACACCACACACACGCACACACACACATTCACGCGCACACACGCGCGCGCACACACACACACACACACATACACCCCACACACACACACACACACACACACACACACACACACACACACACACACACACACACACACACACACCCACAAAACACACACACATTCACGCACACACCTACACACACACCTACACACACAACAGGCCTAGTGTCTGATCGACATGTGCCTAGGACAAAATGGGAACTAACACACACACGCAACACACACATTCACGCACACACACACGCGCACACACACACACACACACACACACACACACAACCACACACAACAAACACAGACACCAACACACACAACAACAACACACACACACAACATTCACGAAACACACCTAAACACATACACACACAAACAGGCCTAGTGTCTGATCGACATGTGCTAGACAAATGTAACTAACACACACACGCACACACACACACACACACACACACACACACACACACACACACACACACACACACACACACACACACACACACACACCAACACACACCAACAGCACGCATATCAACAGGCCTAGTGTCTAACGACAGTGCTAGGACAAATGGTAACTAACACACACACACACAAGCACGCATATACAACAGGGTTAGTGTCTAATCGACATGTGCCTAGGACAAAACGGTAACCAACACGTACGATAAAGCTCTTGGTAGGGAGAGGGTGGACCTAAAACGGCCAGCGAAGAGGCGAGGCCAGGAGCTACGACTCAACCCCTGCAACCACCAATAGGTGAATACACACACAGACTACACATACGGAAAAAGAATTCCTAACTAAAACATCACACACTGTAGGCAGTTACCAGTCAAGGCAGCGAGGATCAACAGTTTTACAGCAATCAGACCACTGGCACAAGGGCCGCCTCCAATTTGCATGACACAATGTTTCGCGTCTGGGAATTGCATGGCTAAAATAAAGCCCTAGTGAATGTCTTACATTGATAGGTCGTCCTTTACGATTTCAGCTGAAGGAAAGCGAGGGTGGGGGGGGCGCACAGAAGGGTAAAGTTAGCAGACGGAGGGAGCAAGGGATGGAGAAGTGGGAGAGGTGATGGTGGTGGTGACTGCTGGTTTGTCAGCACACTGGAAAGTCTCTCGCAACTCTGATCTTTGTCAAATGATATCCAGAGCTGCGATTACTCGACCGCTGACATAATAGTGCTGAGAGTCAGTGATTTTGTAACGACCAGCTCACTGACTATGTTTCTACCCCATTTAAAAAAAAGAAACCTTTCACATAACGTCATAGGATGATAATTTGCGCAGACGCACGCGCAGGCGCGCGCTCGTGAGAGAGAGAGAGAGAGAGAGAGAGAGAGAGAGCAACAACACAGGCAACATCGGCAATTAGAACAAGAAGAAGAATGATGATGATACAAACAATCACAGCAATAACACACACACACACACATCACCACCACACAGGCTAAAACTTGCAAGGTTTTCCCTCAGTGCTGCATCATCAGAACACAGGAAGTGGGCCACGCTGATATCTTGTCTAATGTCTCGCAAAACCACTCTAAACCAGGGCTTTGCCCGGCATAAAGCGAAACAAAAAGAAACACGAGACGCAATCACATGTTTTATGTCTGTGGCAGAGGCTGAGCCTCCAGCGATAAGAGAGATAATTTAACGAGCACAACGATAATGACCGTGATGGTATCAGGCCAAGGGTGGTGCCAATACTGACACACACACACACACACACACACACACACACACACACACACACACACACACACACACACACACACACACACACGAGGCCAAGAATTGTGTCACCATTTGTGTGTACTTGAGACGAGAATCCAGGAGAAGAGAGTGAACGCACCACAATGGTGCAAAGAAACCCAGGTACCGTCTACCTTTTGAGGCCAATCTTCACAACTGAAAAATGAAATGAAGACACACAGCAATTAGTACAACCCCCATTAGCAATCCAAAATGTGAAATACATTTTTTTTATATTCTCTCATAATATTTTTTATGGAGAATGAACTGTAATATTTATAGGGCAGTGTTACAGTTTATGTAAAGTACTGCATACCTGTTGAAGTGTTCTTGTTCTGCAACAACTCCGTGAATTTGTGTTGTCCTGAAGCTGTTGATAATGGCATTCTGGAGAAAGAAGAGTGTCGGAGGGAGGGAGAGAGCCTTCTGTTTTTTTCTGTCTGACTCGCAAACCTAGATAGTACAAGATAATTCTGATAGTTCTTAATGTACGTAGAAGTAGACAGTACATCTTAGCATATAGCTTTGGTGTGGACTTTCATCCTCTGCTATGTCTTCTTCACATACTCTCCTGTACTGAAACCACGGAACGGGTGAGGTTCGAACCCACGGCCGGTGAGTACTGAAAGACCCATGCACTAACCGTGATTTGTTTGCAAACGTGTTATTAGGGTCACCTGTACTCCCATGTACAATAGGAAATGCAACTCTTGGCGAACATGCCAGGAGTGCAGGATCAACTATTGCTTGGAGCAATTCCTTTGGCTTACAATCCAATTTAAAGTTCGTGGAATATTTTCGTTTGAAGAAGATGACCTCGTCACTGAGATCTTTAAAGATTTGTGTTGTTCCGTTGCTGAAATTGTTCAGCTTCGGTGAGATATCCTAAAGTCTCAGTCTGCCGAATTACTAGGGAAACCTATAAAAGGTTCTCCTTCGTTCCTCGGATCATTTCTCATTGCATCATTGCAATTCTAATTGCATCATTCGCTTAGCGAATTCACATGAATATAATAAAAATAATAGTAATAATTATAATAATACTAATAAATATTATTATTATTATTTAAACATTTGAAGATGCAAAACGAAAACTATGTAGTATGATAATTATTTTTTATTGATAAATGCAGAGGTAAAATACGAAAGAAAATCTATGGTGAAAGGGCACTAGCGACGTCCCGCAGGATTTAGTACTTGCCCCATCAATGCTTCTAATTTATTTAAATGTCTTGTCAAGACATTTAAATAAATTAGAAGCTAAAAAATGCAGAGTGGAAACTCAGAATGACTTGAGAACATTATCAGAAGATTAATGTAAACTAAACAGGTGGATTGACTAATGATGTAATTTAATGTCGATAGATGGTACGCAGTGGAAATGGTTAAGTACCATTTAACGGAAATGGCAGTGTAACGTAATAGAAATAGATTAGTGAATGGAATGTAAATGGATAAGCGTCATATAATGGAAAAAAATGCATCAGTCTTGTGTGGTCCTCAATATTCATCAGTCTTGTGTGGTCCTCAATATTCATCAGTCTTGTGTGGTCCTCAAAATGCATCAGTCTTGTGTGGTCCTCAAAATCCATCGGTCTTGCATGGTCCTCAGTATCTATCAGATTTCACCTGGCTGCAGACGACCCAGAAAGGATAATTTCGACTTAAGGTCGACACACACCCTCGACGATGGTCAGTAAATAAGTCTCCTGTATTTGAGAATATTGATGTATAGATTATATAAATATTGTGGCTAATTCTCACGTTATGTTTGGTCGAACTGTAGTGCGTTAAATACATAAATTAGCTTTTCTCTTTGTGATTTTTTTTTTACTTTTGAAATGCGGCCTCATTGCAAATTTTAAACTGAAATGTGGACTACCTGGACTAAAAGGCTGGTGACCCTTGAGTATAAGCCTATGAGACCAGGAATTTTATTATTATTATTATTATTATTATTATTATTATTATTATTATTATTAACATAGGGAATGCTGAACTCACAGGGGTCGTACGGTACCTGGGGGAATGGGACGCGATCAGGCTCAAACTAAGGACAGGAAGGATTGGTTTAATTCCTTGGATTAAGAACTGTACTTATATATATATATATATATATATATATATATATATATATATATATATATATATATATATATATATATATATATATATATACATGTATATATATATATAATATATATATATATATTATAAAATATATATATATATATATATATATATATATATATATATATATATTATATATATATAATAATATAGTAGGTTGGTAGACAGCAGCCACCCAGGAAGGTACTACCGTCCTGCCAAGTGAATGTAAAACAAAAGCCTGTAATTGTTTTACATGATGGTAGGATTTCTGGTGTCTTTTGTCTGTCTCATAAATATGCAAGATTACAGGTATGTCTTGCTACTTCTGCTTACACTTAGGTCACACTACACATACATGTACACGTTTATTTATACACACTCATCTGAGTTTTCTTTGATTTTATCTTAATAGTTCTTGGTCTTATTACTTTTCCTTTTATATCCATGGGGAAGTGGAATAAGAATCTTTCCTCCGTAAGCCATGCGTGTTGTAAAAGTCAACTAAAATGCCGGGAACAATGGGCTAGTAACCCCTTTTCCTGTAAAGATTACTAAAAAGAATAAGAAGAAGAAAATTGTTAAAGTGGGAAGTCTGAATGTGCGTGGATGTTGTGCAAATGATAAGAAAGAGATGATTGTGGATGTTATGAACGAGAAGAAGCTGGATGTCCTGGCTTTAAGTGAAACGAAGCTGAAGGGGGTGGGAGAGTTTCAATGGAGAGGAATAAATGGGATTAGGTCAGGGGTTTCAAATAGAGTTAGAGCTAAAGAAGGAGTAGCAATATTAGAGCTAAAGAAGGAGTAGCAATAATGTTGAAGGATAAGCTATGGCAGGAAAAGAGGGACTATAAATGTATTAATTCAAGGATTATGTAGAGTAAAAGATTGGATGTGAAAAGTGGGTTATAGTAAGCGTGTATGCACCTGGAGAAGAAAGAAGTGTAGAGGAGAGAGATTTTGGGAAATGTTGAGTGAATGCGTGGGGAGTTTTGAATCAAGTGTGAGAGTAATGGTGGTTGGGGATTTCAATGCTAAAGTGGGTAAAAATGTTATGGAGGGAGTAGTAGGTAAATTTGGGGTGCTAGGGGTAAATGTAAATGGGGAGCCTTTAATTGAGCTATGTGTAGAAAGAGATTTGGTAATAACTAATACATATTTTATGAAAAAGAGATAAAAAAATTATACAAGGTATGATGTAGCACGTAATGAAAGTAGTTTGTTAGATTATGTATTGGTGGATAAAAGGTTGATGGGTTAGGCTCCAGGATGTACATGTTTATAGAGGGGCAACTGATATATCGGATCTTTTATTTAGTTGTAGCTACAGTTAGAGTAAGAGGTAGATGAGAAAAGAGGAAGGTGGCAACAACAATTTAAGAGGGAGGTGAAAGTGTATAAACTAAGGGAGGAGGAAGTTTGGGGGGAGATATAAGCGACTGTTGGCAGAAAGGTGGGCTAGTGCAAAGATGAGTAGTGGGGGGGTTGAAGAGGGTTGGAATAGTTTTAAAAATGCAGTATTATAGTGTGGGCAGAAGTTTGTGGTTATAGGAGGGTGGGGGCAGGTGGAAGATAGGTATTAATAAAGGGGATATTAATAAGGTCTTGAGGATGTCTCTCCAAGAGAGAACGCGCAGTAATGGATTTAAATTAGATAAGTTTAGATTTAGAAAGGACATAGGAAAGTATTGGTTTGGAAATAGGGTAGTTGATGAGTGGAACAGTCTACCTAGTTGGGTTATTGAGGCTAGGACTTTGGGTAGTTTCAAATCTAGGTTGGATAAGTACATGAGTGGGAGGGGTTGGATTTGAGTGGGACTTTCACATCAGAGCTTATTTCTTGGGTGGCATTGAAAATTGGGTTGGGCAAATGTTTTGTTAGTGGGATGAATTGTAAAGGACCTGCCTAGTATGGGCCAGCAGGCCTCCTGCAGTGTTCCTCCTTTCTTATGTTCTTATGTTCTTATGAAAGAGGAGTGATTGGTGGAATGATGAAGTAAAGGGTATGATAAAAGAGAAAAGTTAGCTTATGAGAGGTTTTTTCGAAGCAGAAGTGTTTATAAGAAGAGCAGTGTATATGGAGAGTAAAAGAAAGGTGAAGAGAGTGGTGAGAGAGTGCAAAAGGAGAGCAGATGATAGAGTGGGAGACGCACTGTCAAGAAATTTTAATGAAAATAAAAATTTTTTTTGGAGTGAGTTAAACAAGTTAAGAAAGCCTAGGGAAAGTATGGATTTGTCAGTTAAAAACAGAGTAGGGGAGTTAGTAGATGGGGAGAGGGAGGTATTAGGTAGATGGCGAGAATATTTTGAGGAACTTTTAAATGTTGAGGAAGAAAGGGAGACGGTAATTTCATGCACTGGTCAGGGAGGTATACCATCTTTTAGGAGTGAAGAAGAGCAGAATGTGAGTGTGGGGAGGTACGTGAGGCATTACGTAGAATGAAAGGGGGTAAAGCAGCTGGAACTGATGGGATCATGACAGAAATGCTAAAAGCAGGGGGGGATATAGTGTTGAAGTGGTTGGTACTTTTATTTAATAAATGTATGAAAGAAGGGAAGGTACCTAGGGATTGGCGGAGAGCATGTATAGTCCCTTTATATAAAGGGAAAGGGGACAAAAGAGATTGTAAAAATTATAGAGGAATAAGTTTATTGAGTATACCAGGAAAAGTGTACGGTAGGGTTATAATTGAAAGAATTAGAGGCAAGACAGAATGTAGGATTGCGGATGAGCAGGGAGGCTTCAGAGTGGGTAGGGGATGTGTAGATCAAGTGTTTACATTGAAGCATATATGGGAACAGTATTTAGATAAAGGTAGGGAAGTTTTTATTGCATTTATGGATTTAGAAAAGGTATATGATAGAGTGGATAGGGGAGCAATGTGGCAGATGTTGCAAGTATATGGAATAGGTGGTAAGTTACTAAATGCTGTAAAGAGTTTTTATGAGGATAGTGAGGCTCAGGTTAGGGTGTGTAGAAGAGAGGGAGAATACTTCCCGGTAAAAGTAGGTCTTAGACAGGGATGTGTAATGTCACCATGGTTGTTTAATATATTTATAGATGGGGTTGTAAAAGAAGTAAATGCTAGGGTGTTCGGGAGAGGGGTGGGATTAAATTATGGGGAATCAAATTCAAAATGGGAATTGACACAGTTACTTTTTGCTGATGATACTGTGCTTATGGGAGATTCTAAAGAAAAATTGCAAAGGTTAGTGGATGAGTTTGGGAATGTGTGTAAAGGTAGAAGTTGAAAGTGAACATAGAAAAGAGAAAGGGTGATGAGGGTATCAAATGATTTAGATAAAGAAAAATTGGATATCAAATTGGGGAGGGGAGTAGGGGAAGAAGTGAATGTTTCAGTTTACTTGGGAGTTGACGTGTCGGCGGATGGATTTATGAAGGATGAGGTTAATCCTAGAATTGATGGGGGAAAAAAGGGGGTGGTGGTGCATTAAAGGTATATGTGGAGTCAAAAAACGTTACCCTATGGAGGCAAAGAAGGGGAATGTATGAAAGTATAGTAGTACCAACACTCTTATATGGGTGTGAAGCTTGGGTGGTAAATGCAGCAGCGAGGGACGGTTGGAGGCAGGGGAGATGTCCTGTCTAAGGGCAATGTGTGGTGTAAATATTATGCAGAAAATTCGGAGTGTGGAAATTAGAAAGGTGTGGAGTTAATAAAAGTATTAGTCAGAGGGCAGAAGGGGGTTGTGAGGTGGTTTGGTCATTTAGAGAGAATGGTCAAAGTAGAATTTGACATGGAAAGCATATAAATCTATAGGGGAAGGAAGGCGAGGTAGGGGTCGTCCTCGAAAGGGTTGGAGAGAGGGGGTAAAGGGGGTTTTGTGGGCAAGGGGCTTGGACTTCCAGCAAGCGTGCGTGAGGTGTTAGATAGGATGAATGGAGACGAATGGTATGGACCTGACGATCTTTTGGGGAGTGTGAGCAGGGTAATATTTAGTAAAGGGTTTCGGGAAACCGGTTATTTTCATATAGTCGGACTTGAGTCCTGGAAATGGGAAGTACAATGCCTGCACTTTAAAGGAGGGGTTTGGGATATTGGCAGTTTGGAGGGATATTTTGTGTATCTTTATACGTATATGCTTCTAAACTGTTGTATTCTGAGCACCTCTGCAAAAACAGTGATTATGTGTGAGTGTGGTGAAAGTGTTTTAAAGATGATGAAAGCATTTTCTTTTTGGGGATTTTCTTTCTTTTTTGGGTCACCCTGCCTCGGTGGGAGACGGCCGACTTGTTGAACTATATATATATATATATAATATAAAATATATTATATATAATATATTTTATATATATATATATATAATATATTTTTGCAATAAGATCACAGTAAACAGGTGATTTTAAATATGCAAAACAACCACTATGAAAGAGTAGTGAAATTCCAAGCGCTTTCGTGACTACTCACTTGTCATAGTTCCTTGACAATGTGGGGTAGTCACAAAAGCGCTTGGAATTTCACTACTCTTTCTTTGGGGGTTGTTTTGCAATTTATATATTTATATATATATATATAATATATATATATATATATATAATACTATATATTTAATAATTATATATATATATATATCAAGGGAATCAATGCGACTCTCTTGAGGGGATGAGACCAGAAAGATTCGCCTCTCAGTCACCCTAAAAAAAAAATCATTAAACGAATTTTTTTCAGTGAGCTATAATGTTGTCCAGAGCAAGCATTACTGTGTCACAAGGACAGTGGAAACCACATGTCGTCACCTCTCTCGAAAATCTTACATCTATATGCCTAAAGGCAAGAAAAAAAATCCGTGTGCCTTTTACCCTTCCTCCCACGTCGAGCTTCACAGTTAGTAAAAATATCAGGGCAACAACAACAGTGTCAAAAACACATTTTGTGAAGTGCAGTTTTAAATGACAGTTTGAGTAATCACTATATTCTAAACCGATTATAATCGCTTAACCACTTCTACGATGAAATAAAAAAAATGAAATTTGACCGTAGAATGGTATATAATATTTAGAATGTAAAGTCATCAGCCCTCTGCAGAAGCAATTTATTACTGTATCATAATAGTAATAATAAAACTAATATTGACAATAATAATAATAATAATAATAATAATAATAATAATAATAATAATAATAGTTATTGCATAAAATTTCAAAGAAATATTTTTGCCTCTCCAAGTGTTGAACATTTTTTAAATCCCAATAAATATTATCGTATAATCTTGGTAGCGGGATGGATATTTGACTAGTGTGTGTTTTTCCCTCCAACGTTGCCGGCGGCACTCCTACATAATTCCCATTGTTGTTGGTGAGGGACTGAGGGAATGCATAAAGAGGGCAAGGGGGCGCAGGGAGAGGGGGGAAGCGAACGCAGGGAGAGGGGAAATGGGCGCAGAGAGAGAGGGTAGGAAAGAGGGTGCAGGGAGAGAGATAGAGGGGGGAGGGGATTGCAGAACATACTGAGAAGTGTGATCCAGGACGAGGAGGTCATTGTGAAGCTGCCACGACTTACGACCTCAGTCTGCAACAACTTGAAGCACCAATCATTTTGAATTTTGGGGCAATTTTGTTGTGTTAGTTTGACATATATTGCCGGTCGGATCGTTGCTGGGGAAGGAGGAGTAAGGAGAGAGTGAGAAGGGAGGAAGGGTAGGGAGCAAGGATGAGCATAAGAAGAGGGGAGAGTGAAAAGGGAGAGAGGTTAAGAGTAAGATGTTGAAAGATTAAAAATGAGAGGAGGAGTTTGAAAGTGAAAAAATGAGACAAGAGAAAAAGAAAGAAGAGACAGAAGAGAAAGTGACTGGTGGGAGGCAGCATTAGGTCTGCTCTCGTCTAAGAGACTCTGAAAAAATTACGTAGCTCGTACCTGTAAATTATCTATAGTCTTCCTACATGGTACTGTAGCTTACAGGTTCCACTTCCGCTGCTAGAAAATCCTTTTACAAAAATCAGAAAATATACATTTTAAGACTTCAGTAAATACTTTATGTTCCCTTATAATGATAAGCTGAAAGACGTCGGAGATTTGTGTCATCTAGCGAACATTATAACAGCACACAAATAGATTTAATAATACGATCAACGGGATAGCAGTCTAAACTAAACCTGATGACAACGTTGATAATTCGGCCATAGCCGAGTAGCTGAAATTTGTCCTTGATGGACCTTATATTCTCTGAGGTCTGTCTGAAGGCCCAATAAAAGCACAGCATCTGGGGACACTGTCCTTTTACTGAGACAGTTTATCTTTTTGTATAGAGCTTTATGAGGTCAGTAAATTGATGAAGCTCTACACGGAGCACAACACTGGTCCAATGAAAAACTCTTTCTGCAACATGTCTCTGAAAGACATAATTTGCAGAATACTTGAAAGGTTGCAGGTCAGAAACAGTCTGCCTTCATACTTGTCAGCAAGATGTTATTGCATCATTGCCTCTTTAATACAAATGTACGATCTGCGAAGGATTATTGGTGTCACATGTGCCACCTTCCAGCCATCTGGCACTTCACTCATCATTACCTATTTGTTCAAGATCTATGTGGGCGTCTTGAACAGTATTTCAGTTCCTTCTCTCAGTTTTCGTGCTAATATCTCATCAGGTCTTGATGCCTTTGATGTGCCAGGATCCTTCAGCAATCTCCTCACTTCCTCATTAGTCGTTTCAATGCTTGATATCTCCTGTTTGATTGTCCTCCCTCTGTCTCTGGATGTATGCGTGTGTGTGTGCGTGTATGTGTGTGTGTGTGGGTGTGCACCCAACTATATGTGGCTGCAGGGGTCTATTCACAGTTCCTGTGTGTGTGTGTGTGTGTGTGTGTGTGTGGCGTTGTGTTTCGTGCCATTTTAGTTTCTTCGTCTTTTCTTACGGCAACGAAGATACCGTCGACGCATCACTCAGAGTAGTTACCGGAAGAAAAATATACAGACATGCGCAGTGTCCCCACTTGGTCAGAGAGCAAAGCTAAGGAGCCAACCCATCAGTACGTTGTTTGCTAAATTAAGACACTTCATTAACAATGTCGTAGAGCTCGCGCATAGTTTAGTGAACGGCCATTCTGACATAACTGTGATGTTTGAAACATTCCTCGATGACGGGACTCTGTAGAAGTTTGCCAAGACAGGATAAGCTTCACTGAAGTGATGGGAGAGTCTACGTATTAGCAGAGGTGTTGAACATTCTATGTCTCAGCAAGTCTTAACATGTTAATGCAGTACATTCTCTAACTTACCCACTGGCATCTTGTTTAGGAGACGACTTTATCCCGAACATCACTCCACTTGCGATTATTCACACCTCGACTAATTCTCATTTATAGCATTTTTTCACTCCAAAAATTATGCGAGAAATCAAGTAACTAAATATTTTTATCCCCACTGCTGGATAATTTTTTATCCTTTGACAGTGAATGGAGTCAACATCTGTGTGTGTGTGTGTGTGTGTGTGTCATTCCGAATAGGTAAAATGGGTCAATTAGCAAGAACTCATTTAATTTAAGGCCTTCTAAAATTTTCTCTTGTACGTTTAAAGATATTAATTTTTACATAAATGAAAAAAAATGTTTGTACCGAAAGATCCTTAGAAAACTTACCTAACCTTATTATAACAAGCGCAATTTAATTTAGCCTAATCCATCTAAATATATTTTAGATAAGTTTACAATAATTTAATAATAAACACAACTAAATATATTTTTTTCTTTGGGTTCAGAATGATTTTTGCAAAATTATTGCATACACAAATTTTAGCTTGCTTTATTCGGCATTGCTATTTAAGCCAAAATTGCAAGTGTTACCTATTCGGCACGATATATATATATATATATATATATATATATTATATATATATATATATATATATATATATATATATATATATATATATATATATATATATATATAATAATTAACAGAACTGCGGCTTGGCCAGGATTCGATCCTGCGTTTCCATGCCCATCCCTGGGTGAACTGAACACAATATGCATCACTATATCCATTGGACCACCATTCTTAAACACTAGGCGCCCAGCAGTACTGAGCGTGTTATCCCTGATGCAAGAACATTCGTGGTCATGGAGCCTCAGAGACTAATTTCAGCCTCATCCTGTTTGGTGTACCAGCCCTCACGAGCAGTCTATATATCAATGAAATCACGAAACAAGTGATTTTGAATCATCAACAGAACTACGCGGATTTCATACAGAGTGCGCAGGAAACAAACGTCTCCTGTTCTCAACCGTGGCTGGTTCACAACCTGGAAAAGACCCGAGCCGGGACAACACCGGCGAACCTACTACAATGTTTGCAACCTGCAAAGAAATTTCACACGCAGAAACTCAGTTTTGTAAAGAACAGAACAATATGGAGACTTTTTATGCGTGACTTCACGGGGGGATAAATGAGGCAGTATTTTAATGTAGATGTGTGAAAAATTATGGTCTTTATTTTCTCCTTGTTTTCCTCTTCCTCTTTCTCTTCCTTTTGCTTCTCTTCTGCTACACTATCCTTGAATCAAACACCTCGTTACTAGTCAAGAGTCCTTAATCTTGATAGGCGTAGATAGTTCATCACTCCCAAGTCCTCTGCTGTCGGTCTTTCCCATGTATTTGAACTCTTGGGGTGGGAGTTGAAACTGGTAGTTGCTTCCACTCCATGTAACGCTCTGATGGTTGTCACAATCACCGCAAGGGTGACTGTTAGTGTTGCTGTTGGTGCTCGTGTTGTTGGTAGTGCTGCTGTTCCTAGTAGTGCTCCTGTTGCTAATAGTGTTCCTGTTTCTCTTCTATTCATCTTCGTCCTCTTTTCCCTGCTCTACCCCTGCCTTGCTCTTATTTACCCCTTTCTCCTCCATCCATCTCTCTCACCTTTTCCAGTTCTCCTTCCCTGCTTCCCTCTTTCCCCTCTCTTCCTTCCACCTTCCCCTCCAGCCACCACATCCTCCCCCCCCCCTTCAGTCCTCCCCTTCCCCCGTTCAGAGCACAAACAGGACCTCCGGTGTTGCAGGTTGCTCTGGGGAAGCGGACGACAATCCGGGGTTTCTGGGGGTAATGCCGGATGATAAAACTTGGTTCGGAAATGTCGGAGGATTTATGTGAGTAGCGATTTGTCTCAAAATTTATAGTAGGTACGTTGTCTGTTGGTGGATCGAGAGCCACTAAAAAAAAACTTTTTGTATTTGGCAGTCTTTTGTTTCTGTTGCGGAGTCTTGGGTAACTTTCTCTCTCTCTCTCTCTCTCTCTCTCTCTCTCTCTCTCTCTCTCTCTCTCTCTCTCTCTCTCTCTCTCTCTCTCTCTCTTTTTTTTTTTTTACACAAGGTTTGACAAGGTTAAGGATCCCTAGCTTTATTGACAAGCTATTTACAGGTTAAGGATTCCTAACTTTATTGGCAAGCTAAGAGCTGTTACCTATATCAACTCATTTGAAAGCATTTTTATTGTTATGAGACATACAAGTAGGGAACAGGATGAAGTTGGAGCCATCTGTGGGCCAGCATTTTCATTTGATCAACTGATTTTTATCTCGTTGACACCATTATACTGTACGAATGTGTTCCATACTCGAGTCATCCTGGGTATATATGATCTCAGATGGAGTGATGTTCTGGAGAAGGGTACAACCAGAGTGAAGTTGCTGCTTTCTGCCCGTCTTGTGGCATAAAAGCTTGTTTCACGCTGTCCTCGAAGTGGATCCAAGTGTGGTACTTTGACAGTATTGGCCTTGTACATAACAGTAAGGCCACCCACATCCCTCCTGTGCTGAAGGCTCTGCTGAAATGCCAGATCTATCCAGGATGGGTCCAGGCGAGAGATGAGACGTCTTGCTCTGTTCTCTACTCTGTCAAGCAGTCGCAGATGAGAGGGGGGCAGCAGGCAAACCAAGAAAGTGGAGCATACTCAAGGTGTGAGCGTACTTGTGGCTCGTACAGAATGTTGCAACCCCTACTATCAAGCAGATGCGAGATACGGCGAACGTGCTGTAAGCTTCCTGGCTGCCTTGTTTGCAAGATTTACATGGCTCTTCATGGTTAGTTGGAGTCAAATTTCACCCCAAAGATATCAACTTCTTCTCCAGGTGCCAACACCCTCCCATTCATCCTTACTACTGCACCAGCATTACCATCATGGTGCCTAGAGACCATCATCATTTGCGTTTTCTCAGGTGCAATGTTACTTGCCATCTATTTCCCCAAGCTGATATAGCACTTAGCTGGTGATTGATGTAGCTTAGAGGAGCTGGCATTTCTTCTCTTGGATAAGTGAATGTCAGTGTACAGTCGTCTGCATATGCATGTGATTCTGGGATGAGATGAAGAAGGTCGTTGAAGTAGACATTCCATAACAATGGTCCCAGCACGCTTCCTTGTGGAACACTTGCCCCAATAGGATGTCTTGCTGATTCCGTTCCATTGAGAACTACACTTAGAGATCTACCATGAAGGTAATCACTGAGGAGACGTAGTGTAGAGCCTGCAATTCCCAGTGCTTGAAGTTTTGCTAAGAGGCCCTGGTGCCACACCCGGTCGAAAGCGCCAGCAATGTCCAGTGCTACCACACAGCTTGACTTTGGATTCATCCAGTGACTGGTGCCACTTAGTGGAGAGGTTTAACAACAGATCAGCAGCAGAGTAACCTTTCCTGAAGCCATATTGACGATCACAAAGTAGTGAGTGGTAGTCAAAAAACTCTGTCATTTGTCTTGAGATTATTGTCTCAAGGATCTTACCAGTGACTGACAGGAGTGACACTGGTCTGTAGTTGCTGATTTCTGCTCTGCTCTTCTTTTTGTGAACAGGGACTACATTTGTCTCTTTCCACAGAGAGGGCCATTTACACTGTACTAGGCAGTGCCGAAACATGCGAGTCAGGTGCTGCTAGCTGGTCTGCACATCTTCTCAGCAATTTTGGGCTCAACTTGTCTGGGCCCACAGCCTTTTCTTGGTCAAGCGATTTAAATAGGAAATGCACCTCCTCCTGCTTTATTGTCACCTGGAGTTACCTGGAGAGAGTTCCGGGGGTCAACGCCCCCGCGGCCCGGTCTGTGACCAGGCCTTCTGGTGGATCAGAGCCTGATCAACCAGGCTGTTACTGCTGGCTGCATCGCAAAGCAACGTGCGAGCCACAGCCCGGCTGGTCAGGTACCGACTTTAGGTGCTTGTCCAGTGCCACTGACAGTTTTGACACAGTTCTTGCAGGTAGCCAAGGAGGGTCCTTTGCTGGATCAGGAACTTGCATTTTGGTAGCAGTGTTCAGCAAAGAGGTCCACCTTCTCTTGACTACTGGTAGAGGTGATCCCATCCTGTCGATTTAGAGGTGGAATGAGTTCATCAGGCAGATAACCTTGTCTGTCCTTGACCAGGGACCAACAGGTTTTGGAGCCTACCCTACCTGATGCTAACTTTCTTTTAGTGTCCACCTCCCATTTAGCAATGGCCCACTTTTGAACATCACCCATATGGCTACAGGCTTGCCTGTGCAAGTTCCTGTTATAGGCTTCGTCACATATTGCGTCACATATCTCTCTCTCTCTCTCTCTTTTATTTTTTTACGCAGGGTTTGACAAGGTTAGGTTAAGGATCCCTAGCTTTATTGACAAGCTATTTACAGGTTAAGGATTCCTAACTTTATTGGCAAGCTAAGAGCTGTTACCTACATCAGCTCATTTGAAAGCATTTTTATTGTTATGAGACATACAAGTAGGGAACAGAATGAAGTTGGAGCCATCTGTGGGCCAGCATTTTCATTTGATCAATTGACTTTATCTTGTTGACATCATTTTGCTGTACGAATGTGTTCCATACTCGAGTCATCCTGGGTATATATGATCTCAGAAGGAGTGATGTTCTGGAGAAGGGTACAGCCAGAGTGAAGTTGCTGCTTTCTGCCCGTCTTGTGGCATAAAAGCTTGTTTCACGCTGTCCTCGAAGTGGATCCAAGTGTGGTACTTTGACAATATTGGCCTTGTACATAACAGTAAGGCCACCCACATCCCTCCTGTGTTGAAGGCTCTGCTGAAATGACGGTCTCTCTCTCTCTCTCTCTCTCTCTCTCTCTCTCTCTCTCTCTCTCTCTCTCTCTCTCTCTCTCTCTCTCTCTCTCTCTCTCTCTCTCTCTCTCTAAAATCAAAGGCAACATAATTTTATCATCATTTATAAGCACAGTAAACTGACAAAAAACATTTTACAGATTTATACGCCTGTCTTACATGATATATATATATATATATATATTATATATATATAATATATTATATATATATATATATATAGTATAAAATATATTATATATATATATATATATATAAATATATATATATATATAATATATATTATATATATTATTATATATATATATATAATATATTATATATATATATATTATATATATTATATATGTCGTGCCGAATAGGTAAAAATTGTGGATTTTTGTTTAAATAGAAATGCTCTTATTGCCGAATAAAGCAAGCAAAAATTTATGTATACAACAATTTCGCAAAAATTATCCTGAACCTAACGAAAAAAATATATTCAGTTATATTTGTTTATTAAATTATTGTAAACTTATCTAAAATATATTTAGCTGGATTAGGCTAAATTAAATTGCGCTTGTCATTAAAAGGTTAGATAAGTTTTCTAATATTCTTTTGGTACAAAATTATTAATTTTTACATTAACATAAGGAAAAAATATCTTTAAACATATAAGAATTTTTTTTAGAAAGGACTTAATTTTAAATGAGTTCTTACTAATTGACCTATTCGGCACGACATATATATGTCGTGCCGAATAGGCAGAACTTGCGATCTTGGCTTAAATAGCAACGCTCATCTTGCCATATAGGACAAGCGAAAATTTGTGTATGCAATAATTTCGCCAAAATCATTCTGAACCTAATGAAAAAAATATATTTCACTGTGTTTGTTTAGTATTAAATTATTGTAAACAAATCTAAAATATATTTAGTTGGGTTAGGCTAAAATAAATTGTTCTTGTTATAATAAGGTTAGGTAAGTTTTCTAAGATTCTTTTGTAGCAAAATTAAATTTTTTTACATTAACATTAATGAAAAATATATATCTTTAAACGTATAAGAGAAAATTTTAGAAAGGACTGAATTTTAAGTGAGTTCTTGCTAATTGACCAGTTTTACATATTCGGCACGACATATATATATATATATTATATATATATATATATATATATATTATATATATATATATATATATATATATATATATATATTATATATATATAAATTTGTTGAGAAAACTCAACATATGTGTCTGGTAAAACTTAGAACTTGTGTGTTTGGTGATCAAACCCAACCTCTCCTTTTTTTGTAAACAATTCAAATATTTGTGTTGGTGGCCTTGGGGAATGTTCAAAGGGAATGGGACCTTTGATTCATTTTGTTGGCATGCTGGTGTGTGGGGGGGGGGCACGTTGCTAAGGGAACTCAGCTGGTGGTGTGAGTGTTGGTATAGGTGTAAGAGTTGGTATAGATGTAAGAGTTGGTATTGGTGTAAGAGTTGGCATAGGTGTAAGAGTTGGTATTGGTGTAAGAGTTGGTATAGGTGTAAGAGTTGGTATTGTGTAAGAGTTGGTATAGGTGTAAGAGTTGGTATTGGTGTAAGAGTTGGCATAGGTGTAAGAGTTGGTATTGGTGTAAGAGTTGGCATAGGTGTAAGAGTTGGTATTGGTGTAAGAGTTGGTATAGGTGTAAGAGTTGGTATTGGTGTAAGAGTTGGCATAGGTGTAAGAGTTGGTATTGGTGTAAGAGTTGGCATAGGTGTAAGAGTTGGTATTGGTGTAAGAGTTGGTATAGGTGTAAGAGTTGGTATTGGTGTAAGAGTTGGCATAGGTGTAAGAGTTGGTATAGGTGTAAGAGTTGGTATTGGTGTAAGAGTTGGCATAGGTGTAAGAGTTGGTATTGGTGTAAGAGTTGGTATAGGTGTAAGAGTTGGTATTGGTGTAAGAGTTGGCATAGGTGTAAGAGTTGGTATTGGTGTAAGAGTTGGTATAGGTGTAAGAGTTGGTATTGGTGTAAGAGTTGGTATAGGTGTAAGAGTTGGTATTGGTGTAAGAGTTGGCATAGGTGTAAGAGTTGGTATTGGTGTAAGAGTTGGCATAGGTGTAAGAGTTGGTATTGGTGTAAGAGTTGGTATAGGTGTAAGAGTTGGTATTGGTGTAAGAGTTGGCATAGGTGTAAGGTTGGTATAGGTGTAAGAGTTGGCATAGGTGTAAGAGTTGGTATTGGTGTAAGAGTTGGTATAGGTGTAAAAGTTGGTATTGGTGTAAGAGTTGGTATTGGTGTAAGAGTTGGCATAGGTGTAAGAGTTGGTATTGGTGTAAGAGTTGGTTATTGGTGTAAGAGTTGGCATAGGTGTAAGAGTTGGTATAGGTGTAAGAGTTGGTATTGGTGTAAAAGTTGGCATAGGTGTAAGAGTTGGTTTTTGGTGTAAGAGTTGGCATAGGTGTAAGAGTTGGTATTGGTGTAAGAGTTGGCATAGGTGTAAGAGTTGGTATTGGTGTAAGAGTTGGTATTGGTGTAAGAGTTGGCATAGGTGTAAGAGTTGGTATAGGTGTAAGAGTTGGTATTGGTGTAAGAGTTGGCATAGGTGTAAGAGTTGGTATTGGTGTAAGAGTTGGCATAGGTGTAAGAGTTGGTATTGGTGTAAGAGTTGGTATAGGTGTAAGAGTTGGTATTGGTGTAAGAGTTGGCATAGGTGTAAGAGTTGGTATAGGTGTAAGAGTTGGTATTGGTGTAAGAGTTGATATAGGTGTAAGAGTTAGTGTTGGTGTTAGTGTTTGTATAAGTGTTAGTGATGGTATGCTATATCAACTCTAACACCTATAGGTGTGTGTTGGTATAGGTATGAGTGTTGGTATAAGTGTGAGTGTTGGTGTTTGAGATATTGGTATTCCTCCTTTGCCAGTATGCCCTCTCTCCCTCTCTTTTTCTCCCTTCTTTCCCATTTTCTCTTCTCTCTCTCTCTTCTTCTTCACTCTTCCTTCATCGGCAGTTGTGCTTGCAAAATGGACTATAAAAAATATAATTTAATCGTATAACCCCTTCAAGAACTGAAGACCCAGAGGTTGCTTACCAGTGATTCTTGATTGCTGAACGACCTTCAACCTCAAACCTTCAGCATTAATTCTGCAGCTTAAATATTCAGTCGCAAGACTTCAGCAACAGTCAGCACATAACATAGCTGGAGAAGCACAATAAGAATTCATTTGTTGAGTTATTTGTATATTTTAGATTTTTAAAACGTGTGTTAGGTGTGCTGCGTGTGCGTGTGTGTGTGTGTGTGTGTGTGTGTGTGTGTGTGTGTGTGTGTGTGTGTGTGTGTGTGTGTGTGTGTATGTGTGTGTGTGTGTGTGTGTGTGTATATGTGTGTGTGTGTTGTGTTACCATTTTGTCCTAGGCACATGTCGGTTAGACACTAGGCCTGTAGAATATGCGTGTGTGTATGCGTGTGTGTGTGTGTGTGTGTGTGTGTGTGTGTGTGTGTGTGTGTGTGTGTGTGTGTGTGTGTGTGTGAAAGAGAGAGAGGGAGAGAGAGAAAGTGAGGCCTGAGAACTAGTTGAGTTCCGCCTTTGTATTTAACTTTCAGTTTCTGTCATATGTGCTCTGAATTCCTGCACTGTGTTGGTCTTTGCTGCATACTGTTCACTGGTCTTAAGGTCTTCCGCCAGACTACTGATTATCTTCTTCATTTCCTTACATAATATGCATATCAAGGATACAGGTTTGAAGGTTAGCACTGAGCACGGAAGCACTGAGCATTGAGCACTGAGCACGACAAAGCCTCGTTAGGAGTGGACCAGAGATTCACCCAAGACCCAACGGAGCCTTGTTCTAGTTAGTTAAACAATGTCAAGCTGCCTTCAAGTTGGCAAGGAGGGTAGCAGACGGAGGATGGCAGGGAGGGAGGGAGGATGGCAGGGAGGGAGGGAGGATGGCAGACGGAGAGGGAGTAAAGGAAGGAAGGAAGGAGGAAGGGTGTGAGCTAATAGAGGGAGGGATGGGGATTAACAGAGTGTGATGGAGGGTGAGAGATGGAAGGGAGGAAGGAAAGAGCTTGAAAACCCTTCTTCCTCACTTCTTCCCCCCTGTCTCTCCATGTTTCTTTTCACTCTCCCTTCCCTCATCTCAGTTTTTTTTTTCCTTGGTCACCTGCATCTCACTGGTAAAAGCGTTTCGGCACACCCGACACATCCCGGGTTCGATCCTCGTGCTGGGTGACACGTGTGAACAAGCCTCATTACATCTGCTGCCCTAGTTCACCTAGCGGTAAAATTGGTACCTGGCTGTTAGGTGACTGTTGTGTGTCCCATCCTGGGAGCAAATTGCAAAATGCTGATGAGTATAAAATTGTAGACCTGGAAAGATTGATGAATAACAATTTTTTTTTTTCTCTCTCTCTCTCTCTCTCTCTCTCTCTCTCTCTCTCTCTCTCTCTCTTCTCTCTCTCTCTCTCTCTCTGTAATACATCTTGTATTTTGCTGCCTTAATTTTCTTGCAAGATACTCGTCGTTATAGCCTTGCTTTGCCCATCTAGTTCAGTCACCTACATCCACCTGTAGCTCATCCTCGTCA
>NC_069435.1:19599374-19636874 GCF_026875155.1 Cherax quadricarinatus | reverse complement strand
CTATAAATATATTAAACAACCATGGTGACATTACACATCCCTGTCTAAGACCTACTTTTACCGGGAAGTAGTCTCCCTCTCTTCTACACACCCTAACCTGAGCCTCACTATCCTCATAAAAAACTCTTTACAGCATTTAATAACTTACCACCTATTCCATATACTTGCAACATCTGCCACATTGCTCCTCTATCCACTCTATCATATGCCTTTTCTAAATCCATAAATGCAATAAAAACTTCCCTATTCTTTATCTAAATACTGTTCACATTATATGCTTCAATGTAAACACCTGATCTACACATCCCCTACCCACTCTAAAACCTCCTTGCTCATCCGCAATCCTACATTCTGTCTTACCTCTAATTCTTTCAATTATAACCCTACCGTACACTTTTCCTGGTATACTCAGTAAGCTTATTCCTCTATAATTTTTACAGTCTCTTTTGTCCCTTTCCCTTTATATAAAGGGACTATACATGCTCTCTGCCAATCCCTAGGTACCTTCCCTCTTTCATACATTTATTAAACAAAAGTACCAACCACTCCAACACTATATCCCCCTGCTTTTAACATTTCTGTCATGATCCCATCAGTTCCAGCTGCTTTACCCCCTTTCATTTTACGTAATGCCTCACGTACCTCCCCCACACTTATATTCTGCTCTTCTTCACTCCTAAAAGATGGTATACCTCCCTGACCAGTGCATGAAATTACTGCCTCTGTTTCTTCCTTAACATTTAAAAGTTCCTCAAAATATTCTCGCCATCTTCCCAATACCTCATCTCCCCATCTACTAACTCCCCTTTCTTGTTTTTAACTGACAAATCCATATTTTCCCTAGGCTTTCTTAAACTTGTTTAACTCACTCCAAAATTTTTTCTTATTTTCATTAAAATTTCTTGACAGTGCCTCTCCCCCTCTATCATCTGCTCTCCTTTTGCACTCTCTCACCACTCTCTTTACCTTTTTTTTTACTCTCCATATACTCTGCTCTTCTTATAACACTTCTGCTTTGTAAAAACCTCTCATAAGCTACCTTTTTTTTCTTTTATCACACCCCTTTTCTTCATCATTCCACCAGTCACTCCTCTTTCCTCCCGCCCCACCCTCCTATAACCACAAACTTCTGCCCCACATTCTAATACTGCATTTTTAAAAAAATATTCCAACCCTCTTCAACCCCCCCACTACTCATCTTTGCACTAGCCACCTTTCTGCCAATAGTCGCTTAAAATCTCACCCGAACTTCTCTCCCTTAGTTTATACACTTTCACCTCCTCTTACTTGTTGTTGCCACCTTCCTCTTTTCCCATCTACCTCTTACTCTAACTGTAGCTACAAACTAAAAAATGATCCCATTATCAGGTTGCCCCTCAATAAACATGTACATCCTGGAGCCTTTCCCATCAACTTTTATCCACCAATTTCATAATCTAATAAACTACTTTCATTACGTGCTCATCATACCTTGTATATTTATTTTATCCTCTTTTTCATAAAATATGTATTACTTATTACCAAATTTCTTTCTACACATAGCTCAATTAAAAGGCTCCCATTTACATTTACCCCTGGCACCCAAATTTACCTACTACTCCTCCATAAAAATTTTTACCCACTTTAGCATTAAAATCCCCCAACCACCATTACTCTCACACTTGATTCAAAACTCCCACGCATTCACTCAACATTTCCCAAAATCTCTCTCTCCCCTCTACACTTCTCTCTTCTCAGGTGATACACGCTTATTATAACCACTTTTCACATCCAATCTTTATTTTACCCCACATAACCCTTGAATTAATACTTTTATAGTCCCTCTTTTCCTGCCATAGCTTATCCTTCAACATTATTGCTACTCCTTCTTTAGCTCTAACTCTATTTAAAAACCCTGACCTAATCCCATTTATTCCTCCCCACTGAAACTCTCCCACCCCCTTCAGCTTTGTTTCACTTAAAGCAGGACACCCAGCTTCTTCTCATTCATAAAAATCCACAATCATCTCTTTCTTATCATCTGCACAACATCCCGACATTCAGACTTCCCACTTTGACAATTTTCTTCTTCTTATTTTTTTTATATATTAATATATATATATATATATATATATATATTATATATATATATTATATATTTTAATATATATATATATATATATATATATATATATTATGTTGCATAATATTTGAGTCGCAGTTTTATAGTCATAAAATAGGTAAACTTGCGTGACTTGTCTGCCAGACTTATTAAAATTTCCATCTTAATATAATATTTCTTATTATGTTCACATTTTGCTGCCTCCCGCCCCAGTAACGACATTGTGGGATCATTACAGCGATATGTAGCGACGCGAATGGCGTTATTTCCATAAAAGCTCGTGTATATTATTTTATAAAATAGAGCATTAGCAAACATTTTTAACTAGTAATACTTAGAGCTTGTGCTGTAACATTACTTGGTGTATTAGAGAGGAGAGAGAGAGAGAGAGAGAGGAGAGAGAGGAGGGAAGAGAGGAGAGAGGGAGAGAGTGAGAGAGAGAGAGAGAGAGAGAGCAATAATCTAATATATTAAACAACTTTTTGAGGTATTTAACACCCGAAGTTTACTCTCTTAACTTAATGGGAAAGTTAACTCCAGAATTATTATAATTAGTTGATAATTGATAAATGTAAATAAGAGGGAAATGTTTATAGATTTTCGTGACTGTTGTATTTAGATCCTGATGCGAAATATTCCTTGACAGCCCTGCAGCCCGTACAGTGTGACGCATCTTGAGGGCCACACTAGTCTGATGCATCTTGAGGAGCCACACAAGTCTGATGCATCTGGAGGGCCACACTAGTCTGATGCATCTGGAGGGGGCCCCATTAGTTGATGGGATTTGGAGGGCCCCCACTAGTTCTGGGTGCATCTGGAGGGCCACACTAGTCTGATGCATCTGGAGGGCCACACTAGTCTGATGCATCTGGAGGGCCACACTAGTCTGATGCATCTGGAGGGCCACACAAGTCTGATGCATCTGGAGGGCCACACAAGTTGATGATCTTGAGGGGGACCACACAAGTCTGATGCATTGGAGGGCCACACTAGTCTGATGCATCTGGAGGGCCACACTAGTCTGAAAGCATTTTGGAGGGCCCACTAGTCTGATGCATCTGGAGGGCCACACAAGTCTGATGCATCTGGAGGGCCACACAAGTCTGATGCATCTTGAGGGGCCACACAAGTCTGATGCATCTGGAGGGCCACACTAGTCTGATGCATCTGGAGGGCCACACTAGTCTGATGCATCTGGAGGGCCACATAGTCTGATGCATCTGGAGGGCGCACAAAAAGTCTGATGCATTTTGGAGGGCCACACTAGTCTGATGCATTGGAGGGCCACACTAGTCTGATGCATCTGGAGGGCCACACTAGTCTGATGCATCTGGAGGGCCACACTAGTCTGATGCATCTGGAGGGCCACACTAGTCTGATGCATCTGGAGGGCCACACTAGTCTGATGCATCTGGAGGGCCACACTAGTCTGATGCATCTGGAGGGGCCACACAAGCCTGATGCATCTTGAGGGGCCACACAAGTCTGATGCATCTTGAGGGGCCACACAAGTCTGATGCATCTTGAGGGGCCACACAAGTCTGATGCATCTTGAGGGGCCACACAAGTCTGATGCATCTTGAGGGGCCACACTAGTCTGATGCATCTTGAGGGGCCACACTAGTCTGATACATCTTGAGGGGCCACACAAGTCTGATGCATCTTGAGGGGCCACACAAGTCTGATACATCTTGAGGGGCCACACAAGTCTGATGCATATTGAGGGGCCACACTAGTCTGATGCATCTTGAGACTTGTAAAAGTAACTCATTTAAAAAGGTAACTCTCTAATAAAGTTAACTCTCTTTTACAGCTATTTTGTGATTTTTTTTTTTTGGGGGGGGGGAGAATTCATTTGAGAAAGTGTATCCAATATTGAGTAGCTGGTGCTATGAGGGATTTTTCAAGTTCCAGTTAAACCTGGATGTACTTTTCCAGCGTCATTTGTAAAAACTTCGCATCTCTGCAGGAAAAATTTATAAGGGAGGTTTTCTTTTTCATTCATTATATTGACTTTTGTAAGTTACGTCTCAGTCAAGGCTAGTTACTTCTCTGTCAAGGCTGGTTTCCTCTCTGTCAAGGCTGGTTTCCTCTCTGTCAAGGCTGGTTTCCTCTCTGTCAAGTCTAGTTACCTCTCAGTCAAGGCTGGTTACATCTGTCAAGGCTAGTTACCTCTCAGTCAAGGCTAGTTACCTCTCAGTCAAGGCTAGTTACCTCTCAGTTAAGGCTAGTTACCTCTCAGTCAAGGTTAGTTACCTCTCAGTCAAGGCTAGTTACCTTTCAGTCATAGTCAGTTACATCCCAGCAAAGCTAGTTACCTATCAGTTAAGACTAGTTACTTCTCGTCAAGGCTAGTTACCTCTCAATCAAGGTTGCTTCCCAGTCAAGGTTAGTTATCTATTAATCGAGGATAGTTCTGGATAAAGACTGTTGCTAGGATATGTTGATTAACCTTGGGAAGCTTTAATTAAAAGAAAAACAATCAAGTTTCATAAGAATTCTTGAAGAAAATATTGCTAAGTGTTCGTAATAAAGCTGACAGAATCCTTGACTTTATATCAAGAAGTATAAATAATAGAAGTCCTCAGGTTGTTCCTCAACTCTATATATCCTTGGTTAGGCCTCATTTAGACTATGCTGCTCAGTTCTGGTCACCGTATTACAGAATGGATATAAATGCACTGGAAAACGTACATAGGAGGATGACAAAGTTGATCCCATATATCAGAAATCTTCCCTATGAGGACAGACTGAGGGCCCTGAATCTGCACTCTCTAGAAAGGCGTAGAATTAAGGGGGATATGATTGAGGTGTATAAATGGAAAACAGGAATTAATCAAGGGGATGTAAATAGCGTGCTAAAAATATCTAACATAGACAGGACTCGCAGCAATGGCTTTAAATTGGAAAAATTCAGATTCAGGAAGGATATAGGAAAGCACTGGTTTGTCATGTAGGGGGGTAATGATTGAATAGGATATAAGTGGGGAATATGGGAGTAAGGGATTATGTAGGCAGGGGAGAGGCAGGCGAGGTGGTAGGAGTGAGATGATTAGCGGAGGTAGGTAGGTAATGACAGGTCATTGGTGACCACCACGACACTCATTAACTCTACACTACTCACTAACATATGCCTCGCCCATTCTTCACTCATATAAACATAATGAAATATAAGAAAAAAGAATAAATAACGGTGGGCAGTGAATATTACTATTCTACTCAAACACAGTTTATTATTAAGTCTTTGTACAATAATATATTTGGGAACAGAGCATTATTGTGGTTTAGATAAATGGGATGTTACACATAAGCAGTGAGACAGGGAAATACAATCAACTTGACGAAAATGAATATAACTTACAATATAGCACAGAGGACAGTTCACTACAGGAACTAAGCCACAGGTCCCAAGACCTATACAGCACGAGTAATGCGCCAAGCCAGTACTCTGCCCAATGCCTCCAACAGTCTCCTCCAGAGACTTCAGCAGCCTTCTCCCGAGCCCTGCACCCCAGCAGCAGCTCCGCTCGAAGTCTCTGCTCAGGAGCTCTGCACCCCAGCAGCAGCTCCGATCGAATCTCCCTACTCAGCTCTTCCTTGGGCTTTTATGGTGGTCCAAGCACCCTCCACAACCACGTGTACGACCTGACGCCTAGGTCTGACGCCGTAAAGAACAAAAGACCTCAGACGTGGGCGTGGCTACAGACGTTTGCCAAGGCAAGGTGTGACCATATAATTGGTTAAATTAGGTCTCCCAAGAGACCTCACAAGCCCAGCTGGACTACATCACATCCCCCTTTCTCCCCCAATTTAAAATATCTGAGAACTAGGACAATTTGTCCTATTTATTAGACTATTTTAATCCTAACCCCTTAATTCTATTACAATACAAAGACAAAATTATACATAATACAAAATTATTCAATTACATATATTTCCCTCAACCTCCTCAACTACCACAAGGCAGCATAATCAGTACACCTGGCAGTTGGCCAGCATAATAGTCGCTCCCTGGTGCAAAGCCTCCTTACCCGTCATTTCCCCTTTAAACCTAAATATCGGGCTCCAGTGCCTTCCCTACTTCTACTAGAAATGCACTAGCCAATGCTAGTCACCCTCGCACGTTAACCATTGGGCCAAACCTCTCTAGGCTTCTATGGCGTGGAAAACTGCTCCAACGGGTTGCATTCTTTCAAGTAACTGCAACTGGACCACTTCACGACCACCAAGGTCGCATTTTCGGCACACTTCACATGCACACTACAACATCTGAAAATCGAGACAGGGCAGGCATCGCAGCTAAGACCCTCCATTATCCTATGCCACTACTAGGATTCACTGGCCTCATAAAACAAGGCGGCCATAAACACTGGACCGTATTCAAGGTCACCTTATTTCACACAGGTAACACTAACACTTCTGGCAAGTCAAAGTAGGCTGGGGACATCACATACTCTCAGTTGTCTCTTATGGCTGGCAGGACATCCCCGCATACCAGTCGTACAGGTCGACCAGCAAGGCGGGATACACCTCCATACCGCCCTTGATAGCAGGCTAGTCCCAGCAGCTGGAGTCCATCTCCGCGGCTCACGTCCTTCCACATCTCCGAGGATGGCAGCTCCTTCATAGTAGATTCTCCTGTCCTGGCACATCAGCCAGAATCCCTCACACACCACTGCAGCATCACCGCCATCTCCTCCTCTTGAGCTAGGCAGCATCGCAGCACGGCCGTATCACAGCAGCACACAGCACGGCCACAGCATCGCAGCACGGTCCCAGCATCACAGCACGGCCGCAACATCTCAACATCATCGCACGACCGCAGCATCTCAACATCACAGCACGGCCGCATCACAGCAGCACACAGCACGTCCACAGCATCGCAGTACGGTCCCAGCATCACAGCACGGCCACAGCATCTCAACATCATAGCAAGGCCGCAGCATAGTAGACAGCATCACAGCAGCCGACATCAGCAGTAGCAGGCAATGGTCAGTTGCTCGGGGTGAGGTGAGGTCACTTCAGGTCATCAACAGCAGGTGCGGTCACCCATCCCTGGCAACTGCGGGTAACTGGCGGTCTGTGGGTGATGGTCACAGAGGCTGGGTGATGCAGACAGACACCCACTACACTGGATGACAGACCAGGGCAGCAATACATCTACTGGGGCACATCAGCTGGGTGACTGGGCATATCAGCTGGGTGACTGGAGTTTACCTGGAGAGAGTTCCGGGGGTCAACGCCCCCGCGGCCCGGTCTGTGACCAGGCCTCCTTAGGTCAGTGTCCCAGGATGCGACCCACATCAGTCGACTAACACCCAGGTACCCATTTTACTGATGGGGAACATAGACAACAGGTGGAAAGAAACATGTCCAATGTTTCTACTCTGGCTGGGAATCGAACCCAGGCCCTCACCGTGTGAAGCGAGAGCGTTAACCACCAGGCCACCAGAGCCCTGGGCACATCAGGTGGACAGCAATCATAGGCAACTCTTCAATGGGTGACAGTTGTGGGTAAGTCTTCCAAGGTGGGCTGGGTGACTTCTCATTCCTCTGTAAATATTCAATTTCGGCCAGTAATTGCTTCCCCCAAAAGTCTCACCCAAACACTGATATTCTCCACCATTTATCTCAAACCAACAACCAACTCCACCAAATATAATAATACAACCAAGCAATTATTCAGACCCACTGTCAAGAAAAGGTCAGATAAGGTCACTAGGATTATAATATCATTATAATAACACAAAATCAAATGGTAGCAAATGATAGCATAAGTATAACCGAGCAGTCAAAAATAAGGCACATGGGACTGGTTCCTACTATAAAAATAATAAGAATTCCACCGCTGCCACCATGTCATGTAGGGGGGTAATGATTGAATAGGATATAAGTGGGGAATATGGGAGTAAGGGATTATGTAGGCAGGGGAGAGGCAGGCGAGGTGGTAGGAGTGAGATGATTAGCGGAGGTAGGTAGGTAATGACAGGTCAGTGGTGACAACCACGACACTCTCATTAACTCTACACTACTCACTAACATATGCCTCGCCCATTCTTCACTCATATAAATATAATAAAATATAAGAAAAAAGAATAAATAACGGTGGGCAGTGAATATTACTATTCTACTCAAAAAACAGTTTATTATTAAGTCTTTGTACAATAATATATTGGGAACAGAGCATTATTGTGGTTTAGATAAATGGGGTGGTACACATAAGCAGTGAGACAGGGAAATACAATCAACTTGACGAAAATGTAATAACTTACAATATAGCACAGAGGACAGTTCACTACAGGAAACTAAGCCACAGGTCCCAAGACCTATACAGCACGAGTAATTGCCAAGCCAGTACTCTGCCCAATGCCTCCAACAGTCTCCTCCAGAGACTTCAGCAGCCTTCTCCCGAGCCCTGCACCCCAGCAGCAGCTCCGCTCGAAGTCTCTGCTCAGAAGCTCTGCACCCCAGCAGCAGCTCCGATCGAATCTCCCTACTCAGCTCTTCCTTGGGCTTTTATGGTGGTCCAAGCACCCTCCACAACCACGTGTACGACCTGACGCCGTAAAGAACAAAAGACCTCAGACGTGGGCGTGGCTACAGACGTTTGCCAAGGCAAGGTGTGACCATATAATTGGTTAAATTAGGTCTCCCAAGAGACCTCACAAGCCCAGCTGGACTACATCACAGGTTTGGTAATAGAGTTGTGGACGAGTGGAACAAACTCCCGAGTACCATCATAGAAGCTAAGACGTTGTGTAATTTTAAAAATAGGTTGGTTAAATGAAGATTGACACACTTAGGCAACATATTGGAATCTTTATTTAGGAAACGTTTCGCCACACAGTGGCTTCATCAGTCCAATACAAAGCAGAAATGATGAATGGTTTGAAAAACCGACAAGTTGAAGATTGAGACACTTATGCAGCATATGGGAATCTTTATTCAGGAAACGTTTCGCCACACAGTGACTTCTTCAGTCCAATACAAAGAGGAAGGCGTAAGGAGAGGAGGAGAATGAGGTAATCAGTCCCTCAACCTGGAGTCGATGTGTTCAGTCCATCAATCTTGTAGAATGTACAGCATAGGGCCGTAGACGTGGCTTATATACTGTAGTGATGTGAGGTGAAGCAGGCGGAGGCGGGGTCATAGTGGTACCATCCACTAGTCGAAGTAGGTCTTCGTCCAAAGATTGAACAAGTGTTGAAGAATTCTTTGTAACAAGATCCCATGATGCTGCAGTGTCTGACAATTGTGATGAATGGTTTGAAAAACCGACAAGTTGAAGATTGAGACACTTATGCAGCATATGGGAATCTTTATTCAGGAAACGTTTCGCCACACAGTGGCTTCTTCAGTCCAATACAAAGAGGAAGGCGTAAGGAGAGGAGGAGAATGAGGTAATCAGTCCCTCAACCTGGAGTCGATGTGTTCAGTCCATCAATCTTGTAGAATGTACAGCATAGGGCCGTAGACGTGGCTTATATACTGTAGTGATGTGAGGTGAAGCAGGCGGAGGCGGGGTCATAGTGGTACCATCCACTAGTCGAAGTAGGTCTTCGTCCAAAGATTGAACAAGTGTTGAAGAATTCTTTGTAAGAAGATCCCATGATGCTGCAGTGTCTGACAGTTGTGATGAATGGTTTGAAAAACCGACAAGTTGAAGATTGAGACACTTATGCAGCATATGGGAATCTTTATTCAGGAAACGTTTCGCCACACAGTGGCTTCTTCAGTCCAATACAAAGAGGAAGGCGCCTGCTTCACCTCACATCACTACAGTATATAAGCCACGTCTACGGCCCTATGCTGTACATTCTACAAGATTGATGGACTGAACACATCGACTCCAGGTTGAGGGACTGATTACCTCATTCTCCTCCTCTCCTTACGCCTTCCTCTTTGTATTGGACTGAAGAAGCCACTGTGTGGCGAAACGTTTCCTGGATAAAGATTCCCATATGCTGCATAAGTGTCTCAATCTTCAACTTGTCGGTTTTTCAAACCATTCATCACAACTGTCAGACACTGCAGCATCATGGGATCTTGTTACAAAGAATTCTTCAACACTTGTTCAATCTTTGGACGAAGACCTACTTCGACTAGTGGATGGTACCACTATGACCCCGCCTCCGCCTGCTTCACCTCACATCACTACAGTATATAAGCCACGTCTACGGCCCTATGCTGTACATTCTACAAGATTGATGGACTGAACACATCGACTCCAGGTTGAGGGACTGATTACCTCATTCTCCTCCTCTCCTTACGCCTTCCTCTTTGTATTGGACTGAAGAAGCCACTGTGTGGCGAAACGTTTCCTGAATAAAGATTCCCATATGCTGCATAAGTGTCTCAATCTTCAACAAAGCAGAAAGGTGTAAGAAGAGGAGTTTAATTTAATCAGTCCCTCTTCTACAAGATTGATGGACTGAACACATCGACTCCAGGCTGAGGGTCTGATTACCTCAAACTCCTCTTTTTCTTACACCTTTCTGCTTTGTATTGGACTGAAGCCACTGTGTGGGCGAAACGTTTCCTAAATAAAGATTCCCATATGTTGCATAAGTGTCTCAATCTTCAACTTGTCGGTTTTCAAAACCATTCATCACACAGGTTGGATAAATACATGAGTGGGTGTGGGTGAGTGTGAATTGGACCTGACTAGTTTGTGCCACTAGGTCGGATGCCGTGCTCTTTCCTTAAGTGACGTGTTTGACCTCACTAGGTCAAGGCATTGGCTTAAGCCGGTGGGAGAATTGGACCTGCCTCGCATAGGCCAGTAGGCCTGCTGCAGTGTTCCTTCTTTCTTATGTTCTTATGATTAAATGTGATAATTTTTAATTGTATTGATTGTAGATCGCAATGTAAAAATTAGAAAATAGAGATATATCAATAAAAATTCTTAGAAATACTGTCCTTCCTTGGCTAAGGAATCTTCCATGTTGAGCCGGATGAAAATCATGACTGGACGGACCGAGTGAAAGCCAGATGTAGGCAAAAATAAAGTAAGAGAGAGAGAGAGATGATCGGATCGAGTGAAGGCCAGACGTAGAGAGTGAGAACCAAATTCAAAAGGAACCAAACAAATTCTAATAGAGCCAGATAGAGCAAGACGGAGCCAGATAGAGTAAGACGGAGTCAGACGGAACCAGAGGAAGCCAATCTCTTGATCCCTGAGTCATGGCAGGAGAGGAATTAGCAAAAGATTAACTAATGGAAACTGGAAGTTTTGTTGAGAGGGGTGAGAGAGAGAGAGGAGAGAGAGAGCGAGAGAGAGAGAGGAGAGGAGAGAGAGAGAGAGAGGGAGAGAGAGAGAGAAGGAGAGAGAGAGAGAGAGGGTGAGAGAGAGAGAGGAGAGAGAAAAGAGAGGGACAGAGGTGGAGAGAGAGAGAGAGAGAGAGAGAGGGGTGAGAGAGAGAGAGAGAGAGAGAGAGAGAGGAGAGAGGAAGAGGGGAGAGAGAGAGAGAGAGAGAGAGAGAGAGAGAGAGAGAGGGTGAGAGAGAGAGAGAGTGGAGGACAATGTAATAATCATGTTTTCTTTATATTTTCCATTTAATGCTCAAAGATTCGACTAATTTCGAGTTCATCTCACAAACGATTGCCTTCTTGGCAGGGGACTCGAACCAGTGGCACAACTGCCTGGCCTGCACTGGATAACTCCAGTGACCATGACCACTAAGTGAATATCCTTCCATGCTTAGACGAAGGTGAAGGGCTCTTGATCCACGGAACTGGTGCTGCTCTCCAGTTAGATCAAACCTCATTGCCTCCAAGAATATTTCATCAACGCCCTAACAACCTAAAATACTTATGATGGGCTTTTCAAAAACTAAATAGGGTATTATTATTATTGTTGTTACTGCTACTACTACTACCTCAATCTACTCATTTTCCACTGTTTCTTCAGTGGACTGAAGAGAGCACTGGCTGGCGAGTCGTTTCAAGGATAAAGATTCTGTCTGCCTGTCTGTCTGTCTCTGTCTCTGTCTCTGTCTCTGTCTCTCTGTCTCTCTCTCTGTCTCTCTCTCTGTCTCTGTCTCTGTCTCTCTCTCTCTCTCTCTCTCTCCTCTCCTTTTCTCTCTCCTCTCTCTCTCTCTCTCTCCCCTCTCTCTCTCTCTCTCTCTCTCTCTCCCTTGCCCATCTTCCCTCCGCTCCTTTATTCCTTTCACTCGTTCTGATTTCTCAATCCTCTCACTCCCCTTCCCTCCTTACTCTCCTCCACTCGTCCCATTACTACTACACTTCTCTCCTCCCTCATTTCCCTACAGCACGCCCCCCCCCCCACACCCTTCCTTGTTTTTACAAATGCTTGCCTTAATTAGGCCTGGTCTAAGACCCACCTTCATTAACACTGGACACTTAACACTGTGCTAATTGAACACGCAGCAACCTTATGGGGTGTTGGAGGTGTCCCCCTTACCCTTACACCCCCTCCTTCCTTTCCTATATCCCCCTCCCTCCCTCCCTTACGTACATCCCTTCCCTCCCTCATTTACCTATAATCCCCTCATCCCCCCATTCGTTGCCTACGTCCCCTCCTTCCTCCCCTACCTACATCTCCTCCGTCGTCTCGTACCTATACCTCCTCCTTCCTCTATTATCATATCTCTTCCCTCCCTTACCTATATCCTCTCCTTTATCTATATATCCCCTCCCTCCTCCCGTACTCGTACTTCCTTGCCTCTAAGCTCCCCCACACCTTTCCCACTAGCTGCTAACCCTCCCTACATTCTAACCTAACACGCCCTTTTTCCCTAGCCTCTAGTCCTCCCTCCTCTAGCCTCAAACCTTTCCTTTCCCTAGCCTCTAGTCCTCCCTCCCCTAGCCCCTTACCCTTCCTTTCCTCTTAACTCCCAATTCTCCCTTGCATGCAAAACTCTCTTTTCCCCTCTATCCCTTCTAGACTCCCACTTCCCTTGTCTATTCCCCTTGCCTCTCTTCCCTCCCCCTTGTCTCTCTTCCCTCCCCCTTGTCTCTTCTCCCTCCCCCATGTCTCTCTTCCCTTCCCTTTGTCTCTCCTTCCCATTTTTATGCCATGACTTTCAAAACATCTTCCGAAAAATCAGAAAAAATGTGTTGCAAAAGCTTGAGATAATGTTTTTCTATATTTTTAAATGTTTTTTAACTCGGTACTGAGAGGTTCTCAGCCCACCTTGCAAAACATATTGCCAAACATTTTTCCCGTTTTCTGGAAAGTTTGATATCCTTTTCAAGTTAACTAATATTTTTATTCTTTTCTTCTTTTTCCCTTCTTCTTTCTTTTTCCCTTCTTTTTTCTTCTTCTTCTTCTTCTTCTTCTTTTTCCCTTCTTCTTCTCTTTTTCCCTTCTTCTTCTTTTTTCTTCTTCTTCTTTTTCTTCTTCTTCTTCTTTTTCTTCTTCCTTCCTTCTCTTCTTTTTCCCTTCTTTCTTCTCTATTATATTTTTATTATTATTATTATTATTATTATTTAATTATTATTATTGCGAGAAAGGGCAAACTGGGCTGACTTCTTTACTTATTAGCTATTTATCTTTTATTTGCTGGCACCACTTTCTGTTACTCCCTCTCCCATTCCATCTTCATCTGTGCCTCAACCTGTCAACCCCCGCTTCCCCCTTTATCCCCTCCTCACTCTCTATTCTGCCTCTGTCAAGTCTACATCTCTCATTATAATATTCAGCCCTCATCCTCCCCTCTCCATCTCCCTTCTTTTGCATCGCATCCTCCCGACTCTCTCTCTCTCTCTCTCTCTCTCTCTCTCTCTCTCTGACGGGATTTATATCTCATTCAAGGGAATTAGCTTCGCCCTTCAAGGATTGGAGGCACCAGTTTTAGCGGTTTACCGCGTGTTTGCCGACGCTCACTTGTTTTTCTTTGGCTTTCTTTTTTGAGGTCGATGCTTCTCTCTCTTTTTTTTGTGTTAATTTTGCTTTGCTTGTTGTCTGTGAGGATTGATGTAACAGTTGGGGCAACGTTTCGGTTTGTATATACTTTCAACAGTCGTAATTAACGCTTGTATCTTTGTTTTATAAGAACATAAGCAAGAAGGAGCACTGCAATAAGCCTACTGGCCTATGCTAGGCAGGTCACCCACTGGCTAAACTAGTTTATATTTGTCAGTAATTCGCACGTCCCTCGTTTTTTTGTGTGAATTTTGTTGTATTACTCGTTGGGATAACGTTTCGCCCTCTGTAGCGCTTAATAAAACTTGTATCTTCATATTTCTCATCAGTGCGCATTTTCACCCGTTTTGTCTTCTGTTTCTTCTTATTTTCTTTACTGAGTTCCTATATTTTGAAGTGTTTTTGGTATGGTGTTTCTTCCCTCAGGATGCGACCCAAGACACTTGACTAACACCCAGGTACCCATTAAAATGATAATTGAGAACATAAAGAAGGAACACTGCAGGAGGCCTACTGGCTCATGCAAGGCAGGTCCAAGTCTCCCACCTGCTTAAAAACCAATAAACCCAAACCCTATTAGTCGCACAATCCCCTAAGAAGGAGCACGGCTCAAATCAGCAAAGCTAAGTCACGTCCAAAAATAACAAAAGCACAATACCGTGACTGAACGATACCAAATAACCCCGCACATAAAAGAGAAATTTTACGACGACGTTTCGGTCCGACTTGGGACCATTGACAAAGTCATACTGTGACTTTGTCAATGGTCCAAGTCGGACCAAAACGTCGTCGTAAGCTTCTCTCTTTTATGTGCGGGTTATTTGTGTATAGTCACGTCCAACTCACACCCACTCATGTATTTATGATACATAATACCGACAAGTTGATGCAACACTTGGGTGTCTGTATTGAAGCTGAACTCTTCTCCAGGCTGAGGGACTGACCACCTCAAATACTTTTTCTCCAAGGTTGATGGACTGATTACTCCATCTTTATTTCATTACTACTGCTCGCTTTGTATTTGACTGAAGAAACCTACTGTGTGGGCGAAACGTTTCAATAATAAAAATACCTAACTGATGCACATGTGTCTTAATCACCCAGGTACCTATTTGCTACTAGGTAAACTGGGGCAGTAGGTGTACAGTGGGTTTCCCATACATCAAGTCTCGTCCGGGGTTCTAACCCGTGACTTTTCAGTTCCGAGTTGAATGTCTGAACATTTTTGGGAAGGTGAATTTTATGTTAGGGTTAGGTTGTTTTTTGTGTGTGTTTAACTGTTTGTATTTCTCGATGCTGGTGTTTGATCTGCCACGTTGTGTTTTGGTGGTGGATGGAGTTTGCTTTGTCTGTATGTGTTTGCCGTATTTGTTTTCGTGTTTGGTTCGTGTAAATAAGGGTTCATATGGACACGCACGCTGGTCTGGATAGAGGTATTTGCGTACTTTGTTCTTTGTTTTGCGTATATGTTTCGTATGTATACTCACCTATATGTGGTTGCAGGGGTCGATTCACAGCTCCTGGCCCCGCCTCTTCACTGGTCGCTACTAGGTCCACTCTCCCGGCTCCAAGAGCCTTATCGTACCTCTTCTTAAAGCTATGTGTGTGCTCTCACTTGTGTTTGTTGACATGTTCTCACTGGAAGAATTGCTGCATGTCTCTTTAATAAGTTCTTAATCTATATTATTTACTTAAATTATTAGCAAGTAGTACCGATATATACAGGTCAACGCCTGCAACTGGATGCTCAAGGCTGCAGTTCACCTACTAATGAGGTAAATGTTTGTATTTTTCACTAACCTAAGTTTGATAATTCTTAATCTGGTCAGAATTGATCCATCGCGTCAGGGTTTTTAGATACAGAAAAGTATGAAATAATACTACAGTGAAAATACGAAATAAAACCTGAAGATATGTTCGACTTGGCTAGCTTGGATCAGTAGGTGACTTGGCTAGCTTGGGTCAGTAGGTGACTTGGCTAGCTTGGGTCAGTAGGTGACTTGGCTAGCTTGGGTCAGTTAGGTGACTTGGCTAGCTGGGGCCCAGTATTTTGACTTGGTACATTTAGAACAGATACCAAACAAAATTACTTAAAAGACCGTGTAAGGGTCATATTTATTGGAAAACGTTTCGGTCCTGGGACCTTGATCACTTGATCAGAAGAGATCAAGGTCCCGGGACCGAAATGTTTTGTAATAATTATGTCTTAGTGTTTGCTCACGTGTCTTTTTTAAACCATTATTTCCAACACCTTTAACAACATCAAACATTAAATGTTTAGAAAAGTTTTAAGCACTTTCCTTCTTGTGATTAACAATGGTTTTGTCTCTGCAGAAAATAGGGACGGTTACCTTGTCTTCACGTTTCTGTTGCCCATCTTGTTTTAATTTGGGATTAAAGGCCTTATAGCGCGTCTACATTGTACTGATATCTGGTGGCCCAACCTCACCACCCTTACATTGTACTGATTTCTTGGACATCTCACTATGGTTATCTTTTCTACTGGTATCTTGGACTATCTCACCATTCTTATCTCTAAAAGTACCGACTTGGTGGAAGAAATCCGAGGTAGACGAGAAAATACAATTTAGGTGACACACCCAAACCAGTCGTCAAAGCCCTTTTATCATATCTTGAAGTACACAGCTCGACACAGCGGTCCTTCCTGTCTGTGGCTTCCCAGAATTGTGATTATTACTTAGGAAGCCTTGCCGCCTTGCAGCGGGATTCCAGCAGCTCAGTTTTGACCGGATGGGATAAAAATCCCGATTTGTCCCCCAAAACAAATATTTTCAGCCTTCAGTTTATTTTGTTTCCTGCACGAAAGGAAATCTCAACCCGCAGCCAGTGTTTCACCGACTTTTCAAAAGATGCGTTGTATTTACACATACACAAACACACCAGGAGCTGTGAATCGACCCTGCACCAGAATAGTGAGTACCAACCCACACACACACTCACACACACACACACCACACACACAAAACACACACACACCACCCCACACACCACACACACACACACACACACACACACACACACACACAAAGGTGTAGGGAGCAAAAACTAGGTGTACTAGAGATGGAAAAGGTACAGAAGACAAGAAACTCAGGAAAATAAGAGATTGGGCCGAAGAGCCAGAAACGAATATGCACAGATAAGAAGGGAGGCTCAGCGGCAATACGAAAATGACATAGCATCGAAAGTCAAGACTGACCCGAAAGCTATTGTCAGCCACCCTCAGGAGAAAACAAAAAGTCAAGGACCAGGTAATCAGACTGAGGAAGGGTGATGGGGAATTCACAAGAAAAACGACCGGGGGGTATGTCAGGAGCTCAACACAAGATTTAAAAAAGTATTTACAGTGGAAACCAGTAGGACTCCAGGGAAAACAGAGCAGGGGGTGCACCAACAAGTACTGGATGAGGTACATATAACCAAGGAGGAGGGAAAAGCTGCTATGCTAACTTGACACCTCAAAGGCCCGGGGGACCAGACAAAATCTCTCCGTGGGTCCTTAAAGAGGGAGCAGAGATATGTGTGTACCATTAACAAAGATCTTCAACACATCATTTGAAACTGGGCAACTCCCCGAGTATGGAAGATGGCAAATGTAGTCCCAATTTTTAAAAAGGGAGACAGACATGATGCACTAAAAATACAGGGCCTGTATCACTAAAGGTATAGTATGCAAGGTCATGGAGAAGATCATCAGGAGGAGAGTGGGGAGCCCTGGAAAGAAAACAATGTATAATTGACAACCAGGGATGGTTTCAGGGAGGGAAAATCCTGTTTTCACAAACCTACTAGTTTTATGACAAGGGGACAGAAGTAAGACAAAAGAGAGAGGGGTGGATCGACGCATTTTTTTGGACTGCAAGAAGGCCTTCGACACAGTTCCTCACAAGAGGTACTGCAAAACTAGAGGATCAGGCACACATAACAGGAAAGGCACTGCAATGGATCAGAGAATACCTTACAGGGAGGCAACAACGAGTCATGGTACGTGACGAGGTGTCAGAGTGGGCGCCTGTGACAAGCGGGTTCCACAGGGGTCAGTCTTAGGACCTGTGCTGTTCTTGGGATATGTGAATGACATAACGGGAAAGGGGTAGACTCAGAAGTGTCCTTGTTTGCGGACGATGTGAAGTTAATGAGAAGAATCAAATCGGATGAGGATCAGGCAGGACACAGAGAGACCTGGACAGGCTACAAGCCTGGTCCAGCAACCCGGCTCCTTGATTTTAACCCTGCCCAAAAGCAAAGTCATGAAGATTGGGAAGGGCAAAGAAGACCGCCCGACACAATATAGTTTAGATGGCCAAAGTCTGCAAACCTCACTCAAGGAAAAAGATCTGGGGGTGATATAACACCGAGCATATCTCCCGAGGCGCACATCAATCAGATTAACTGCTGCAGCAAAACGGCGCCTTGCAAACCTACGGATAGCGTTTCCGATACCTCAGTAAGGATTCGTTCAAGACTCTGTATACCATTTACGTCAGGCCCATACTGGAGTATGCAGCACCAGTTTGGAATCCACACCTAGTCAAGCACGTCAAGAAATTAAAAGAAAATGCAAAGGTTTGCAACAAGACTAGTCCCAGAGCTACGGGGATTGCCACGAAGAAAGGTTAGGGAAATCGCCTGACGACACGGAGGCCAGGAGGGTCAGGGGAGACATTTATACGACATATAAAATTTCTGCGCAGAATAATGAGGTGGACAAAGACGGGATGTTCCAGAGATGGGGCACAGAAAACAAGAGGTCACAATTGGAAGTTGAAGACTCAGATGAATCAAAGGATGTTAGGAAGTATTTCTTCAGTCATAGAGTAGTCAAGCCGTGGAATAGCCTAGAAAGTGAAGTAGTGGAGGCGGGAAAACCCTACATAGTTTTAAGGCGAGGATGATAAAGCTCATGGAGCCGGGAGAGAGAGGACCCAGTAGCAATCATGAAGAGGCGGGGCCAGGGGCTATGACTCGACCCCTGCAACCACAAATAGGTGAGTAGACACACACACACACCACAGCCTAGACAAAATGGGAACTACACTGGATCAGGGGAAAACCTGACAGGGAGGTAGCAAACGAGTCCCTGGTACGTGAAGAGGTATCACAGTGGGCGCCTGTGACGAGCGGGGTTCCCACAGGGTCAGTTCTAGGACCATGCTATTTTTTATATATGCGAACGACATGATGGAAGAAATAGACTCTGAATGTCCCTTTCGCAGATGATGTGAAGTTGATGAGAAGAATTGAATCGGATGAGGATGAGGCAGGACTGCAAAGAGACCTGGACAGGCTGGACATGTGGTTTCCCGAAACTGGCTTCCGGAATTCAGTCCTGCCAAAAGCAAAGTCATGAAGATTGGGGAGGGGCAAAGAAGACCCTAGACAGAATATAGGCTAGGTGGACAAAGACTACAGACCTCACTCAGGGAGAAAGACCTCGGGGTGACCATAACACCGAGCACATCACCGGAGGCACACATCAGCCAAATAACTGCTGCAGCATACGGGCACCTAAGGCTGAAACCTGAGAAAGCGTTTCCAATACCTTAATAAGGATGTCCATCAAGACACTGTAATTTGGGGGTTTTTAGGCCCATTTTTTGGATAATGCAGCACCAATCTGGAACCCACACCTGGTCAAGCACGTCAGAAGTTAGAGAAAGTAACAAAGGTTTGCAACAAGCTAGTCCAGAGCTCAGGGGAATGTCGTACGAGGAAAGGTTGAGGGGACGGAATGGAATCGACTGGAGGGACAGAAGGGTCAGGGAGGAATGAAACGACTACAAGATACGCGGGAATTTACAAGGTGACAGAGATAGGATGTCCAGAGAATGGTCACAACTGGAAGCTGAAGATCAGACGATTCACGGGAGTTAGGAAGTATTTCTTCTTTATAGAGTCGTCAGGAAGTGAATAGGCCCAGCAAGTGAAATATGGAGGCAGGAACCATACATAGTTTTAAGTAGAGGTATGTAAAGCTCAGGAAGCAGAGAGAGAAAGAGAGAGGACCAGGCAACAAGAACGGGGCCAGGAGCTGAGTCTCGACCCTGCACCACAATTAGGTGAGTACAATTAAGTGAGTACACACACACACACACACACTACACAAAAACACGTAACGTCAGCAATAATCAAAATATTTGGGGGAATTCCCCGCCTTTTTTTTTTTATTAACTGAAAATCTTACCGTTAAAGGACTGATTTGAAATTGAAATCCGAACACTTCTAATGATTTGGATAAATTCTTTTAATGTAAAACATATTTGGGGTTGCCAGGTGTTATATTACTGTAAATAGATGAAAATTAAACTCGAATTGCTAACAATAAAATCTACTAGGGGATTTCTGGAGTTTGACGGGGGGCGGCGAGGGTTTGGAAGGAAATGCAGACACATTGAGGTGGTGTTCACCCATACAGGGAACTTTCCCTTTAAACACCCGTCCGTTCACTTACAAAATAGGATACCCGTGTTTCTATGTGTGTATGCAAAACCTCGAGATAAAATTATAATTTGCCCTGGTTGGGGTAACTTTGTTCAACGATCTGGTTCGATCCCAGCGAAGTGAAAATGGGTGTTTCTTACAACGTTGTCTAGTTCAAACCCAAGTAAAATGGGTACCTGGGGTTAGTCACTGGTTGGCGTGCTTTTGGGTCAAATTAAAATTTACCGGGTCTGATAACAAGGGCTTTCAAAACGAAGTAAAATGCTTTTTTCCGTAAACCTGTATACCTTTAAGTACTAGTATGAGATTTTATTTTAAATTTTAACCATGGTTTTGGATGTCATGATGCGCTAAACTTTTTTAAGTTGAATCATGTAAAATAAAGGAGAGAGAGAAGAGACAGGCAGACATCCCCTAGAAGAGAGGGATGAGAAAGAGAGGCGGGAGGATTTAGGTTGAAAATAGAACAAATTACCCGGGGGAAGATTTGCACTACAAGGTGTTTCTAATAACACCTAGAAAGTAGATCAGGGGGAAAAGAACCGGGTAATACTTTCAATTGGGAGACCCCATGTAATGGAAAGTGTTTTTTTTTTATATTTAGATGCACACAGTTTGCAAAAATTGTTTAAATAAATAAGGGAACAAACCTTCAAGTGGCGGAGAAATGCAGAGAGAAGGGATGTTTTTTAGGTAGCGTTGGGAATCAAAATTAGCGGGGGGGAAAGGGGGCGGGGTTTGCAGGACAGTCTGTTTGTCCAGGGTAGTTGGTATGCCCCCGGGCTAGTTTATAGTGTGCCATCAGATATTTGATGCCAGGCATTGGGGTTTCTTCCAGGATTGAAAGCCTCCAGATTTAGGCCGGGCCTTAGGCTAGCCCGGTTATCCTCCAGGATAGTTTGTTTGCTCAGTAGTCTGGTATGCCTACAGGCTAGTTTGGTGTGCCTCTAGGCTAGTCTGGTATGCCTCCAGGCTACCTGGAGTCTACCTGGAGGGTAGACAAAGCCTCCCGGTGGATCAGGGCCTGATCAACGAGGCTGTTACTGCTGGCTGCACGTAGTCCAACGGACGAACAACAGCCCGGCTGATCCGGTACTGACTTCGGGTATCTGTCCAACTCCCTCTTGAAGACAACCAGGGGTCTACTGGTAATTTCCCTTATGGCTGGTGGGAGGCTGTTGAACAGTCTTGGGCCCCAGACACTTATTGTGTTTCCTCTTAGTGCACTAATGGCGCCTCTACTTTTCATTGGGGTTATGTTGCATCGCACACCAAGTCTTTTGCTTTCGTAGGGAGTGATTTATGTGTGCAAATTAAGGACCAGTCCCTCCAGGATCTTCCAGGTGTAGATTATGATGTATCTCTCTCGCCTGTGCTCCAGTGAGTACAAGTCAAGCGCTTCCAAGCATTCTCAATAGTTAAAGTGTTTGATGGAACTTACATGTGCAGTGAAGGTTCTCTATACATTCTCTAGATCTGCAATTTCACCTGCCTTGAGTGGAGATGTCAATGTACATCAGTATTCCAACCTAGAGAGAACAAGTGATTTAAAAAGGATAATCATTGTCTTGAATGTTCTCATTATCCATCCTATCAGTTTCCTCGCAGATGTGATAGTGGCATTGTTGTGATCCTTGAAGGTGAGATCCTCAAACATTACCACTACCAGGTCCTTCACATTACTTTTCCGCTCTGTTGCGTGATTGGAATTTGTAGTATACTCAGTTCTAGCTATTATTTCCTACAGTTTTCCTTAACGCAGTAATTAGAATTTATCTTCATTGAACATCATAGTCTGGAATGCCTCCAGGCTAGTTTGGTGAAGAGAGCGAGTTTGCAGAGTAAATCTTTAGTCTCGCTACGTTTTGCTTAGTGTTGAGCGAAACTGCTCGAAATTATGCTCTGCTGACAAGCTGCCGAACATGCTTAAAGACCATGATAAAGGTCTACACAGAGCGAAACGTTGCCCCAAATGACACTTATTCTGCAACTTGTCTTTTCATCATTGAGCAAAATTTTGCCACAATCAACACTTGCTGGTCATTTATTTAAAGCATTTATGTAGGCAGGAGAAAAAAAAAATAAATGTTATGAGCTTGGAGAAAAAGAAACTTAGAGGAGACATGTTCCTAACATCGAAGATACTCAGAGTGATGGGATTGATAACGTAAAAGTGATGAAGGGATGAGGGAGATAATGGAACCCGGCGAGGGAAAGAACATTGAATCTAAACATCAAAATCTAAATTTTAAGAAATGTAAATTTTACGAAGATGGAGATCTATTGAGCATTATTATCATTTATTGAGAAGTGCTAAACTCATAGAGTGAACTCAAAGAAGTTTTATTTTACGGGTTGCCTGGACATGCCAATATTCAGGGCAATAAACATGGAAATTCAGCTGCTAGGGCAGCTGTTAAAGACCTCTAGGTTTCCCGTAGGAGTATTCCTTACCCAGACTGCTTTTTCAGTGTTCTCTCACCACGTCCGCCAACACTGGTAACAACGTTGATTCTGATGGGATCACAAGAAATTGTTTTCTCTCAAGCCAGGTTCAGGATTTTGGCCATCTTCTTCCCACCATTGTCGGGCTTGGGAGACTACGCTCTCTCGCTTACATATTGGACACCAGCGACTCACTCACGGATGTCACATGGGGAAACCGGCAGCACACATCGAGGACTGTCAGATAGCACTGTCTGTTCAACATATCTTAATGAACTTGATAATTTTATAGTTCAGAACATTGTTCATAATCTTTAAGGTAAAAATATTTTTCTCAAAAATACAGAGTGTGTTCTTTGTTATACGAACAGTTTAACTTGATGCTGGAGAATTGTATGCATGGGATAGATTTATGTGAGGTGTTGTCACATTCTCTGAGTAGGGTGTCACCTCAGTGTTTAACATTTAAAATGTGCTTCTCTTGCCTCTTCTTCCTATTCCTTTGAGGACGTGTGTAAGTACATGAAAGCGCTCAGGTTTTATTTCCTACTTTCACTTTGGTATTTTTATACATATTAATAGATTGTTCTGCTTAACAGAGTGCACCCAGGATTCACTTCTGACATCTGAACCGTCCCAACACACACACACACACACACACACACACACACACCACACACACACACACACACACACACACACACACACACACACACACACACACAGAATTGGGAGGCACAAGTCGAAACTGCAGTAGCCAAGATAAGGGTCCTAGAAGTTGAGATAAATAGGCTGAAGCGAGTTACAGGGGCAGTGACCAGAGAAGACACAGCATATGAAGCTGCGAGGGCCGAACAGGAAGGAATGAATTATGAATTATGCTAAGGTCATATCAGTCTGCCAAGGAGGACCAAGGAGTGAAAGGGAAGAACAGCTGGTTGCAGATGGAGAGGGTGATAGGTCGAATGCTGAGGCACAACCAGGCTATCAAGAGCCACTGGAAAAATCAAGGGAGAAACTGACCACATACAGGCAGGATCCAGAGTCACAGAGGGTGAGGCAATGGGAGGAAGAAAGGGCAAAATCAGTGTTTATCCATGGGCTTCAGGAGAGAGAGGAAAGGACACACACTGAAAGGCAGCAGGAAGAAAGAAAGGAGATTGAGAAAAATCATCACGGAAATAGGTGAAGAGATGGACGAGATTGTAAATTTCAGAGAATAGGGAAGTACTCGAAGGGGAGAAACCGACCAATCAAGCTGATTCTCAGGACGGAAACAGTGCAGAACAGGATCCTCCAAGAGAAACCACGATTGAAAATACTCGGAGGAGTACAAGAGGGTGTTCCTAGACAGAGACAGAAAAAAATCAGAACGACAGCAGCTGAGGGAGAGGACAAAAAAGCGAAAGGAGCTAGGGAAAAGAGACAAAGGAGGAACCAGCAGAGGTCAGTCAGAGCAGAACAGAACAGCAAGGGCAAGCACACACAAACTATTCTCAGAACCATACAACCTATCACACACCATCCCAACACACACTACAATCCATACCCACAGCCTCCACCCAACACCGAGCTATAGAATCCCACAGTAATGCCACCAGGTCTCCCACCCTCACAGGCCCCCCAAACCACAGTGTTGGAAAGGAAACTGAAGGTATGGTACACAAACGCTGATGGAATAACAAATAAGTGGGAGGAGTGGCATGAAAGAGTCAAAGAAGCATCACCGGACATCATAGCTCTCACAGAAAACCAAGCTTACAGGTATGATAACAGATGCCATCCTTTCCAACGGGATACCAAATCCTGAGGAAAGACAGAGGGAACAGGGGGGGTGGAGGAGTGGCGTTGCTGATAAAAAAATCGCTGGAATTTAATGGCTGGAGGGGAGGAAAAAACGGGGGAGAAGAAAGTGATTACAAAAGTGGGAACACTTCCCCCTCTGGACCCCCAAAAGGGGGTAAAGCATGATGTAAACCCCAACCACAGAACGGGCAGGGGGCCAAGGCAAGGGGTACACGAAGCAATAGAGCAAATGGTTGACACCCCGGGGGCTGGGAGGGGCCCAAAGAGTTTCATGCATGCAGGGCAAAGCTCCTGATCATGGGTGATTTTAAAAACCAAAAAAGGGAATCGTTTGGGAGAACTTGGGCCCCACAGGGGGGCCAAGATACATGGGGGGGCTAAGATAAAGGAGGTGGAAACTGGAAAACTTCAGGTGCCAACAGGGTAAGGGACAAAACAAGAAAAGAGAGGAGAGGATGAACCAAAAAGGCGGGATTTTAGTTTTCCCCCTTTTTGAGTAGTGCAGATATCGAGGCCCATCACATATGAAAGCCCCCTTTGGGGGCCAGTGACCATTTATTTTTTAAAGCTTCGAATACACAGTAGAGCTACAAGGGGAAAGGGAGAAGCGGGAAAGGCCAGGACGAATGAACCCAAACTACAAAAAAGGGGACTACACAGGAATGGGGGAAAACTACCTAAAGGGGGTTTCAGTGGGAAGAGAACTGGCAGGGAAGCCATTTAAGAGGGAGGGAAAAATATGAAAGCAAAAAATGCAAGGGGGCTGAGGAGAGGTTTGAAAACCCAAGGGAAAACAGGTTTTAAATGAAAAACCGGGAAATGAGCCCAGGGTTTTCCCCCAAAGGGTTGCAGGGAGGCAAAAACCAATGGCGGGGGAAATGGAAGAAATATAGAAGGAAAAGGGAACCCAGGAGAATAAGGAGAACAGTCCGTAGGGGCCAAAAAGAATATGCCAGATAAAAGGGGGGCCCCAAAAAACAATATAAAAAAGGGACATAGCAGCAAAAAGCCAAACCCTGACCCGAAACGGAATTTTAACAGCCACATCAGGGGGAAAAAAAACATCAAGGCCCAAGGAAATCAGGCAAAAGTAAGGAAGGGGGAGAGAACAAAAAGAAATGCCCGTAAGTAGTGAAAAACTCAAAAAGAGTTTCAAAAAAGTGTTCACAGAGGAAAACAAAAAGGGACTCCAAAAAAGACGAGAGGGGGGGCACACCCCCAAAAGTGCTGGACACAGTGCACACAACCGAGGAAGAAGTGAAAGGTTTCTGAGTGAGCTAGATACCTCAAAGGCAAGGGGGGGCCAAAATAACATCTCCCCAGGGTATTGGGGAGGGGGAGCGGGAGGCGCTATGTGTACCCCTAAAAACCCAATATTCAATACACCCTTCCCCAAACAGGGAAAATTCCCCGGGGCAGGGGGAAAGACAGCAAATTTACCCCCAATTTTTAAAAAAAGGAATAACATGAAGCATTAAACTCCCAAGCCCAGTGTCACTGAAAAGTATATTAAGGGCAAAATCATGGAGAAAAAATTATCAGGAGAAGAGGGGTGGAAACCACCTAGAAAGGAATATCCCCTCAAAAAGCAGCCAACAGGGTTTTTTCAGGGACGGGAAAAAATCCTTTTCCAAAAACCCTACTGGAGTCAAATGACAGGGTTTGGAAAAGCATAAAAAAAGGGAGAGAGAGGGGTGGGTGGTTTTGGCATTTTCGGGAACTGAAAAAGGAAGGTTTGACACAGTTCCACACAAGAGTTTGGGGTGAAAAAATGGGGAAACCAAGCAGGGATAACAGGGAAGGCACTAAAAGGGACCAGGAATATTTTGTCAGGAAGACAGAAAGCGAGTCAGGGGAACGGGGCGGGTGTCAGAGGGGGCACCTGTGACCAGGGGGGTTCCCGCAGGGGTCATCCTAGGCCCAAAGTGCTGTTTCTGGTATTTTTGAACGCCCTGAGGGAAAGGGAAAATGCCCTCTGAGGTGCCCCTTTGTTTGCAGATGACGTAAAAGTTGATGAGAAAATTCACTCAAATTCGAAGACCGGCAGAACTACAAAGGGATCTGGACGGGCTGCAGACCTGGCCAGAAATTTGGGCTCCTGGAGTTCAATCCCCCCAAAAGTGCAAAGTCATGAAGTTTGGGGGAAGGGTAAAAAGGAAGGCCGCAGAGGGAGTACAGTCTGGGGGGTCAGAGACTACAAACCTACTCAAGGGAAAAAGATTTTGGGGGTGATTTTAAAAACACCGGGCCCACACTCCTAAAAGCGCACATAAACCCAAAATTAACTGCTGCAGCATATGGGCGCCTAGCAAACCCAGGAACAGCTTTCCCCGACAATTTTAAAATAAGGAATCATTCGGAAACCCGGTACAAACCCTTTCTTTAGGCCCATATTGGAGTAGGGGCCCCCAGTTTGGAACCCAAACCACCTAGCCAAGCACGTGAAAAAAAACTAGAGAAAGTGCAAATTTTTTGAAAACAAGACTAGTCCCAGAGCTAAGAGTATTCCTACGGGGGAAAAGGTTTAAAGGGGGGGGAAATCAACCTGACGAAAACTGGGGGACGGGGCAGGGGAAAAGGGGGACATAAAAAAGGAATTACAAAATACTGAAGGTTTAAAACAAGGTGGAAAAGCCCAGGATGTTCCAGGATTGGAACAGTAACAAGGGGAAAACAGTTGGAAGCTGAAGACAAAAAGATGAAAAAAGGGGATGTTGGAAAAATTTCTTAAAGCCACAGAGTAGCCCATTTAAGTGGAATATTTTTTAAACGAGGGTAGGGGGGGCGGGAAATCCATACATCCCTTTTAAAGCAAGGTAGAAAAAACTCACGGCCCCCGGGGGAGAGGGGCCTAGTAGCGATCAGTGAAGGGGGGGGGCCAGAAGCTCGGACTCGACCCCCGAAACCCCCTCAACTGGGTGAGTACAATTTAGGTCAACTAGGTAGTACACCCCAAATTGGCTTTTTTTCTGGTATTTGTAAAACGACTTGAGGGAAGGGAATACACTCCGAGGTGTCCCCGTTGCAGATGACGTGAATTGATGAGAAAAAATTCTTCGATCGAAGACCAGGCAGAACTACAAAGGGACCTGGAAAAGGCTGCAGACCTGGTCCAAAATTTGGGGCTCCGGGGAGTTAAATCCAATAAAGGGCAAAAGTCATGAAGATTGGGGAAAAGGGCCCAAAGAAGACCGCAACGGAGTACAGTCTGGGGGGCCAAGACTAACAAAACCTCACCCAAGGAAAAAGTCTTGGGGTGAGTAAAACCCCACCAGGTATATCTCCTGAAGCCCCACATCAACCCAAATAACTGCTGCAGCATAGGGGCCCTACAAACCTCAGAAAAATCATTCCGACACCCTTAATAAGGAAATCATTCAGGACCCTGTACAAAACCGGAACGTTAGGCCCATTTTGGGAGTATGGGCGGAAACCAGTTTGGAACCCAAAAAAACCTAGCCAAGCATGTAAAGAAACTAGAAAAAGTGAAAAAGGTTTGCCCCAAAAACGTCCCGGGCAAAGAGGTATGTCCAACGGGGAAAGGGGTTTAAAGGGAAATTCAACCTGACGACCTGGGGGAAAAGGAGAAAATAGGGGGGAAAATGATAATGACTTACAAAATACGGAGGGAATTTGACAAGGTGGACAAAGACGGATTTTTCCAAAGAGACTGGACACACCCAACAGGGGGGACACATTTGGGAACCGAAGACACAGATTAATCACAGGGATTTTTGGGAAAGTATTTCTTCAGTCACAGAGTATAGTAAGTGAAATTTTTTTAAAGGAAAGCGATGTATGGGGGCAGGATCCATACATTTTTAAAGGCAAAGGTACATAAAGCTCTGGTTCGGGGAGAGTGACCTAGTAGCGACCTTTAAAGAGGGGGGGCCCAGGAGCTTGGGACTCGCCCCCCTGCAACCTAAACTGGGTGATGGGTGATTACACCCCCACCCCCACGGGGACCTTTGTCACGGGGCTCCCTGTCTTTGATTTTTACATAAAAAACTAACCTATTACCCCAAGCTTGATTTCAACTTCATTTGCTCTAACCCCTACCCCACAACCCCCAAAATTAACACACCCCTACTTTTATTTTACCCCTTTAAACCCTTTGCACATTTTCTAATTTCACACATCCAAATTTCCCCCAAATGCTGTTACCTTTTTCCCATTTAAAAGCTTAATTTGGGGTATAAAAAAAACCCCCAGAGGTCATTTTAGCCCAATGGGGAATGGGGGATACCCAAAAGGGGGGTGACCGGGGGATGGGTAAAATTTGGGCCCCTCATCCTGCTGTTAACATGCCACCAGTCAACTTCAAACTTTGGGGACTTAAAACTGAACTCTGGATCGGGGCAGGGACGAACCTTCTCTCTTTTCCTCTTCCCCTCTTCCTCTCTCTCTTTTCCTCCTCCCTCTCTCTCTCTCTCTTTTCAGAATGAAAGAAAATTAAAAAAGACATACACACCACTTTAGAATTGAATTAAACCATTTTTTAATTACATTTTATAGACGTAGTAAATTTTTTTTCTTTGTGTGTGGTTTTTAAATTCCCCTGTGACCGCTGTCGCCGCTTGCCTTTCCCTTTTTTTTTTTTCTGGTTTCCCCTGTAATGTTTTCCCCTGTTTTTAGGGTTTCCCCTATTTTCTTCTTTCCTTTTTTAAAATTTTTCCCTTTTTTTTTCCCGTTTTAAATGTTCCCCCTTAAATTTTTCCTTTTTTTCCATTTTAATTTTTTTTTCCCGTTTTTTTCCCAAATTTTTTCCCGTTTTTTTTTTTTATTTTTCCCCAATTTTCCCCTTTCCCATTTCCATTTACTCTCCCTCTTTCTGCATTTTCTTTCTCGTTTCACTCCTTTTTCCCCCTTAACCCGGTTTCCTAAGTTTTTTTTGTTTTCTTCTTCTTTCCCCATTATCCCCGTTAAAACCCGTTTTATCGCTTCTCTTTTTCTGTGTGATGCTGTTTTTACGTTTAATGTTGTGTTAATTGTGTAATGTTGTGTTTTCTGTGTAATTTCTGTTTACTGTGTAAGCTGCGTTAAACCCTGTGTTTTGTGTTTCCCCTAAAGTTGCTGTGTTTACCCGGGCATGCTGGTTTTTACTGTGTTACGGTGATGGGTGTGTTAAACCCTGTGGGTGTTTTTTTTGGGTTTCTGTGTTACTATGTTTTTGCTCTGTTAAACCTGTGTTTGGGTCTGTTTCCGTGTGTTTTCCGGGGGCCCCCGTTTGGGTGGTGGGTTTCCGTGTGTTTGCCGGGTCCAAACCCTAGGATGGTGTTTTTCCGTGTGTTTCAGGGTCAAACCCTAGGATGGGTTACCGTGTGTTTTCAAAGGGGCACAGTAGGGTGGTTTCCGTGTGTTTGCAGGGGCATATGGGGGGTTTTTTTCCCCTTTGTCTTTCCGTTGGGGACATAATTTCATAAAACGCTTTAAATAATAAAAGCAAATGAGTTTTTAAAAAAAATAAATTCTTTTATGTTTTTAAAGGGGTTAAAAGTATAAAGGAAAAAAAATTTAACATGTAAAATCGCATTTAAATGTTTTTTCCACACACCACACACACAAAACACAAAAACACAACAATATCTATAAAAATATTTTAAAATATATATATATATATATATAAATTATAATATATTATATATATAAAAAATATATAATATATAATTAAAATTTATGTCGTGCCGAATAGGCCCGAACTTGCGGGTCTTTGCCTTAAAAAAGCAACGCTTTCTTGCCATATAGGAACAAGTGAAAATTTGTGTATGCAATATTTCCCCCAAAATTTATTCTGAACCCCAAAGAAAAAAATGTATTTCACCCGTTTTTTTGTTTAGTATTAAATGATTGTAAACAAATCTAAAATATATTTAATTGGGTTTTTCTAAAAAAAAATTGTTCTTGTTTTTAAAAAAAGGGTTTGGTAAGTTTTTTAAGTTTCCTTTTGGAGCAAAATTATTTAATTTTTTTTCCCTCAACATTAATGAAAAAAAAAGTATCTTTTAAAAGTTTAGAGAAAATTCTAGAAAGGACTTAATTTTAAATGATTTCTTGCTAATTGACCAGTTTTTTCCCTATTCGGGACGACATATATATTAATATATATATATATATAAAATTAAAATAATATATAAAATATAAAATATAAAATATATATATATAAATATAATATATATATTATATATTTATATATAAGTAAAGTGAATAACACTAGTCAAAGGGGCCCGTAATAACCCCCCAAAGGGGACAGACACAAAAGGAGGTTGATTGATCTGTATATTTTTTACCACCCTTTTAGGATACTCTTTAGCACATATGCCGAAAGAGTATCCCAGAAGGGGGAACGAAAAAATGCAGATCATTCGCCTCCTGCCCCTGATCCCTGGGCTCAAGGTTTTTTTTCGATGGATAATAAATTTTTTATCAGAAAAGAAAAAAGGGAAACAAAAAGATTTTTTAAGTGTAAGGGAAAGTAAAGGAACATTAAGAAAAAAAATGTAAATAATAAGTGAATATGAGGAATCACAGACATGAAGGTGACGAACAGGAAACATTTTAGAAAATACAAAAGAATGAGCCACAACAATGTGCTAGTACAAAGGGGAATGTACTCTCCACTTACACTGAGTCCAAACCTCTTACTGTGCAATAATATTATTCTGAATTTCCCCCAAACATCAGGGAAATTTACACTGTAAAGGGATTTTAAAAACTGATTAGTTTCAGTGTTTTTAAAACTTACTATCATTCCTCAAAAGCAAAAGCTTTTATTTGAGCTTAAAAGATATTTTTGGTTTCTGTTTTGTTCCTAGGGGAAATGAGAAAAGTCCTCCGGAAAAGAAGTTTGTTGGGTCGTAAGAAACACTAGCCTGCCGGGAGTTTGAACACTTGAACCCAAGCTTTTGAACAACCCCAAATTAGAACACAACAAAGAGAAATCACCAAAACAGTTTTGCATTTCTGTATCTCACCTTTAGTGGACCCCCTTTTTAGTTTTAAAAGCTGCCCAACTTTACAGTTAAGTCCACACTCTTTTCCCCCTTTCAGTAATCAGCTTTATTTTTTGACCAAATTTTTTGCTTACTCATTGCAAATCTGTAAAAAAAGCAAAAAATTTTATTCCCCCCTTTTTGTCAACCAAAATCGATCCGTTTTTTGTTTTTCCTTTGGTTAGCTCTGTGTTTTGGGAAAATGGAACCCCCCCCCAAACCCGTATTTTTTGCGTTTTTGTACACCAATACGCCAATTTATTGGGGTTTTAAAAAGCATCAATATTATGGTGTTCTACGCATCAAATTATGGTTTTATACCTCAATTTTTATAATTTTTTTAAAGTTACAAATTGTATATTACACCACCATATTTTTGGGTTTTTTTCCCTTAAAAACTTTTTTGTTATTGATCCGGTTAGTCTTTGTTTTTTCTTTATAATTTTTCAAATATTTTAAAATTTTTTGTGTTACAAAATTGAACTTAAAATCCCAGTTAAAAATTTTTTTCCGACTGATTTTTAAAATTGTAGCAAACAAAAGTTTCGGTTTTCTGCATATTATAATTGAACTGATTAGAGATTAAGTACAGCTTTAAAAAAGTTCCCCTAGTTTTACGTAACCTTGACTTGAACAAAGCTCCAAAACCTCTGACACATCATCGATCCCACTCCTGTGTTTTGGGCCCAAAATATCCACGCAGTGGCCAAGAAAATCCCCCTCAGTGGCCAAGATCTCCAAAGCTTTGGCCCAAATATCCACGCAGTGGCCAGTATATTTTTACGGCCCCGTGGCCAATAAGCAAAACAACGTTTTTAAACGTCACATTGGTGTCCCGGAAGAATACTGAGTCCTCTTTTAAAAAAGCTCTTCTTACAGTACAGCTTTCCCAAAAGTAATAGAAAAAAATGTATCAGTATCTATTCTATTTTGGATTATTTTTTTTTAGTCGCATTTAAAGAAGAAATGGGAAATATAGAGGAGAGCCCTTTATGGGGATAGCTGACCGGACCCCCACATTCTCCCCCAAAGGAAGAAGTTTTTTAGGTGTGGTATCGGGCAGAGTGAGGGGAGAAACAAAATTTTATGGGGGCCGTCAGGCCCAAATCATCTGCCCAAAGGGTGAAAATGCATATTCCCCTATGTTTTTTTTTTAATAAGTGTAAAAAAAAATGGAAAAGGACTTCGTAGATATCCTTTATTATTCTTATTTTTAGCGATATTTTCCTTCCATTTCCATTTTCTTTTTATTCTTTTGCTGCTGGTGTTACAACTGCTGTTACTGCTGCTTCCTCGAGTTGCGGCTGCTGTTGCTACTGCTGCTGTTGTCGTTATTTTTGCAACTGTTTCTCGTGCTGTTGTTAGTAATCCTGCTGCTGTTGCTACTGCTACTGATATTATTCGTGTTATTACTGCTGCTGTTTGTTGTTCATTCTTCGACCACTGGTCTTAGTGCTTCTGCTGTTATCCGTTATTTACAAAAACTGTTTAGATTTTCTCTACGTATTTTCCGTTTCGTCCTTTATCCTTCCACTTTAAGATGAAGTCTATTCCTACTGTGTTGTGCTGTGTAGCGTTGTTGCCTCTGTTTGTATCCCACCCTCACAACGGGAAATGGTCTGCGACGGGAGTTTATCCTCACCTCCGTTACGCCAGGCTAACACAGATCTCCGTTAACAGTGGTTAATCTCCGTTGTGGTAACGTTTGTATACCTTTGGTGTAAAACACTAAATGTTTTTTTTCTCCCACATACCTGCAGACAGACACGCTCATGCACACACACACACACACACATCCACCTCACACACACACACACACACACACACACACACACACACACACCACCACCAGTCACTACACATCACGTATATTACACACAACACACACTCACACACACGACACACACACTCACACACACACACACACACACACACACACACACACGTACTCATATACAACAGGCCTAGTGTCTAATCGACATGTGCCTAGGACAAAATGGTAACTAACACACACACACATACAACAGGCCTAGTGTCTAATCGACGTGTGACTAGGACCAAATGGTAACTAACACACGAGAATGTATTAAGATTTCTTCTCTGAGAGCCATACCAAAGGTTTCACTCTTACCGATAATCAAACATTTATTGAAGCTTCTGACGTTGCATGAATGGTATCTGGAGTATATATATATGTGTGTGTAGGATGACTGGGTAGTCACCATTTAATGAAGAGTGTTTAACAGTGGAATGTTTGTTGAGGGATGAACTTTAGGGAATTTCTTTTACTGGTCAGTTAGATTTTAGTAAACATTAGCGGTAGGCAGCCATGTGTGCTTAGTGGAGGGTGCTGCTGTAGTCTGGCGGCCCTACCTAATGTGATTAAGAGATTACGAAAGTGCTTGCATTTTAATTACTATTCAGTAAGTTTAAATTAAGCCTAAAACAGCACGTGGACGAAATAAAAAAATAAAGATGTGAAACTAAATACATCCCGGAATTAATAAAATAATAAAATAATAATAATAACACCAACAATAATGATAGCACAAAGGGGGCAGTAAGGCGATAGCAAAGAACTACAGACCGATACTACTAACATCCCATATCATAAAAATCTTTGAAAGGGTCCTAAGAAGCAAGATCGCCACCCATCTAGATACCCATCAATTACACAACCCAGGGCAACATGGGTTTAGAGCAGGTCGCTCCTGTCTGTCTCAGCTACTGGATCACTACAAGGTCCAAGATGCACTAGAACACAAAAAGAATGCAGATGTAATATATACAGACTTTGCAAAAGCCTTTGACAAGTGTGACCATGGCGTAATAGCGCACAAAATGCGTGATAAAGGAATAACAGAAAAAGTTGGTAGATGGATCTATAATTTCCTCACAAACAGAACACAAAAAGTAGTAGTCAACAGAGTAAAGTCTGAGGCGGCTACGGTGAAAAGCTCTGTTCCACAAGGCACAGTACTCGCTCCCATTTTGTTTCTCATCCTCATATCTGACATAGACAAGGATGTCAGCCACAGCACCGTGTCTTCCTTTGCAGATGACACCAGAATCTGCATGACAGTGTCTTCCATTGCAGACAGTGCACAGCTCCAGGCGGACATCAACCAAATCTTTCAGTGGGCTGCAGAAAACAATATGAAGTTCAACGATGAGAAATTTCAATTACTCCGATATTTGGGAAATCACTGAGAAAAAATGACAGGATGGATAAAAGAGAACCTTCCAAAATAGGGAAAAACCCAAGCCCATGATGAGACTCTTCAGGCCAACTTGTATCTATTCTGAGGGATGGAATATTCAACTAGGCCAACTAACACTTCAGGCACTGTTCAAGGCAGGTGAAATTGCTGACCTAGAAAATGTACAGAGAACCTTCACGGCGCGCATAACGGAAATAAAGCACCTCAATTACTGGGAGCGCTTGAAGTTCCTGAACCTGTACTCCCTGGAACGCAGGCGGGAGAGATACATGATTATATACACCTGGAAAATCCTAGAGGGACTAGTACCGAACTTGCACACGAAAATCACTCACAACGAAAGCAAAAGACTCGGCAGGCGATGCAACATCCCCCCAATGAAAAGCAGGGGTGTCACTAGCACGTTAAGAGACAGTACTATAAGTGTCAGGGGCCCGAGACTGTTCAACTGCCTCCCAGCATACATAAGGGGGATTACCAATAGGCCCCTGGCTGTCTTCAAGCAGGCACTGGACAAGTACCTAAAGTCGGTACCTGACCACCCGGGCTGTGGCTCGTACATTGGATTGCGTGCAGCCAGCAGGAACAGCCTTGTTGATCAGGCTCTGATCCACCAGGAGGCCTGGTCACAGACCGGGCCGCGGGGGCGTTGACCCCCGGAACTCTCTCCAGGTAAACAATAATAATAATGATAATATTAATTTTATTTTTTAAATGTACAATAGTGCACAAGATTATGAAAGCCCATAGCTGCTACATAAAGGTGTAACAGGTGGGATTCCGCAAGCCATAAGTATCAGGACCATTACAGTTTCGTGTATAAGTGAACGACATGCCAGAAGAGGCAGATGTATTTGTGTTTGTATATTATGTAAAATTAACGAGAAGAATAAATAACAATGGTGATGAGATGAAGAAACTGCAAGACTGGTCTGATAAGTGCTTCTTATATATATATATATATATATATATATATATATATATATATATATATATATATATATATATATATATATATATATATATAAACTAAAAGATGAGGCAGTTAGGGTAAGATATAAACAACCCTATTGGAGGATAGATGGGTTAGTGAGAACATAGGCAAAGGGGTCGAAGATATATAGGGTAGGTTTAAGAAAGTATTGTTAGAGTGTTCAGCAGAACTTTGTGGTTACAGGAAAGTGGGTGCAGGAGGGAAGAAGAGCGATTGGTGGATTGATGGTGTAAAGAGAGTAGTAAGGGAGAAAAAAGTTGGCATATGAGAGGTTTTTACAAAGTTCAAGTGATGCAAGGAGGGAAGAGTATATGGAGAGAAAAAGAGAGGTTAAGAGAGTGGTGAAACAGTGTCAAAAGAGAGCAAATGAGAGAGTGGGTTAGATGTTATCAATAAATTTTGATGAAAATAAGAAAAAGTTTTGGAGTGAGATTATTAAGTTGGGGAAGCCTAGAGAACAAATGGATTTGGCAGTTAAAAATAGGAGAGGAGAGTTATTAAACGGAGAGTTAGAGGTATTGGGAAGATGGAGGGAATATTTTGAGGAATTGTTAAATGTTAATGAAGATAGGGAAGCTGTGATTTCGTGTTTAGGGCAAGGAGGAAAAACATCTTGTAGGAGTGAGGAAGAGCCAGTTGTGAGTGCGGGGGAAGTTCGTGAGACAGTGGGTAGAATGAAAGGGGCTAAGGCAGCTGGGATTGATGGCATAACAATAGAAATGTTAAAAGCAGGTGGGGTTATAGTTTTGGAGTGGTTGGTGCAATTATTTAATAAATGTATGGAAGAGGATAAGGTACCTAGGGATTGGCAGAGAGCATGTATAGTTCACTTGTTTAAAGGCAAAGGGGATAAAAGAGAGTGCAAAAAAAAATATAGGGAAATAAGTCTGTTGAGTATACTTGGTAAAGTGTATGGTAGAAGAATTAAGAATAAGACGGAGAATAGGATAGCAGATGAACAAGGAGGCTTTAGGAAAGGTAGGGGGTGTGTAGACCAAGTGTTTACAGTGAAACATATAGGTGAACAGTGTTTAGATAAGGGTAAAGAGGTCTTTGAGGAATTTATGTATTTGGAAAAGGCATATGACAGGGTGGATAGGGGGACAATGTGGCAGATGTTGCAAGTGTATGGTATAGGAGGTAGGTTACTGAAAGCAGTGAAGAGTTTTTATGAGGATAGTGAACCTCGGGTTAGAGTATATAGGAGAGAGGGATATTATTCCCGGTAAAAGTAGGCCTTAGACAAGGATGTGTGATGCCACCGTAGTTGTTCAGTATATTTATAGATGGAGTTGTAAGAAGTGAATGGTCGGGTGTTGACAAGATGTATGGAATTAAAAGATAAACAATCAAGCACAAAGTGGGAGTTGTCACAGTTGCTCTTTGCTGATGACACTGTGCTTTTGGGAGATTCTGAAGAGAAGTTGCAGAGGTTGGTGGATGAATTTGTTAGGGTATGTAAAAGAAGAAAATTAAAAGTGAATATAGGAAAGAGTAAGGTTATGAGGATAAAAAGATTATGTGTCGAAAGATTGGATATCAGATTGGAGGGGGAGAGTATGGAGGAGGTGAATGTATTCAGATATTTAGGAGTGGAC
>NC_069435.1:19576874-19594374 GCF_026875155.1 Cherax quadricarinatus | reverse complement strand
CTACCTCCCTCGTCCCCTCATACCCTTCCGGTAGTGATAGACGTATTCCTTGGAAACAGCTAAACGTAAATGATCAATACCAGCAGGTTTCTTCAGTCGAATATAGAGGTGAATAAATATGGAGAGAGCAGAAGTGGAGAGGTGAAGATGTGATCAGTCCATCAACCTTGAAGATTACGCAGCTGAATATGTCTTCAGGCTGAGGGACTGACTACCTCAAAACTACTTTTTCAGGGTTGATCACCTTATAACATCGTCTTTATTTCTCCACTTCTGCTGGCTCCATATTTAGTTCTCTGCATTCGACTGAAGAATCTTACTGAGAAGGCGAAACGTTTCTACAGTAAAGATACGTAGCTGCTGCGCATGTTTTACTCCTCCACTTTCAGTATTGTTTATCAGTATTATAAATATACCAGTGAAAAAAATCTATAGAATATGGAAAATAACTACAGTGAAAAAATGGTGAAATTCTTTGATAATGTGAGAAATCACTTGGAATTTCAATATTTTTTTACTGTGGTTATTTTGCAGATTAGTTATCAGCTGTTTCCTGTGATCTTAAAACATTCTTCACAATGATTGATCTCTCATTGGGATGGGGGGAGATGAAAGGTATTCAGGCTCAGTTTACGAAACCGATGCACAGATCCCATTCCCTATATCAAGAGCCCCTCACCAGCGTCAAGAAACCTCCCTTGAGAGGAGTCAATTATTGCAGCCTCAAAATCTGCCATACTGGGAGAGTATTACCAATAGAGGCTAAATAAAATATAGTATCTCGTATAGTTTATATACAGATAACATCAAAACTTTGTAATAATGTTGGTAGAATTACCGACAACTAATGCGACATTTTATTGTGGCAATGTTTCGCTTTTCAGGAGCTTTGTCAAGCCGTAACGGCATGTGAAGCCGTTACAGGCATGTGACATGGCTCTTTTTTTGTGTGTCCATGTTGGATCACTTTTACCAAACCCTGAAAAGTTTCAGAATTTTTTTATATGACAAGCTATATATACGTAGAGTGAAGATTGACCATCATAAACATAGACTTATGGGCTTATGTTGCTGTAACTAAAATTGGTAGTGACGATGAATGTAATTAACATACGCAATTTATATATTCAGGGTAATATAGCACTTACAAAAGTAGATTTTATTTATCTATTTACTGCAGTTTCACTCTGGTACTACTGCAGTTTCACTCTGGTACTACTGCAGTTTCACTCTGGTACTACTGCAGTTTCACTCTGGTACTAGTGCAAAACATGGCCCCGAAGTTGAATTGTGGTCTTTGGCCAGAATTCTCTTTATGTTCACATGCTCCGATAATCCGATGACTTACTAATCTCAAATCCCAGTGTTTCATGGTTATTACTGTGCCTTTTTTTTTAACTGAAGTTGGTTTAATATTACGCAGAATTATTGAGAGATTACGAAGATATGTAGATGTTGTTATTGCTGTTCATTGTGTTATTGATATTATGTTGTTATTGTTTATGTTGGTGTTATTGTTCATTCTATTGTTTATGTTGGTGTTATTGTTCATGTTACTGTTTGTGTTGGTGTTATTGTTTATGTTGGTGTTATTGTTCATGCTATTGTTTATGTTGGTGCTATTGTTCATGTTACTGTTTATGTTGGTGTTATTGTTCATTCTATTGTTTATGTTGGTGTTATTGTTCATGTTACTGTTTGTGTTGGTGTTATTGTTTATGTTGGTGTTATTGTTCATGCTATTGTTTATGTTGGTGCTATTGTTCATGCTATTGTTTATGTTGGTGTTATTGTTAATGCTGTTATTGTACATGTTATTGTTTGTTATTGTTTATGTTATTTGTGTTATTGTTCATGTTATTGTTTATATTGGTATTATTGTTTATACTTCCGTTATTGCTTTTTCTTATATTATTTTTGTTGGTGCAATAAAAATACAAATAAGACACGCTTTCGTGTTACGTTATTAAAGAAATCAACGAATGAGATGAGCAACGTTGTTATGTATGTCTTATCAGAGGCTAATTTATATAGTTCCTTCAGGTGTTGATCAAAATAATTTGAACACCATTTTCTATAACATTTTTTATTTTTATATGGAGTTGGTCTTCCATTTGCAGCTAAAACAGCATTAGTTCGTCTAGGAATTAATTCATATAACATTTGAACAGTATCCCTGGAAATTTTGAGCCATTGTTCAAGCAAAACCTGCTCTAACTCTTCTCAAGACGACGGTGGAGGAAATCGGTTCCTGACTTGCTGTTTCAATTGACCCAACAAATTCTCTATAATATTTAGATCTGGCGATTGTTAGGGCCAGACCAAGTGTTCGACTTCACTGTCATGTTCTTTATACCAATTTTAAACAACTTCAGCGGTGTGAATTGGTGCATTATAGTCTTGGAAGATAGTGCAAGCAGGGATTGTTTTTTATATATTCTGATTGTCGTCATATCTTCTCATTGTCATATTTTCTGATTGGCTTCATTTCTTCTTCTGATTGTCTTCATCTCTTCTGATTGTCTTCATATCTTATTCTGATTGTCTTCATATTCTCTGATTGTCTTCATATTTTTTTTTTTTACACAGGGTTTGACAAGGTTAATGATCCCTAACTTTATTGACAAGCTATTTACAGGTTAAAGATTCCTAACTTTATTGGCAAGCTAAGAGCTGTTACCTACATCAGCTCATTTGAAAGCATTTTTATTGTTATGAGACATACAAGTAGGGAACAGGATGAAGTTGGAGCCATCTGTGGGCCAGCATTTTCATTTGATCAACTGATTTTATCTCGTTGACATCATTTTGCTGTACGAATGTGTTCCATACTCGAGTCATCCTGGGGATATATGATCTCAGATGGAGTGATGTTCTGGAGAAGGGTACAGCTAGAGTGAAGTTGCTGCTTTCTGCCCGTCTTGTGGCATAAAAGCTTGTTTCACGCTGTCCTTGTAGTGGATTGTCTTCATATCCTATGATTGTCTTCATATCTTCTGATTGTCTTCATCTCTTCTGATGGTCTTCATATCTTCTTCTGATTATCGTCATATCTTCTTCTGATTGTCTTTATATCTTCTGATTGTCTTCGTATCTTCTGATTGTCTTCGTATCTTCACTACTGATACTAAACTGCAAATAGAAGTTATATTGCACTCTTTACTGTTGTTTTTCTGCGTGCATTGTATAGTTGTTTACCTCCAGGTAAACATGATACTTAAGCAGCACCAACCCAACAACACAGGAGTCACATGATTTCATCGTCTACCCGTCCTCATCATAGGCAGAGGTTGTTTTGATAAGGACCTGCCTCGCATGGGCCAGTAGGCCTTCTGCAGTGTTCCTCCATTCTTATGTTCTTATGACATTCCTCAGGTCACGTGCATCACATCTCACTCTCCGCCTATATATATAATGTCTTTCTACCTCTGTATGTTAGAAGTGATCAAGGTCCCAGGACCGAAACGTTTTCTAATAAATATGTTATAGTGTTTGCTTACGTGTCTTTCTAAACCAACTTGTCGGTATTTATTACCAAGGTTTATACCACCTCCAGGTATACAGGTGATTGGGCTTATGGTATACGAGAATACCTTTCTAGGATCGTGCCGGGACTACGGCACATCTTTTTATCAACATTTTGGCTTATTTTCTGTCGTATCACTGAGAGACTTTTAGTATCGTCCACCTTGCCGGCAACTCAAGCAACACTGCTTCTGCTCTCTGATAGTGTAGCAACACTGGCTTCCATCCTTTCTTCTGAATTTCAATATCCAAGCACCGGGTTTTCTCGTTTTTGTTTTGTTTTAGGTTTATATCTAGTTTTTCACACACTCTTCCACAGTTTTTTTTTTTTATAAAAACTGTACACTAAAAATCCTGCCACCTCAAAACTAAGAGGAAACAACGCCTCTCCTGTGTGTGTGTGTACTCACCTATTTGTGGTTGCAGGGGTCGAGTCACAGCTCCTGGCCCCGCCTCTTCGCTGATTGCTACTAGGTCCTCTCTCCCTGCCCCATGAGCTCTATCATACCTCACCTTAAAACTATGTATGGTTCCTGCCTCCACCACATCACTTTCTAGGCTATTCCATGGCCTGACTACTCTATGTGTGTGTGTGTGTGTGTGTGTGTGTGTGTGTGTGTGTGTGTGTGTGTGTGTGTGTGTGCGTGTGTGTGTGTGTGTGTGTGTGTGTGTGTGTGTAGATGTGTGTGTGCGTGTGAGTGAGAATATTGACACTTAGAAGTGTTTGTGTGAGTCGGTTTTTCTCTTCCGTTCATGTTCCGCTTTACAAAGTTGGTCGCCTATAAAAACAGAAAAAAAAATGGACGGGAAGGGAGAGGAGCCAAGAAATTTCGAAGTAAAATTTAATGTTAATGTGGAAATACAAAAAACGAGTCTGAAAATTTCGTTAACAAATTTCCGTAAGTCCGGTTATGTGATGAATATATCAGGGGGAAAAAACTGTCTGATTTGTTTTTATTGCCAGAGAAAGTGCAAATAGAAAGTTTAGCATTTTTCAGAGTGAAAGTTAGATGGACAAACAAATTTGACTTTTAGGGAAACGTTTGCATGCATAAATAAAAAGTTCCGTCGAACCCTTCTTTTGTTTTCGTTTCAGGAGCACGAGCACAATGTTGATAAAGTTGGTATACAGTGTACTCGTGTATACAAGGAAAGTCTATATATATCGACTCCCAACTATAGTCCTTATCATCAGAATCATTAAGACTGAAATTTGGATTGGTAGTTGAAATATAGATTCCAGTTTCAATTATTTTTCTGTCTACCTGAGGAATACCCTTCAGCATCTACACATTTCCATTATCACCATAACAACAACGATATATCTCAGCCAGTGCGCATGATCTGAACCCACATTACCATTACCCCACATAGATAGGGTATCATTAGTGTGGTACCTGACCTTTCTAAGCCACGTGAGCTTGTGAGGAATGTATTATTATTACCCTCAGCTTACTACCACAAACCTGGAAACATTCGTGGCCTAATTGGTGCTGAGAAGCTAATGTTGACTTGCACCACACAACGTCCCAGCCTCACGGCAGATATTTAGCAAGCCGGAAGTTACTCCGCGACATTCGTGGTATATGAAATAAACGTAACCAAGCGCTTAAAATGAAAACGTCATTTTTTTTCTGTTGTATGACTTGCTACACGCGTATGGGTTATTTAACGCAAGGAGTATTGGACGCTCGATCCTCTGTCCCCTAATCATGTGATTGACATACTGTCTGCCTTTACTCAACTAGTAGATATACCCTGTTCTGTAAATATTCCAGTTTTTTCCGTTCTCCACTTGTTCCAACTCTGTCTCCACCCGCTCACGAAGTGAGTTTCAGAAGAATGAGAAAAGGTGGTAAACAGTGAACATTCAGAAGAATGAGAGAAACTGGTAAACAGTGAACATTCGGAAGAATGAGAGGAACTGGTAAACAGTGAACATTCGGAAGAATGAGAGGAACTGGTAAACAGTGAACATTCGGAAGAATGAGAGGAACTGGTAAACAATGAACATTCAGAAGAATAAGAGGAACTGGTAAACAATGAACATTCAGAAGAATAAGAGGAACTGGTAAACAGTGAAGAGAAGTAAGAAGAAAAAATATAATTTAAAGACACTTTGAAGCCGGGAAAACATTAAATTTTACATTTCGCCCTCAGCTGAACTATTAAGCTACGTTTCACCGACAGTGGTGCTTCAACCTGCGCCTGATACAACCCCAGCTTGGGTGGACCCTCATGTAACAAATGCATATTTCATTACTTACCAGTAGAGAAAAAAGAGTTACATCACGTGACACAAGGAAGAGGGTGTTATCCCCTTCTCATGTCCGTCAATTTATATAACCGGATTCTGGTGACGTTATGAAACCAATATGGTGACGGAGGTGCTAAGAAGGAACCGAGTTGGAGGATTGTAAAAAGAAAAAAAAAGCCATACCAATCACGGCTGGCATTTCTTTACAATGTGGGAACGAGTCCATGATTTTCAGAATTCTTGACCCGAATTTATGGCCGAAATATGTTGGAGTCCACAAAACTAAGTGTTCCAAGCTTCAAGGGGTAATCAATGGCAAGAAATATATTACTTGCTGTATGATTATCTTCATATACTTAGTATATCACAGATGAATCACGGATGTTAGGAAGTATTTCTTCTGTCACAGAGTTGTCAGGAAGTGGAATAATCTGGGAAGTGATATAGTGGAGGCATTTTCCATATATAGCTTTAAGAAGTGGTATGATAAAACTCAAGGAACTGGAAGAGTGATCGAGTAGCGACCAGTGAACAGGCGGGGCCAGGAGCTGTGACTAGACCCTTGCAACCACAACTAGGTGAGTACACACACGCACACACTTAGGCCGTCTCCCACTGAGGCAGGGTGACCTGAAAATGAAGAAACGAAAGAGTTCCTCTTTTTACATTTGTAATTTATGTAGGAAAACGGGCTACAAGCTCCATGCTCCCGGCATTTTGGTCGCCTCATACGACACACATGACTTACGGAAGAAGAATTCATTTTCACTTCCCCATGGAAGTGTGTGTGTGTGTGTGTGTGTGTGTGTGTGTATGTGTGTGTGTGTGTGTGTGTGTGTGTGTGTGTGTGTGTGTGTGTGTGTGTGTGTGGTGTGTGTGTGTGTTGAAAACAACCACAACAGCCTCGTAATCCTGCTCCTAATGTTTTTGCTTTCCCTCCGCAAATAGTATATTTAATTTTGTCATACCCTGATGATAGTTTCATAAAATGTTTTCTCTTTGTATGGGATAGCTGACCCTTTGAGATGAAAATTTTCATTTAGTAACTCCAGCTGTGGTGGAACGAAGCCTTTGAAGTTTTTGTAGATATGAACCCCTATAGGAATTCTAGACGATATTCTCACTGCCTTCCTCAAGTCTCCCAGCTCAGGCTGACTTGATTTTTTTATTTACTCTCGTGTATGAAACCAATCTCGTGTGATGGAGTGTGCCTGAAAAACATAGGTAGCTTTTGTTGCCTTATGTGAGTATCATATAGTACAGGAGAGCACCACATTGCTATATGCTCTCATCATATAGCTCATGCAAAATAACCACAGGGAAAGTTGAATGATAGAATGGAGAAAGACGTTCCCATGAACGAATCTGCCAGAATTTCTTAGTCTATTTCTGCAGCACTGCAAGCTCCTGATCATGTGTTGATTGCAAGACGAAAGGCCTAGAGCTGTCATTCAACTCCCCCTGTCGTTATTTTGCATATTTTATCGCTCGTTCGCTATTATTGCATATAGATCATTCTGAACAGGATAGAGACGTATTATTGCTGTTGACTTTGTTTAAAAAAAAGTATATCCTCTCACCCTGAACCCAATACACTTTTACCCATCCATAAAATTCAGAATGAGGCTCTCTAAGATACACTCACTGAAGGAACCAGCCGCCGCACTGTCTGTTAACACCCATTTGCGCTCACGGCCCGCAGAGATCAATGGAATACTTTTACATTATTCAGCCACAAGCAGAGCGCAGACAGCCTCGGCTGGCGAGTGACGAGCGAGGGACGCGGGACCAATATCCCACGAGGCGGAGAGAGGATAATATTGAGTTTAGAAGGCGAAGTGTTGATTGATAGGCGCCATACCGGAGCGTAGAGGAGGCTGGTTGGACTCCCAAGAGTGCCGCCGCCGAGCTCAAGGAAGAAAGGACTTTTTGACTGTCACTCCAGTCTTAGGGGAGTTTAGACGCTGTTTTCAATGCAAATTTGGAAACAAACATGAATGCGTTCTCACTCTCAAACATATTCCCAGCTTGTGATCATAGCATTTCCGGATTACCCACACGGGTTTAACGATTCATGAGATTACAAAATAAATTAAATAAATAAAACCCAGCTTGTGTGGAGAATTTTTTTCTCCAACCCCCGGCTGGCGTTGACCCCTGTCAAGGGGGCTGCGACCCCTCTCATTGGGGCTGTGCCGAAAAAAAATTTCCACAGCTGGTGAAATCAATAAATTCGTAAAATTTCCCTATACTTGCAGTAACTGGAGATGTTATAATTGTTTGGTGCTGTTTTAAAGAGAATCTGAAGAGCATTATCTGTTGACATCTGAACACCAGCTCTCTCTATATTTAATCACTGACGTGGTAGTCTTGAAAAATGTGGCGCTTTTCCTTCTTTTTAATGATTATCATTTGTATATTTGTTAATAGTTCCAGGGATCATCGCCCCCGCGGGTCGGCCTCAGACTTAGATTTTCTAACCTGGAAAAGAAAAGAGGACTTAAAATTCTAAGAGACACACAGGAAAGCTTAAATAAGTGTATCCTGAATGTAGGTGGGTGTTTCTAAGATCTGGCTGCCATGTTACATATTGAAGAGACATAAAGAAAAGATCTGCAGTCCTGCCAGAGTGCAAAACGTTTAACAAGATTCCGTTTCACACTTGTGACAGAATGGCCGATTTTCCCTGAATGATTGCAGTATAATGCTATCCATTATTGATAACGTTTCGCCCACACTGGGCTTCAACGTCATAGATAGTTTATACCATCTCTCCCCATCAACCAACCTACTACCTACGTTTTCAAATCACAAAATATCATACTGCTGCAGCATTTATTTTCTCTTGTAAAAGCGTTCGGTGATGCACGATTCTCTCGCCAAGTTAAATGTGTTTATATGTAAAAGCGGGATTGCTGTTGCGAACACTTTAGCATTAGTAAAATTAATTACTGTCATGTACATGACGTGAGAAAAATAAATGGGAGGAAACAGAGGACGTTGTTGCAGTGAGCATTAATGTCGCTCATGTCCGATGGATGGTGGTAGTGGTGCTTAGTAACTGTGCTGGTTGTAACTCACGTCTGACGGATGGTGGTAGTGGAGCTCAGTAACTGTGCTGGTTGTAACTCACGTCTAATAGATGGTGGTAGTGGTGTTCAGTACCTGTGCTGGTTGTAACTCACGTCTAATAGATGGTGGTAGTGGTGTTCAATACCTGTGCTGGTTGTAACTCACGTCCAATGGATGGTGGTAGTGGTGTTCAGTACCTGTGCTGGTTGTAACTCACGTCTGATGGATGGTGGTAGTGGTGTTCAGTACCTGTGCTGGTTATAACTCACGTCTGATGGATGGTGGTAGTGGAGCTCAGTAACTGTGCTGGTTGTAACTCACGTCTAATAAATGGTGGTAGTGGTGCTTAGTAACTGTGCTGGTTGTAACTCACGTCTGATGGATGGTGGTAGTGGTGCTCAGTACCTGTGCTGGTTGTAACTCACGTCTGATGGATGGTGGTAGTGGTGTTCAGTATCTGTGCTGGTTATAACTCACGTCTGATGGATGGTGGTAGTGGAGCTCAGTAACTGTGCTGGTTGTAACTCACGTCTGATGGATGGTGGTAGTGGAGCTCAGTAACTGTGCTGGTTGTAACTCACGTCTGATGGATGGTGGTAGTGGTGTTCAGTATCTGTGCTGGTTGTAACTCACGTCTGATGGATGGTAGGAAAAAAAGAGACAATAAAATAGAGGGGAAAAAGAAAAAGAACAATAGAAAATGAAATTAAAATGGACTGAAAATATATTTAAGCTCTGGTATCAATTGTTGACACGGCAGGAGCAAGATTCTTAAAGAAATATTACTAATAACGAGAGTTGTTGTAGTGGAAGTTAACTCGTGGTGCACCAGTGATGGTATTTTGTCTGTCAGGGAAAACGGGAAAATTTCTCCTGATACAAGTCTTAATCATGCGATAACCTTCCTTATTGGAAGTTTTAGTCACTGGACCGAGGCCTTTCGCTGGCTTACCGGTCCAGCCCACATAAGATGTGGTATTTAAAAGCTTCTTCTCTCTTCACTGAAAGAACACTGTGAAGTCTTTTTACGTGCCCTAAGCTGATGGCCAATCGAGCCATTTATTCAAACGCACACACAAAAAAACAATTCTTCTTCCTCTCCTCACTTACCTACTCAAAGCACAAAACAGATTTCAACACTGTATACGTGATCCATCCTGCGTGATAGAATATGAAAGGGAAAATAATTAGCTTTTGTTCCCACTATGTATCCATCGTGTAAAAGATGATTAAGAAATTCGGTCAAGGCTGTATTGTCTAGGTTGGAGTTTTTGCTGCCAGCACTAACAGCCTGATCGATTATCCCATCAACAAGGAAGCCTTTTCTGGGTTCATATTAATGACGTTATAGACGATCGACAAGTTGATGGATAAGACACCTAGATATCTTTATAGAGCATCGTTTTCTTAATTAAAGATATCCAGGTGTTGCACATGTGTCTTATTCATGTACAGGTAGATATAGCTGTGAGACGACCTCTGAGAGCAGCACCAGCTAAGTTAGGTACAAAAATATAAGTGCAACTAATGCGACATTTTATTGTGGCAACGTTTCGCTCTCCAGGAGCTTTTGTCAAGCCAACATTATTACACAGGCTGAGTTACTTGAACACTAGTGTGGCCAGGAGAGACACAGGTGATGAGGACAGCATCAGCAACTCGCACTTTAAGAATTCACCGCCACAGAATGGGCTTTCCTTGTAGGACTCCTCAAGGATGGAGTTGTCGACAGCCTCTGGTCCTCAGCAGCGTTGTCCACTCCTGAGAATTTTAAGGCTTTATTTAAACACACGTGCGTGCTCGCGCGTACACAGACAGACAGACAGACAGACAGACAGACAGACACACACACACACACACACACACACACACACACACACACACACACACACACACACACACACACACACACACACACACACACACACACCGTATATATATATATATATATATATATATATATATATATAGACTATATATATATATCGATGATATATGTGTTTTTTAAGCAGATGACAACGGCCTTTTGAAGAGAAAATGTATTTGCCAAGTTCCCTTGATGGCAAGGTGTGTCATTTGATTACTGTGCGGCTGTGTTGGAATTTATGGGCAAGGGGAGAGAGAGGGAGAGAGAAATGGACAGACAGAGACTGAGATAAAGAGAGAGAGAAAGCGAGAGACATACAGATGAAGAGAGAGAGAGGGATGAGGGCAGACAGACAGGCAAGCAGGTCAGTTGTCACTAAAAGTGAAGAGAATAACACAGAAGTCTCCCTCCTCCGAAAATTCCCTGAAGTGCTGGCCTGTCACGATTTCCCCTCCCCCACCCCTATCATCCCACCAGGTGCATCAACGTGACGTCACTTCACTTTCCCACCCCCTCCCTCCCCCTCCCCACCATCAAGTTACATTTCCCTCCTCGTTACGCTGACAGGTGCGTGAGTCTCTAGGGGAAAAGGGAATATAGGACGGCAGTGTTCCCTGCCAGTTGGGCTGTAGTTTCCCCACCCCTCCAGAGATATTCATAGACTCACGAGAGCGTATTTTCCTTGCCAAGCTGAATTTCCCGAGGTAAAAAAAAAAGGGGAGAATTTTTCGCTTTGCAGGTGTGTTTAGGATCGGTGACTTTGGACGGGGAAAAGCGAGGAGAAAATTAGCGTTTTATGGGAAGGGAGAGAGAGAAAGAGGAGAGAGAGAGAGAGAGAGAGAGAGAGAGAGAGAGAGAGAGAGAGAGAGGTCTTAAGGGATGTAGAAGACTATTTAGATTGGTAACGCTAACAAACTTCACTAACAGTCTTCACTAACACTAACAGTCTTCACTAACAGTTTTCACTAACAGTTTTCACTAACAGTCTTCACTAACAGTCTTCACTAAGTCTTCACTAACAGTCTTCACTAACACTAACAGTCTTCACTAACAGTCTTCACTAAGTCTTCACTAACAGTCTTCACTAACACTAACAGTCTTTACTAACAGTCTTCACTAACAGTCTTCACTAAGTCTTCACTAACAGTCTTCACTAACACTAACAGTCTTCACTAACAGTCTTCACTAACAGTCTTCACTAAGTCTTCACTAACAGTCTTCACTAATAGTCTTCACTAACACTAACAGTCTTCACTAACAGTCTTCACTAACACTAACAGTCTTCACCAACAGTCTTCACTAACAGTCTTCACTAAGTCTTCACTAACAGTCTTCACTAATAGTCTTCACTAACACTAACAGTCTTCACTAACACTAACAGTCTTCACTAACACTAACAGTCTTCACTAACAGTCTTCACTAAGAGTCTTCACTAAGAGTCTTCACTAAGAGTCTTCACTAAGAGTCTTCACTAAGAGTCTTCACTAACAGTCTTCACTAACACTAACAGTCTTCACTAACACTAACAGTCTTCACTAGGAGTCTTCACTAACAGCCTTCACTAACAGTCTTCACTAACAGTCTTCACTAACACTAACAGTCTTCACTAACACTAACAGTCTTCACTAACAGTCTTCACTAGGAGTCTTCACTAAGAGTCTTCACTAGGAGTCTTCACTAAGAGTCTTCACTAAGAGTCTTCACTAAGAGTCTTCACTAACAGTCTTCATTAACAATCTTCACTAACATGACTTCACTAACATGACTTCACTAACAGACTTCACTAACAGACTTCACTAACAGACTTCACTGTCGATCTTCGAAATAGTTCTCAGATACGTGGCTGCTAAAATGCTGTTAGAAATGGAACATCATAAGTTAGAGCACAGTACGTGAAGAGCTGTCCTGGTGTCTGAACCAAAACTAATGACAAAATATTAAAATATTTGAAGACATATTACGAAATACTTAAAAAAAACTGAGAAATATTAATTATGAGCGACTAACGACATTGAAAAATTGCCTCGTTGGTGAGTATGAAGAAAAAGATAACCATGTAAACCCTCTTAAATGTATACGAGAAATTAGGCAAGGGATAACAAAAACAATGGTAAACATAGGCATTATTATTATTATTATTATTATTATTATTATTATTATTATTATTATTATTATTATTATTATTATTATTATTGTTGTTGTTTATTATTATTATTGTTTTATTATAGGGTTTCTGTTATTATTATTATTATTATTATTATTATTATTATTATTATTATTATTATTATTATTATTATTATTATTGTTTATTATTATTATTGTTTTATTATAGGGTTTCTGTTATTATTATTATTATTATTATTATTATTATTATTATTATTATTATTATTATTATTATATCGTTGTTGTTGTTACTATTTCATGCAGAGAAGTGAATAAAATAATGAGAATCATACAGCGCCTGTGGAATGGGATTCAGCCATATATGATCTCAAATAGTGAATATTTTGTCGAGACAAAGACAGAATACAGTTTGTGTAGCTCCTTCTTATTGCGCATGAATGATTTGATCAAAATACTATTTTGCCTTAACAACAAATCCTCTTCATTCCTCTAAACATCTGTGTGGACGTCTCACATACGGTTTGCAGCAGATTTCTCGGTTAGGTTAGGCTAGGCTAGGTTGTCCTCTGTCCAAAAAAGATAACCAGTTATACCACAACGGAAAATTTTAATGCAAGATGATGACGATGAAAAGATCTGCCGCGGGAACGGAAAACGAAGAGGCAGCCAGTGAGCGCGGTCAACATGGCGGAGATAAAAGGTAAAAATACCGACTCGATGGGAAAATAAACACAGATGCAGTATAATGCGATGCTTTATTGACTTTGTTTCGTCCACAGAGTTTGCTTTATCAAGTCACAAACGCCCACTGTGTGGACGAAACACAGTCAATAAAGGATCGCATTATACTTCGTCTGTGTTTATTTTCTCCATAACTATGACCGATTTTCACTGTTTACGTTTCCTTCATCAGTCCCCCGTTTGGCTGTCTTTACAAGACTGAAAAAAATGTTTGCATTTAAGAGGATGGGCTGACCCAGAATGTGGAGGCGGCTGTTCTTGGAGTTGTTCTGAATGCAGTGAAAGACTGCTGGACTGGACGACCAGACTGGGTGGTCAGTGCTACGACCATGGCCAACTTCAGCAATTTACGTGACACTTGACACTGAAGATGAATCGCTGGGAAACAACATGCAGATAGTTAAATACACATATTACAGAAGGAGCTTTTACTTGGATTATTCGCTATGAGCAGAGCGTAGAGCTTTGTAAAAGTAATGTAAACCCTCAGTGATTATTATTATTATTATTATTATTATTATTATTATTATTATTATTATTATTATATGAAATTTGCGACAGTGTTAATATCTTTACACATTTCTATTATTTCCATTTTAGTGTGACAATAATTAACATTTCAATACCCTGTGTTGAAATCGTGGTTTTAGGGCAGACTTTCGCATTAAAGTCCCGGAGGATCAAAGGCTCGTAACTCAGCAGAAAAAGCCTGCTGAATATTACTGAGCAGAGCTGCTCCTACTGAAGCTTATCATCTAAATTTTTTTTGGGCATTTAGTGAAGTGCTAAACCCATGGGGATTGTTCAGCGCAAGGAGTGATGGATTCTCGATTCTCCCGTCCGCTAGTAATGAGACAAATGTTGCCTTACAACAGAGTTCTGTTGAGAGATGTAGCCACGATAATTTCGTGTGTGTGTGTACTCACCTAATTGTGGTTGCAGGGGTCGAGATTCAGCTCCTGGCCCCGCCTCTTCACTGACGGCTACTGGGTCCCCCCCCTTCCCCTCTCCCTGCTCCATGAGCTTTATCATACCTCGTCTTAAAACTATGTATAGTTCCTGCCTCCACTACATCGCTTGCCAGACTATTCCACTTCCTAACAACTCTGTGGCTGAAGAAATACTCCCTAGCATCCCTTTGACTCATCTGAGTCTTCAGCTTCCAATTGTGACCCCTTGTTTCTGTGTCCCATCTCTGGAACATCCTGTCTCTGTCCACCTTGTCTATTCCACGCAGTATTTTGTATGTCATTATCATGTCTCCCCTGACCCTCTTGTCCTCCAGTGTCGTCATTCCCCTTCGTACGACATTCCCCTTAGCTCTGGAACCAGCCTTGTTGCAAACCTTTGTACTTTCTCTAATTTCTTGACATGTTTGACCAAGTATGGGTTCCAAACTGGTGCTGCGTACTCCAGTATGGGTCTGACGTACACAGTGTATAAAGTCTTGAACGATTCCTTACTGAGGTAACGGAACGCTATTCTCAGGTTTGCCAGACGCCCATATGCCAGGCGCCCATATCTGGTTAATGTGTGCTTCTGGCGACGTACTCGGTATTATACTCACCCCTAGATCTTTCTCCTTGAGTGAGATTTGCAGTCTTTGGCCGCCTAGCCTATACTCTGTCTGCGGTCTTCTTTGCCCTTCTCCGATCTTCATGACTTTGCATTTGGTGGGGTTAAATTCTTGGAGCCAGTTGCTGGACCACGCGTCCAGCCTGTCCAAGTCTCTTTGTAGACCTGTCTGGTCCGCACCTGATTTAATTATCCTCATTAACTTCACATCATCTGCAAACAAGGACACTTCTGAGTCTATCCCTTCCTTTATGTCGTTCACATATAGCAATAACAGCACTGGTCCCAGGACTGACCCCTGTAGGACCCCGCTCGTCACAGGCGCCCACTGTGATACCTCATCACGGACCATGACTTGCTGTTGTCTCCCTGTTAGGTATTCTCTGATCCATTGCAGTATCCTTCCTGTTATATGTGCCTGATCCTCTGTGTGTGTGTGTGTGTGTGTGTGTGTGTGTGTGTGTGTGTGTGTGTGTGCGTGTGTGTGTGTGTGTGTGTGTGTGTGTGTGTGTGTGTGTGTGTGTGTGTGTGTGTGTGTGTGCGCGCGTGTGTCTATCCTGTGGTTTAATTAAAATTAAACGCCAGCAAAAGACTACACTAGGGTTCCACTTCTGCTAGCTAAAATCAGGAAACTGAGATTACAGTGGACACAGGCTCTCCAAAACTGGACAGTTGAAGATTGCAAAAACATTTCCTGGTCTGATGAATCGCGATTTCTGTTGCTATGTGCAGATGGTAGGGTCAGATTTTGGCATAAACATCTGGTATGTGGTGGAATGGGAGATTCACAGCATGAATGTGCAGCCGAGAAATCTGCAGCAACTGTGTGATGCTATCATATTAACATGGACCAAGATCTTTGGGGAATGTTTCCAGCACCTTGTTGAATCCATACCACGAAGAATTCAGGTTGTTCTGGGGAGCAAAGAGGGCCCTACCCAATATTATAAGGGGGTACCTAATAAATTGGCCACTGAATGTGTGCAAATATGTATATATTCACCTTTTTGGTGGCAATAAAAGGACTGTACCAGAGTATAGTGGTACAACACTGTTGTATGGGTGTGAAACATGGATTTTGAATGGTGTACCGAGGAAGAAGCTGGAGGCAGTAGAGATGCGTTTGAGGGCGATGTTTCGTGTGAATATTATACAGAGAATTCAGAGTTTGGAAATTAGGTGTGGAGTTACCAGAAATGTTATTCTGAACGCTGAGGAGTCGTTGAGGTGGTTTGAACATTTTGAGTGGATGGAGAAAAGTAGGATGACTAGGAGGGGGTATAATTTTGGAATGGAGGGAACAAGAGATAGGAGTCGCCCTAGGAAAGGTTGGAGGGAGAGGGGGTAAAGGAGGTTTTGAATGTTAGGGGCTTGGACATGCAAAAGACGAGTGTTTTTTTTATGACTTAACTTTCTGTTGGAGTGTGAGCAAGGAAACATTTATGAAGGGATGAAGGAAAACTGGTTAGCCGGACTTAGAGTCCTGGAGTTGGGAATAGCAGTGCCTGCAATCTGAGAAAGGGGTGGAGATGATGCAGTTTAGTGGGTGTTCTGAACTTCGATGTTCAGATGGTATACAATACCATCTTACCTCTTCTCCTTCGACCCCCCCCCCCCACACATCCTCATCTCACATTCTTTTATCTCCCTCTTCATCCCCCCTGCATCTCAGCGCATACACCATCTCACCCCCTGCACCTCAGCACACACACCACCTCACCCCCTGCACCTCAGCGCACACACCACCTCACCCCCTGCACCTCAGCGCACACACCACCTCACCCCCTGCACCTCAGCACACACACACCACCTCACCCCCTGCACCTCAGCACACACACACCACCTCACCCCCTGCACCTCAGCACACACACCACCTCACCCCCTGCACCTCAGCACATGCCACTCTTCCTAGCATCCTCATACTTGCTGTTATTATTGCGGCCAGATAAGCAGCTTTCCGACCGATGGATTTGTTTGGTTTTATAACCTGAGCAAGGCTGGTGGTCCTGATGCCTGGGTGAGGGGAGGTGGTGTAGAGGGGAGAGAAGATAAAGAGGAAGGGTGGTAAGGGGAGATGCTGTACAAGAGAGGTGAGGGAAGATGGCATAGAGGGAAGGTGACGGAAGATGGTATAGAGGGAAGGTGACGGAAGATGGTATAGAGGGGAGGTGAGGGAAGATGGTGTAAAGGGGTGGTGAAGGAAGATGGTGTAGAGGGGAGGTAACGATAAATTTGAAGGAAGGGAGGCAGAATAATAAGATGTTATTCTGAAATAAGGCCCAGATAACCTGAGGAAACCCAGCAGTGTGGCTTATTTCCGACGGGGGAGGATCTGTTTT
>NC_069435.1:19571874-19574374 GCF_026875155.1 Cherax quadricarinatus | reverse complement strand
TACAGAAAGTGTATATATATATATATATATATATATATATATATATATATATATATATATATATATATATATATATATATATATATATATATATATATATATATATATATATATATATATATATATGGGGTCACCTCTGGTGTAAATTGTGGGACCCATAGCCTCGGAGAAGTGGATAAAAAGGCTTCAAGGAAGAATATTTGGATTTCTTCCTGAAGCCGTTTAAATATTCCAGTTCCCCTACTACCCCGTCTTTTCATTCTTTTTTACCAATAGGTATATTTTATTACATAATATGGTACAAAAGGTTATATATATAATATTATTAACACGTCGGCCGATTCCCACCAAGGCAGGGTGTCCCGAAAAAGAAAAATTTTCATCATCATTCACTCCATCACTGTCTTGCCAGAGGGGTGCTTTACACTACATTTATAAAACTGCATTGACACCTGTCCTTCAGAGTTCAGACACTGTACTTCCCATCTCCAGAACTCAAGTCCGGCCTGCCGGTTTTCTTGAATCCCTTCATAAATGTTACTTTTCTCATACTCCAACAGCACGTCAAGTATTAAAAACCATATGTCTCCATTCACTCCCATCAAATATGCTCACGCATGCTTGCTGGAAGTCCAAGTCCTTCATTCACAAAACCTCCTTTATCCTCCTCTACCCCCTACCTTTCCTAGATCGACCGCTACCCCGCCTTCCCTCCACTACAGATTTATACACTCTCAAAGTCATTCTGTTTCGTTCCACTCTCTCTACATGTTCTAACTACTTCAACAACCCCTCCTCAGCCCTCTGGAAAATAGTTTTGGTAATCCCGCATCTCCTCCTAATGTCCGAACCACGAATTCTCTGCATTATATTCACACCACACATTGCCCTCAGACATGACATCTCCACTGCCTCCAGCCTTCTCCTCATTGCAACATTCATCACTTATGCTTCACACCCATATAAGAGCGTTGGTAAAACTATACTCTCATACATTCCCCTCTTTGCTTCCACGGACAAAGTTCTTCGTCTCCACAGACTCCTAAGTGCACCACTCACCCTTTTCCCCTCATCAGTTCTATGATTCATCTTATCCTTCATAGACCTATCTGCTGACACGTCCACTCCTAAATATCTGAATACATTCACCTCCCTCATACTCTCTCCCTCCAATCTGATATCCAATCTTTCGTCACCTAATCTTTTTGTTATCCTCATCACCTTGTTCTTTCCTCTATTCACTTTTAATTTTCTTCTTTTACATTACCAAATTCATCCACCAATCTCTGCAACTTCTCTTCAGAATCTCCCAAAAGCACAGTGCCATCAGCAAAGAACAACTGTGACAACTCCACTTTGTGTTTGATTCTTTATCTTTTAACTCCACACCTCTTGCCAAGACCCTCGCATTCACTTCTCTTACAACCCCATCTATAAATATATTGAACAACCACGTTGACACCACACATCCTTGTCTAAGGCGTACTTTTACTGGGAAATAATCTCCCTCTCTCCTACATACTCTAACCTGAGCCTCACTATCCTCGTAAAAACTCTTCACTGCTTTTAGTAACCTACCTCCTATAACATACACCTGCAACATCTGCCACATTGCCCCCTTTTCAACCTTGCCATACGTCTTTCCCAAATCCATAAATTCCTCAAAAACCTCTTTAGCCTTATGTATATACTGTTCACCTATATGTTTCACTGTAAACCCTTGGTCTACACACCCCTTACTTTTCCTAAAGCCTCCTTGTCCATCTGCTATCCTACTCTCCGTCTTACTCTTAATTCTTTCAATAATAACTCTACCATACACTTTACCAGGTATACTCAACAGACTTATTTCCCTATATTTTTTTGCACTCTCTTTTATCCCCTTTGCCTTTATACAAGGGAACTATACATGCTCTCTGCCAATCCCTAGGTACCTTACCCTCTTCCATACATTTATTAAATAAAAGCACCAACCACTCCAAAACTATATCCCCACCTGCTTTTAACATTTCTATCTTTATGCCATCAATCCCAGCTGCCTTACCCCCTTTCATTCTACCCACTGCCTCACGAACTTCCCCTACACTCACACCTGGCTCTTCCTCACTCCTACAAGATGTTATTCCTCCTTGGTCTAAACACGAAATCACAGCTTCCCTATCTTCATCAACATTTAACAATTTAAAAAATATTCCCTCCATCTTCCCGATACCTCTAACTCTCCATTTAATAACTCTCCTCTTCTATTTTTAACTGTCAGATCCATTTGCTTCCTAGGCTTTCTCAGCTTATTAATCTCACTCCAAAACATTTTTCTTATTTTCAACAAAATTTGTTGAAAACATCTCACCCATTCTCTCATTTGCTCTCTTTTTATACTGCTTCACCACTCTCTTAACCTCTCTTTTTCTCTCCATGTACTCTTCCCTCCTTGCATCACTTCTACTTTGTAAAAACCTCTCATATGCTAATGTTTTCTCCTGTACTACTCTCTTTACAT
>NC_069435.1:19539374-19566874 GCF_026875155.1 Cherax quadricarinatus | reverse complement strand
GGGCAGTCATACTGTAAGTCACTTGACCTGGGCAGTCATACTGTAAGTCACTTGACCTGGACAGTCGTACTGTAAGTCACTTGACCTGGGCAGTCATACTGTAAGTCACTTGACCTGGGCAGTCATACTGTAAGTCACTTGACCTGGGCAGTCATACTGTAAGTCACTTGACGGGCAGTCATACTGTAAGTCACTTGACCTGGGCAGTCATACTGTAAGTCACTTGACCTGGACATCATACTGTAAGTCACTTGCCGGACAGTCGTACTGTAAGTCCTTGACCTGGGCGTCTACTGTAAGTCATTTGCCGGGGCAGTCATACTGTAAGTCACTTGACCGGGGCAGTCATACTGTAAGTCATTGCCGGGGCAGTCATAGGTAATCACTTGCCTGGGCAGTCATACTGAAGCATTTGACTGGGCATAACTGTAATCCTTGACCTGGGCAGTCATACTGAAGTCATTTGCCCTGGGCAGTCATTTTGTAAGTCACTTGCCCTGGGCGTCAACTGTAAGTCACTTGAGGGGGTCATACTGTAAGTCATTGCCCTGGGCAGTCATACTGTAAGTCACTTCCCTGGGCAGTCATACTGTAAGTCACTTGCCCGGGCAGTCAAAATGTAAGACTTGCCCCGGGCAGTAAAACTGTAAGTCACTTGACCTGGGCAGTCTTCGAAAGGTGTTGCCCTGGGCAGTCAACTTAAGTCACTTGACCGGGCAGTCATATGTAAGTCACTTGACCTGGGCAGTCTACTGAAAGTCACTACCTGGGCAGTCATACGTAAGTCACTTGACCTGGGCAGTCAAACGTAAGTCACTTACCTGGACAGTCATACTGTAAGTAAACTTGACCGGGCATCATAGTAAGTCACTTGCCCTGGGCGTCATCTGTAAGCACTTGACCTGGACATCAACTGTAAGTCAGTTGCCTGGGCAGTCATATGAAAAGTCACTTGCCCGGGCAGTCATACTGAAAGTCATTTGCCCGGGCATCATACGTAAGTATTTGACCTGGCTCAACTGAAAAGTCATTACCTGGAAGTCATACTGTAAGTCCTTGACCTGGACGTCATACTGTAAGTCCTTGCCCCGGGGCAGTCATACTGTAAGTCATTGACCTGGGCAGTCATACTGTAAGTCACTTGCCCTGGACAGTAACTGTAAGTCGTTGACCGGGCAGTCAACTGTAAGTCCTTGCCCTGGACAGTCAACTGTAGTCACTTGACCCGGGCGGTCATACTGTAAGTCACTTGACCTGGGGCATCTACGTAAGTCCTTGACCTGGCAGTCATCTGTAAGCACTTGCCTGGACAGTCATACTGAAAGTCACTTTTTTCCCCCTTTGTAACTAGGAAACATTTTTGTGTACAGCTTGTTTTGTTGTTTTTTGTTGTTGTTGTTGTTGTTGGGGATTTTACTGTATGTCTTGGGGGGATAACTGTTTGGTGGGTAACTGTCTTGGGGGGGATAACTGTCTTGGTGGGAAAACCTGTTTTGGGTGGGTAAGTCTTGGGGGATAACTCTTGGTAGATAACTGTCTTGAGGGGAAAAAAATGCGGTGTAAACGTCTTGTGGGGTAACGTTTTGGTAGTAAACTGTCTTGGTAATATAATGTTTGGTGGATAACTGTCTTGGGGGAATAACGTCTTGGTGGGATAATGCTTGGTGGGAAAAAACTGCTTTGTGGGATAATTTTTGGGTAGTTAACTGTCTTGGTGGGATAACGTTTGGAGTTTTAATGTTTTGAGGGATACTGTCTTGGTAGTAAATGCTTGGTAATTAACTGTTTGGTGGTATAATGTTTGGTGGGATAACTTTTCTTCGGGGGATAACTTCCCTTGGGTGGGATAACTTTTTTGGTGGGAAAAACTATCCCTTGGGGTGGGAAAACTGTTTGGGGGGGAAACCCAAAGGTTGGTTGGATACCATGTGAGTTAACAAAAAACCTTGGTGAGAAAACTGTCTTGGGGGGAAACAACTGAGTTGTTTTGGGGCATAACTCTGATTGGAAACTTGTCTTGGGGGATAACTTTTTGGGTAGGAAAAATACCTGGAGGTTTTCCTGGAGGTTACCTGGAGGTTTTTCCGGAGATCAATGCCCCGGGGCCCCCGGCCATGACCGGGCCCCCGATGGACCCGGGGGCCTGATCAATTTGGCGTTACTGCTGGCCGACGCAGTCCGACGTACGAGCCACAGCCGGCTGATCCGGCACTGATTTGGATCTGTCCGCTCCTCTTAAAGGCAGCCAGGGGTTTATTGGAAAATTCCCCAATATTGATGGGAGGCTCTTGAACGTTTTGGGCCCCGGACACTTTATGGTTTTTTCTCTTGGTCCCAAATGGCGCCCCCTTACTTTTTATTGGGGGCTTTTGAATCGCCTGCCCGTCTTTTATTTTCGTAGGGAGTGATTTTGTGTGCAGTTTTGGGGGACCATTCCCCAAAGTTTTTCCCAAGTGTAGATTATATAATCTTCCCTCCGGTTCCAACGAGTACAAGTCAAGGCTTCCAAGCGTTCCCATAGTTAAGGTGCTTGACAAAAAATTATAGTGCAAAAAGGATTTGTACCTCTCTAGATTACTATTGGATGTTTTAACGGGGGATAACTGTCATCCCACAAAACTAATTGTTATTCAAGTATTTTGCAACATTTTCCTCTTGTTTTGATTTTTTCTTTACGAAATTTTGTAATTTTTGCTTCACTGTTGAGAAGGTTTTTCTGCTGTGCAAAGCCTGTGTTTTTCCGTTGTTACAGTTTGCCCTGTTGTCTGTTTTTCAGAAACCTCATGTCAGTTTGAAAGTTTTAATCACACAAAAAACGTTTTTTGCCTTTGGGAAAGTTCTGCTGTTACGGCTTTTCCCTGGCTTCTCTTTTCCCTTGCTCCTATTATTTTATAGATCGAGTTCTTCTTATGTTAGATCCTTTTAAACAGAAATGGTTTAACTTGCTATGTTTTTCATGTGTGGTGTGTGTGTGTTTGTGTGTTGTGCTTGTGTGTTGTGTGGTGTGTGTGTGGTGGTTTGTGTGTGTGTGTGTGTGTGTGTTTGTGTTGTGTTTTTTTGTGTGTGTGCGCGCTTTGTGGTGTTGCGCTTGTTTTTTGGTTGAAATGGGGTGTGTGTTGTGTTGTGTTGTGTGTGTGGTGTGTGTGGTGTGTGTGTGTGTGTGCTTGGGTGTGTGTGTGTGTGTGTTTGGGTTTTGTGGGGGCCCCCTCCCTTTAAATCGAAAAAAAGTGAAGGAACGTAACTACGAAATTCTCACTGGAATGAATGGTTGGACAGGAATGGACTGGTAGGGCACGTTTAAAAGATTAAAATGCAAATTAGTTATGGGGGGCTTGGGAAATTTTTTCTTTAGCCTTTGATGGTCAGAAAGGGGAAATTTACCTAAAAAACAAAGTGGGGGAGGGGGTTTCCACACAAACTTTTAAAAATTGTAGAAGGGGGCACTCGAAGCCAGGGAGACTAAAACCCAGTAACACCGCTGAAAGGAAAGGGTTTAAAAGCTGAATTTAAAACCTTTTGCATCCAGAGATAGTCCAAAAAAGTGTGAATTAAACAGTTTACACATACGTAAAGGGAAGATCCTACATAGCTTTAACAGGGGAAGAAAAGGCTCTTGGAGCGGGAAAAAGTGGTACAGTAGCGACCAGCAACGATGGGGGACCAGGACTATGACTCGACTACTGCAACCATAAAAAAGAATAACACCAACATGCAGCAGAAACATCAAAAATTATCTTATTAAGAGTTCCCCTGCGGTAAAGAACTCTTCTACAAACGAATCCCGTGAGGAGTATTGACAAGCCCGTGTTAAAACTCAGTTTAGGATTTAAAACACACGATCAGATTCTAAAAAAAAAATAAAAAAAAACATACTTAGCCCTGTCAAAGAGATCTGGGGCCCCCCCCTGGATTCCACATCTGATAAAACAGTAAAAAACCAAGCATCGTCAAAAGGGGTCATAAAAAGATTTTCTCGGAGTGAAACGGTACGTTTGTAAGAGGAAAAAAAAGAAATCATCTGAAAATGGATGAACCAAAATAGCACAAGGGGGTAATAAGGGTTAAAAATTGAATCAGCCCATAATGAAGATTTAGACCAAGGACAAACTGGGGTTTATTATTTGTACAAAACCCCGGATGTTCCAATGTGTGGAAACCGGGTTGTATACCTTTATGACAACCACGATAATTTTAAAAATGCTGTTCATTTTAAAGTGGGGTTTAAAAACAGAATTATCTGAAAAGGAATAACTCATAGAAAAAAAGGAATATTTATTTTGTTACCATAATGGGTTTCCAAAAGTGAATATCCCAAAAAAAACACCTTTATGCTATACTGAAAGGTAGAGGAAATATATAAGACTAATTACTTCCTTATCTCGGGAAAAATGGCTTATAGATATAAACAAAAATTTAATAAAGTGAAAATCAGTTAGCAAAACAGCAACCATACCCCGGGTGCCGTAACTTGAAAAGCGATCCCTGATTTGTTGAAAAAAATAGGGCGGTGTGAAAGAAGAGCCAAAACACAGTCAGTATTAGCCCGCCAGTGGTGTACTCCAAAGTCCCATTGGAGTGGATAAAAAAAAGGATGGTGCGAGGGTAGAGTGAAGAAAACCAAACAGCAACAAAAGCCCACCTTTTCAATTTCCCTGCTGACCCCCCATCCCCGCGTAATCCAGTTAAGTGCAACTGGGGAAGACCTCTACCTGGCCCCATCGTTTTCAGAAAATTTTTATTTAACCCTAACAACCCCTTTTCTCTCTCTCTCTCTCTCTCTCTTCTCTCTCTCTCTCTCTCTTCTCTCCTCTCTCCCTCTCTATCTATCTATTATCTTCTATCTATCTATCATCTAAATTTTCTATACTATCTATCTTCTATCTATTATTATTATCTATCTCTCTATCCTTTTATCTTCTATCCTCTAAAATTTCACAAAAAAATGGCGGAAACAACGTGGGAAACGGTTTAACACAGATTGGGGGGTGGGTTTTACATTTTTATTATTTTATAATCAAGGGGGAAGGTAAACCCCCCGGGGGATTATAAGCGCCTGGGGGGGGGATGTGGAAAGGGATTCAGGCTTAATTTGGGGGAAATGGGCACAGAAATTCCCCAAATCAAGAGCCTCACCAACATCAAGGAACCTTCCTTGAGGGGGGGGGTTTTTCAGAGTCTGGAAAAAAGTCTGCCACATCGACCCATGCCTAACCCTTTTGGGTAGGGCAGGTTTCCCGAGCCCGAGCCTTTTTTGCTCATAAGATGTATTCCCCTTTGCCCTTGGGGGGGGGGAGGCAGACCAGAGAGGCCTACTTTGGTAGGCCTGGGGACAGTTGGTTCCAAAGATGAGGGGTACTTGGCCCCTCCCCTGGGGGACTAGGTCTCAGCACTCCCAAAGAGGGACCCAAGGCCGGGCCCCACTTGGGCAAGGGGCCCCGGGGCCCGGGAGAATCCGGAATAAATTTTAAAAATTATAAAAACAAGCTGCCTCAGCGTTACTCATATATAATTCAAACTTTTAAGAATCTTTTGGATAAACACTTTCCATATATACTTTCTACTAGTTATATGGAACTGGGCCCTTTCCCCCAAGTTTTAGAACTACACAGGATGTATTGTTAACCCAGAGTCCACTAGGCTCAAAAATTTAGTAGTAGTATTTGTCTTTTCCTTCCTCTACTTACCTCTGTTACACTGCGGCCATTGCTGCGGTTAACGAGGTAAAATAATATATCGCATTTGAAAAAGGTTATGGGCTTTTACAGAAAAAGATCAAGGGATGGATTTTCAATCTTAGAGTTGGGTAAACCCCCTTTATTAGGGTTTCCCATCTACTTGATGAAGGAAGGAACGTCAGCCCGATAGAGTAGAAATTCTCAGGATTCCTCAGAGTGAACTTCACGGTATTCTGCTCCTGGCAACGTTTAGCCGCAGGGCTCCCTCGGGATCTTCCACAAAATGCTTAATAAGTGATCTTAAAATGGGGCTGCATTTAAAGTGACAAAATTTGCGGATGAAAAAAACTCGAGGAAGAAAAAAACCCCGCTCAAGATGAAGGGTTTAGTCTTGAAAAGAGATGCTGGTTCAGTGGCCCAAAAAGCGGAGGTGATTTCATTTAAAAAAGGGGGGAGAAGCTTCGATGCGCTTCATCCGCTGTTACTGCACTATTACTTTCTACTGCTTAACTACCCGGATTACCACTACTTCTTTTTCTTCCTCTCATGGTCCCCCTCCCCGTCCCCCCCCCCCCTTTTTACCTGGCTCCCTCACTCTTTTTGGTTAGTGTGACATTGAATGGCCGAAGTCGGGCTGAAACGTCGTCGTAAGCTTCTCCTCGTGTGTGGGGGTTATTTTTGGGATTGTTCCAGTCACGGGATTATGCTTTGTTTTCCAATTTCATTGTTACAGTAAAAAAAAAAATGCTTTTTGAGAATCAAACAGCTCTGAGACCCCTCCTTGTTTCAAAATTTTTTAAATTTTGTTGGTTTATTGGGGGTTCCCTGTGGGGCGTGTACTTAGTACGGTCTTTCTTATTTTCGTAAAATAACTTGAACGCCTCCCAGAAGACATTCCCTAAGAACATTTTTTTTATTTTTACTTTGCATTAGCAGCCCGTGTTATTATATTTTTTGTGTGGTGTATGTGTGGTTTTTTGGTTGGGATTGTTTTTTGTGTTTGTAGTGTATGTTGTGTTGTGTTTGGGGTGTTGTGTGTTATGTATGTGGGGTGTGTGTGTGTGTGTGTGTGTGTGTGTGTGTGTTTTGTGTGTGTGTGTGTGTGTGTGTATGTATTATGTGTGAGTGTGTGTGTGTTATTTGTTGTGTGTGGTGTGTGTGTGCGTGTTTGTGTTGGGTCGGGGGGGGTGCTGTGTGTGTTGTTTGTGTTGTTAGTTACCATTTTGTCCTGGCCAGTCGATTTAAAATGGCCGTTGTTATGAGTACGTGTGTTGTGTGGTGTGTACTCACCTAGTTAGGTTGCGGGGGGCAAGTCCGAGCTCCTGGCCCCGCCTCTTTTTGATCGCTACTGGTCACTTCCCCCAGCCGTGAGTTTTCTTTCCCCCGCTTAAAGCTTTGTATGGATCCTGCCCCCTACATCGCTTCCCAAATATTCCACTTACTACTACTCTGTGGCTGAAGAAATGCTTCCAAACATCCCTTTTGGGTTCATCGTGTCTTCAGCTTCCAACTGTGTCCCCCTTTTTCTGGTCCCAAACTCGGAAAATCCTGTCTTTGTCCACCTGTCAATTTTCCTCTCAGTTTTTGTATGTCGTTATCATGTCCCCCTATTCTCCTTCCTCCAGTGTCGTCAGGGGTTTATTTCCCTTAACCCTCCCGTGGACTACCCCTTTTCTGGGACTAGTCTTTTTGCAAACCTTTGCACTTTCTCTAGTTTCTTCACGTGCTTGGCTAGGTGTGGGTTCCAAACTGGTGCCGCATACTCCAATATGGGCCTAACGTACACGGTGTGTGTGTACCCACCTAGTTGTGGTTGCAGGGGCCGAGTCACAGCTCCTGGCCCGCCTCTTCACTGGCGCTACAATGTCATCTTTCCGCTCCATGAGCTATATCATATCTCTTAAAGTTATGTATGGATGCTGCCTCCACTACATCACTTGCCAGACTATTCCACTTCCTGACAACTCTGTGACTGAAGAAATACGTCCTAACATCCCTGTAATTCATCTGAGTCTTCAACTTCCAACTGTGACCCCTTGTTGTTGTTGTGTCCCATCTCTGGAACATCCTGTCTCTGTCCACCTTGTCGATTCCTCTCAGTATTTTATATGTCATTATCATATATTCCCTATCTCTCCAGTGTCGTCAGGTCGATTTCCCTTAACCTCTCCTCGTACGACATACCTCTCAACTCCGGTACTAGTCTTTTTGCAAACCTTTGCACTTTCTCTAGCTTCCTTACATGCTTGGCTAGGTGTGGGTTTCAAACTGGTGCTTCATACTCCAACATGGGCCTAATGTATACAGTATCTAGGGTCGTGAATGATACCTAATTAAGATGTCGGAATGCTGTTCTCGGGTTTTCCTGGGCCTCCCGTATGCCTAGCATTATTTGGTTGATGGGGCGCCTCATATGTGCCCAGTGTTATATTCACCCCAAGATCCTTTTCCTTCCCCAATCTTCATGACTTTGCACTTGGTGAGGTTGAACTCCAGGAGCCAGTTGCTGGACCAGCCTGCAGCCTGTCAAGATTCCTTTGGGGGTTCTGCCTGGTCTCGTCCGATTGAATTCTCATTAACGTTACATCATCTGTAAACGGGATACTTCGGAGTCTACTCCTTCCGTCATGCCGGTCACAAATACCAGAAAAAGCACCGGTCCTAGGACTGACCCCTGTGCCCACCCCACTCGTCACAGGCGCCCACTCTAACCCCCCTCGCTACGTACCATGACCGCTGTTGTCTTCCTGACAGGTATCCCTGATCCATTGTAGTGCCTTCCCTGTTATCCCTGCCTGGTCCTCCAGGTTTTGCACTAATCTCTTGTGTGGAACTTTGTCAAACGCCTTCTTATAGTCCAAGAAAATGCAATCTACCCACCCCACTCTCTCTTTTGTCTTACTGTGTGTTTTGTGTGTGGGGTGTGCCCGTTACTGAAGTGTATGTGCATGCGTATATCATCCGCGGAAAGGAAAATGAAAATACAGAATTTCCCATGGAACTATAATATGAAATTCGTCCGTGAAAATACAGATATATTCATGTACATTATCACAGGAAATGGGACATGCGTTACCCGTGCTAAGTGTAGTTTGGAAATCCTTAGTGAAATATAAAGTGTATTTTCTCTGGAAGTGTTGCATGTCTATCAGCTGCAGAGAAAGCAGCACATTTTTTTGAAACTGGGAAATGAAAAAATTCTTTTTTTTTTTTTTTCGTTATGGAAGTGCATTTTACATGTAAGATTAGACACGGAGGGGACAAGGAAGGGACGTTTTCTATTTATCTCTGGAATGATGATGAGGGTTCCTGTGTTTGTGTGTGTGTATGTGTGTGTGTGTGTGTGTGTGTATGTGTGTGTGTGTTGTGTGTATGTGGTTGTTGGTGTGTGTGTGTGTGTGTGTGTGTGTGTGTATGTGTGTGTGTGTGTTTAATGGGTTTATTTGGTAGTATGGTAGCGGGGAGTAAATGATACGTCTTCGGAGGCTTCTTTGTTTATTGTTAAGTAGTGGTGGGTACACAGGCTTGTGTGTTTGTGCCCAGGGCCCCGGGGCAGGGCCATCCCATAAGAGAGAGCTGGGAGGCCTTTTTGTGTTGCTGCTAGGCCGCTTTTTGAGTGAGAGGAGGCAAGTCTGGGCATACTGAAGGGCAAGGCCTATAGGTGGCAGCACCAGCATGGCGCGAAATATGAACTAAGCTGGCAGACAGCATGGGTTTGTTGCAGACGTACAGGCGGTCTACATACGCTCGGCCACCTACCGGGCGTCGTCCCGACGCGACAATACTGGTGGTAAAAGGAACTCGTCCCCTCTCTCGTAGGAACAGGGCACAGAACACAAAATAAAAACATATTATACATATGGACATGGAAAAAAAAACTTCCTACAGGGAGGGAAAAAAAACACTGGGGGTGTGCTAAAACCTCGTGGTCATAGGGAGTGAGCGTCGAAGGGGATCACTGCACCGCCTTCCTGCGTCTGGATAGATACTGCAACACGGGAGACACGCTGCAGGGGGCTGAGCTGTGACGTAACAGGGGAGGTCTCCTCTGGAACGGTTTAAGCAGTCATCGTAGGAGTCGCTGCAGGTTTTACTTAACCTGGGGCACGACATGCTGGTGCCCTCGAGTGAGGCCTCGACAAAACTCGGCAACTGGGCAGGACTTCTGGCAAGCGACTCAGGAGGACACTTCTCGACTGGTACTGTCGCTGGGCTGTCACTGCCGGCGAGCGTGGGAGCGAGTCGTGGCAGAGACGACTGGGCGAAAGGGGGACAAAACTTCTTTGTGCAGGCTGCTCACTGAAGCTTGTGACACAGGCTGACACAGCGGTCATTCTCTCGGCAGTTGGAGTTATAGCAGAGGTTAGTCTAAAACGTCCCAGACTTGTTTCTCTACATATAACTGCATTCTGAAGGTCTGGAGGTGAAGTGAAACAAATCTCGATGGGAATCGAGCAGGTACGATTCTGCAAACATCACGAGCGACGAGCATAAAAGCTTCTGTACAAGAGGGCTCGGTCACTCGGGGCTGTCCCGATAGCTGTCAAACGCACTGGTCCCCATCGGTGACTTAGCACAGTGGTGCTACTCAGGTCTGGCTCAGACCTCACGGACACCGGAACTTTAAACACACCGCGGTACATACGGTACACTAACATGTGAGAACACTGACTGAGAGGAATTAATAAAAACATGACATATATTTTTTCTCAATTTCTCGACAAAACTGAAATAAATTACTGAACACTCGATTTGGTGACATCATGTGATGTCAGGCGTGATGTCGCGAGGTGACGTCAGCAGCGCTGTGACGTCAGCAGACATCTCGAGGTGACGTCAGGCAGACATCGTGAGGTGACGTCAGCAAACATCGTGACGTCATGAAGTCGGGCAGCATCGTCGGTGACGTCAATGTGATGCGGGCAGCAGACCACAGCATGTGGCCTGGGACATCTGGTAACTCACATGGCTTGTAGATACACGTGACATCGCCCACTCCCATGTGGCGTCGTGATCTACGTGGCATGCTGATCCACGTAGCTTCGAGTGGCCTCGAGCACTCGGATACACAGTACTGGCAATGAATTCACACGAAAAACAGCAGAAAACACAGCAGAGGGAGTGGGGCAGTGGGGCAGTGGTGAGTGGTGTATGGTAGACGATGAGCGTGAGTAGGACGAGCATGGGCAAGGTGAGGAACAGCCACTTCCTCTCCTCCTCCCCCACCCACAAACACGTGGAGAACTCACACTGGATGCAGAAATCACTACAAAACTCACCTCTGGCTTGCTGAAACAGCTGTGCTGAGCTGAACGAACAACAACAGCAACATACAAGTGACACTGAACACGTGACTTGAGAAACAGCGTGGGACACTGTAGCGTGGGACACTGTAGCGTGGGGTCACTTACAATTCTCGGAGAATTTCGGCAAATTTCGGCTGAATCCTGCTTGTACCTGTGTCTGGATGCTCAAAAGTGCAGACACGACATCAGGATAACTTGTTGAGAGATGGATGCTTCTTGTGTAGGATGATGAAGTGAAGTTGACTTCATACCTCTTCCTTCCTCTCTCAGGGCAAACAACTGCTGCGACCACCGCTGCTACCAATGTTTAATGGGTTTGTTTGGTAGGCTGGTAGCGGGGAGTAAATGATACGTCTTTGGAGGCTTCTTACTTTATTGTTAAGTCGTGGTGGGTACACAGGCTTGTGTGTTTGTGCCCATGGCCCAGGCAGGGCCATCCCACAAGAGAGAGCTGGGAGGCCTTGTGTCTTGCTGCTAGGCAGCTGTGTGAGTGAGAGAGAGGCAAGTCTGGGCATACTGAAGTGGCAAGGCCTATAGGTGGCAGCACCAGCATGGCACAAAATATGAACTAAGCTGGCAGACAGCATGGGCTGTCTGTGCAGACAGTACAGGCGGTCTACATGTGCATGTGTGTGTGTGTGTTAGTTACCATTTTGTCCTAGGCACATGTTGATTAGACACTAGGCCTGTTGTGTGTGTGTGTGTTTTGTGTGGTGTGTGTGTAGTGTGTATATGGTGTGTGTATGTGTGTGTGTGTGTGCGTATGTGTGTGTATGTGTTTGTGTCTGCATGTGTGTGTGTGTGTGTGTGTGTGTATGTGTGTATATGTGTGTGTGTATGTGTGTGTGTGTGCATGTGTTACTCACCTAGTTGAGGTTGCGGGGGCCCGGGTCCAAGCCCTGCCCCACCTTCCTGGTCGCTACTAGGTCACTCTCCCTGAACATGAGCTTTATCGTACCTCTGCTTAAAGCTATGTATGGATCCGCCTCCACTATATCACTTCCCGAAAAATTCCACTTACTGACTACTTTTGTGGCTGAAGAAAACTTCCTAACATCCCCGTGATTCATCTGTGTCTTCAACTTCCAACTGTGTCCCCTTGTTACTGTGTCCAATCTCTGGAACATCCTGTCTTTGTCCACCTTGTCAATTCCTCTCAGTATTTTGTATGTCTTATCATGCCCCTCCTATCTCTCCTGTCCCTCAGTGTCGTCAGTTGATTTCCCTTAACCTCTCCTCGTAGGACATACCTCTTAGCTCTGGGACTAGTTTTGTTGCAAACCTTTGCACTTTCTCTAGTTTTTTTTATGTGCTTGGCTAGGTGTGGGTTCCGAACTGGTGCCGCATACTCCAATATGGGCCCAACGTACACCCGGTGTACAGGGTGCTGAACGATTCCTTATTTAAGATGTCGGAATGCTGTTCTGAGGTTTGCTAGGCGCCCATATGCTGCAGCAGTTTATTTGCTTGATGTGTGCTTCAGGAGGTGTGCCTGGTGTTATACTCACCCCAAGATCTTTTCCTTGAGTGAGGTTTGTAGTCTCTGGTCCCCTAGAAATGTACTCCGTCTGCGGTCTTCTTTGCCCTTCCCCAATCTTCATGACTTTGCACTTGGTGGGATTTAACTCCCGGAGCCAATTGCTGGGCCAGGTCTGCAGCCTGTCCAAGATCCCTTTGTAGTTCTGCCTGGGCTTCGATCGAGTGAATTCTTCTTATCAACTTTACGTCATCTGCAAACAGGGACAAACCCCAGAGTCTATTCCTTCCGTCATGTCGTTCACAAATACCCGAAAACACACTGGGCCTAGGACTGACCCCTGTGGGACCCCGCTGGGCACAGGTGCCCACTCTGACCCTCGCCACGTACCAATGACTCGCTGCTGTCTCCTGACAAGTATCCCTGATCCATTTTAGTGCCTTCCCTGTTATCCCTGCTTGGTCCTCCATTTTTGCACCATTTTCTTGTTGGAACTGTGTCAAACGCCTTCTTGCAGTCCAAGAATATGCAATCCACCCACCCCTCTTTCTCTTGTCTTACTGCTGTCACCATGTCATAGAACTCCAGTAGGTTTGTGACACAGGATTTCCCGTCCCTGAAACCATGTTGGCTGCTGTTGATGAGATCATTCCTTTCTAGGTGTTCCACCACTCTTCTGCTGATAATCTTCTCCATGATTTTGCATACTATACATGTCAGTGACACTAGTCTGTAGTTTAATGCTTCATGTCTGTCTCCTTTTTTAAAGATTGGGACTACATTTGCTGTCTTCCATGCCTCAGGCAATCTCCCTGTTTCGATAGATGTATTGAATATTGTTGTTAGGGGTACACATAGCGCCTCTGCTCCGTCTCTCAATACCCATGGGGAGATGTTATCTAGCTCACTCAGAAGCCTCTTATAGCGCCTCTGCTCCGTCTCTCAATACCCATGGGGAGATGTTATCTAGCTCACTCAGAAGCCTCTTCACTTCTTCCTCGGTTGTGTGCACTGTGTCCAGCACATGGTGGTGTGCCCCACCTCTCCGTCTTTCTGGAGCCCCTTCTGTCTCCTCTGTGAACACTTCTTTGAATATCTTGTTGAGTTCCTCACATACTTCACGGTCATTTCTTGTTGTCTCTCCTCCTTCCTTCTTTAACCTGATTACCTGGTCCTTGACTGTTGTTTTCCTCCTGATGTGGCTGTACAACAGTTTCGGGTCAGATTTGGCTTTTGCTGCTATGTCGTTTTCATATTGTCTTTGGGCCTCCCTTCTTATCTGTGCATATTCGTTTCTGGCTCTACGACTGCTCTCCTTATTCTCCTGGGTTCTTTGCCTTCTATATTTCTTCCATTCCCTAGCGCACTTGGTTTTTGCCTCCCTGCACCTTTGGGTAAACCATGGGCTCATCCTGGCTTTTTCATTATTCCTGTTACCCTTGGTACAAACCTCTCCTCAGCCTCCTTGCATTTTGTTGCTACATATTCCATCATTCATTAACTGGCTTCCCTGCCAGTTCTCTGTCCCACTGAACCCCGTTCAGGAAGTTCCTCATTCCTGTGTAGTCCCCTTTCTTGTGTGTGTGTGTGTGTGTGTGTGTACTCACCTAGTTGTACTCACCTAGTTGAGGTTGCGGGGGTCGAGTCCGAGCTCCTGGCCCCGCCTCTTCACTGATCGCTACTAGGTCACTCTCCCTGAGCCGTGAGCTTTATCATACCTCTGCTTAAAGCTATGTATGGATCCTGCCTCCACTACATCGCTTCCCAAACTATTCCACTTACTAACTACTCTGTGGCTGAAGAAATACTTCCTAACATCCCTGTGATTCATCTGTGTCTTCAGCTTCCAACTGTGTCCCCTTGTTACTGTGTCCAATCTCTGGAACATCCTGTCTTTGTCCACCTTGTCAATTTCCCTCTCAGTATTTTGTATGGCGTTATCATGTCCCCCCTATCTCCCTGTCCTCCCAGTGTCGTCGGGTTTGATTTCCCTAACCCCTCTCCTCGTAGGACATACCTCTTAGCTCTGGGACTAGTCTTGTTGCAAACCTTTGCACTTTCTCTAGTTTTTCACGTGCTTGGCTAGGTGTGGTTCCAAACTGGTGCCGATACCCCCCAATATGGGCCTAACATACACGGTGAAACAGGGTCCTGAATGATTCCTTATTAAAGGGTGTCGGAATGCGTCTGAGGTTTGCTAGGCGCCCATATGCGCAGCAGTTATTTGGTTGATGTGCGCTTCAGGAGATGTGCCTGGTGTTATACTCACCCCCAAGATCTTTTTCCTTGAGTGAGGTTTGTAGTCCTCTGACACCCTAGACTGTACTCCGTCTGCGGCTTCTTTCCCCTTCCCCAATCTTCATGACTTTGCACTTGGTGGGTTTGAACTCCAGGAGCCAATTGCTGGACCAGGTCTGCAGCCTGTCCAGATCCCTTTGTAGTTCTGCCTGGTCTTTCGATCGAGTGAATTCTTCTCATAAACTTCCCCGTCATCTGCAACAGGGACACCTCAGAGTCTATTCCTTCCGTCATGTCGTCACAAATACCAGAAACAGCACTGGTCCTAGGACTGACCCCTGCAGGACCCCGTGGTCACAGGTGCCCACTCTGACACCTCGCCACGTACCATGACTCGCTGCTGTCTTCCTGACAAGTATTCCCTGATCCATTTTAGTGCCTCCCTGTTATCCCTGCTTGGTCCTCCAGTTTTGCACCAATCTCTTGGTGTGGAAAATGTGTCAAACGCCTTCTTGCAGTCCAAGAAAATGCAATCCACCCACCCCTCTCTCTCTTGTCTTACTGCTGTCACCATGTCATAGAAACTCCAGTAGGTTTGTGACACAGGATTTCCCGTCCCTGAAACCATGTTGCTGCTGTTGATGAGATCATTCCTTTCTAGGGGTTCCCCCCACTCTTCTCCTGATAATCTTCCCATGATTTGCATACTATCTTCATGACACTGGCTGTAGTTTAATGCTTATGTCTGTCCCTTTTTTAAAGATTGGGATACTTTTGCTGTATTCCATCCTCAGGCAATCCCCGTTTCGTGATGTATTAAAATATTGTTGTTAGGGGTACACATGCGCCTCTCCCCCCTCTTCAATACCCATGGGGAGATGTTATCGGGCCCCCATTCCCTTTGGTACTAGCTCACCAAAAGCCCTTCACTTTTCCTCGGGTGTGCACTGTGCCGCACTTGGGTGGTGGCCCCACCTCTCCGTCTTTTGAGTCCTTCGTCTCCTCTGTGAACACTTTTTTGAACCTTTTTGTTGAGTTCTTCACATCTTCCGGTCTTTTCTTGTTGTCTTTCCCCCTTTCCCCTTCCTTAGCCTGATTCCCTGGTCCTTGACTGTTGTTTTCCTCCTGATGTGGCTGTAAAACATTTTTCGGGTCAGTTTTGGTTTTCGCTGCTATGTCATTTTCAAAATTTTTTTGGGCCTCCTTCTTATCTGTGCATATTCGTTTTTTTTTTGGCTCTACGACTGTTCTCCTTTTTCTCCGGGGTCCTTTCCCTTCTATATTTCTTCCTTTCCCCTACCAATTTTGGTTTTTTTGCCCCCTCACCTTTGGGAAACCAGGGCCATCCTGGCTTTTTCTTAACCCTTTCCCCTTTGGGTACAAACCTCCCTCGCCCCCTTGCATTTTGTTGTACATATTCCACATCTCTTTAAAACTGGTTTCCCCTCCATTCTCTTCCCCTAAAACCCCGTTCAGGTAGTTTCTTTCCTTGACCCCCTTTTTGTAGTTTGGCTTCATTGTCCGGGCCCTCCTGCTTCTCCCCCCATTGTACTCTAGTGTTTCGAAGCTTAAAACACATGGCACGGCCCCAAAGGGGGTTTTTCAATGTGATGTCCCGATATCTGCATATCAAGGTGAATACTAAGTCCACCTTGCGGGTTTTCCCCTCTCCTCTCTCTCTTGAGTGTCCCTTACGTTTTTGGCAAAAAGAATTTTTCCAGTCCCACCCCCACATTTTAGCCCCCAGTATCTGGCCCCCCATGTGGGTCCAATTTCCCCAAATCGTCTCCTTTTTTTAAAAGTCCCCAGACAGAGCTTTGCCCGCAGCATGAGCCTTCGGCCACCACCCCATGTGTAAACCACGCTCTATTGCTCTCGTCGTACTTTGCCTTGGCCTCCTGCTGTTCGTGGGGGGTTTACATCTGATTACCACCTGGGACCCCAAGTGAAGTGTTCCCACATGAACACTTTCTCTCCGCTTCCCTTCTCCAGCTCACAAAAATTTCCCCGAGTTTGTCAGCAACGCCCTCCTCCACCCCCCCCCTTTCCTCAAACTTTCCTCAGGGTTTGGTATCCCGTTTGGGAAAAAAAAGGCATCTGTTTTTCATCCTGTAACTTGGTTTCTGTGAGAGCTATATGTCCGGGATGCTTCTTTGATCTTTCATGCCACTCCTCCCCCCTTTTTTGTATGTGGTGGTGTGTGGTGTGTGGTGTGTGTGGGGGTGTGTGTGGTGGTTTGTATGTAATGTGTGTGTGTGTGTGGTGGTGTGTTTTGTATGTGGTGGTGTTGTGACTCATTTGTGGTGCAGGGATCGAGTCTGGAGCCTGGGGCAACCTCTTTTCTGTGTTGTTGTTGTTTTTTTATTACAATCAATAATTTTATTATTGTTTTTATTATTATTATTATTATTATTATTATTTTTAATTATTTTATTATTATCATTCTATTTTATTTCTTATTATTCATGATCACCTAAATTCAGTACCGAAGGTCGGGCTTGGGTTAGTACGTGGCTTGTGCGGCCCGCATAAAAAAGTCTGGTTTACAGGCCCCATCCACCTCAAAGCCTTGTACAGACCGGGGCCCAGGGGCTTTTACCCCCGATACCCCTCCAATACACCTTGTTTTAATCTTCTGCTTTCTTGGGATTCGGCCCCCCTGTAGGGCAAAAAAACCCCACACAAATAGGTACTAACTATAACAGCTTTGTAAATCATAAATATTAAAGCAATTTTGAACCCACAGTAATTTACGGTGGGAAAAACCGTTTTTTTTTCTGTCGTTATTATTTTTTTCAGTCTGGGCAACAAAGGCCCCAAAAGCATTACTAATAAGTTAAATTTTTAAAATCCACCCAAGGCCCTCTTGCGCTAGTAAGGAATGATTATCACCCATTACTTTAATTTTTAAAAGGGGTTTGGGGATAACCTGGGTTTTAAGAATTTTTGGTTCACCATTTGGAAATTAAACAAAAGAATTTAGCAAGAGCGCCGGACGAGGGAATAGAGAAAAGAGACCGAAGAATACAAAAAGACAGAGGGAAAAAAGGAAAAGGAAAAAAAAAAATATGAAAAAAAAAAACCAAAAAAATAGAAGAAAATTTTGGGAAAAAACAAAAAAACTGAAGAAAAAAAAAAAGGTAAAAAAAGGGGAAAAAAATTTTTAGAATGAAGAAATACGCAGGTGTTTCTGTGGGTGAACAGGTTTTTTCTGGGGTGTGTTGTCCTCCATGTGCTCCTGTTATTGTCATGTAAGTGTCAGCAGTTACTGACATTAATGGTCGAGCCGACCCTGTATCCTTTCGTCTTTTGCCGACATCTTAACCTCGTCCGTATTGACGTCAATGTCTCGTCCTTACTAACTGCACAGTCTCGTCCGTACTGACATCATGGTCTCGTCCATCCTGACGTCATAGTCTCGTTCGTACTGAGATAATAGTCTCGTCCGTACTGACATCATAGTCTCGTCCGTACTGATATCATAGTCTCGTCCGTGCTGATATCATAGTCTCGTTCGTACTGACATCATAGTCTCGTTCGTACTGACATCATAGTCTCTTCCGTACTGACATTATAATCTCGTCCGTATTGACTTAATAATCTCGTCCGTATTGACTTAATAATCTCCTCCTATATCCCATTTCTGGGAAAACCTCATTTAGAATCTTCCTTCTCGGGTCCCAAGTGCGTGAAAAACTGGCAATATGAGTCAATTTAATATACTGAGAGGATCGGCACCTTTATAGTCATGGAAAGGGAAAGTAATAGATTTTAATCCATTGTGTCTGATTTAATCCTTTGGTGTCTGCTGGGTTTGAATAAGGGGGATGATTGGACTGGATAAGAGGTATTGGGCGGCCTCGGAAGACAAGGGTTATTTGTAGTGCCTTAGGTCCCAGACTGCCGCCATGTTGACGGTCTGATAAATCTTCTCACTCACTCACTCACTCTCTCTCTCTCTCTCTCTCTCTCTCTCTCTCTCTCTCGATATATATATATATATATATATATAATATATATATATATATATATATATATATATATATATATATATATTTTATAAAGTTTTTCTTCTTCTCTTTTTTAGTAATTGTATACAGGAGAAGGGGTTACTAGCCCATTGCTCCCGGCATTTTAGTCGCCTCATACGACACGCATGGCTTACGGAGGAAAGATTCTTTTCCACTTCCCCATGGACAATAGAAGAAATAAAAAAGAACAAGAGCTATTTAGAAAAAGGAGAAAAACCTAGATGTATGTATATATATATATGCATGTGCGTGTCTGTGAAGTGTGACCAAAGTGTAAGTAGGAGTAGCAAGATATCCCTGTTATCTTAGCGTGTTTATGAGACAGAAGGAGGGGTGTTAATGTTGCAGTTTAAAAACTGTAGTGTAAAGCACCCTTCTGGCAAGACAGTGATGGAGTGAATGATGGTGAAAGTTTTTCTTTTTCGGGCCACCCTGCCTTGGTGGGAATCGGCCGGTGTGATAATAAAAAAAAAAAATATATATTATATATATATATATATATATATATATATATATATATATATATATATATATATAGATAAGAGAGAGAGAGAGAAGAGAGAGAGAGAGAGAGAGAGAGAGTGATTTATGAGACACACACACACACACACACACACACACACACACTACTTTCTCACGGTTAAGGACGTCTTTCTAGCAGGGCGATTGTGAAAAATATATCAAATTGATAAAAAGGTTGTTATTTTTGAGCAAAAGGAACTGTGTGTGTGTTCCTGTGTGCGTTTTTGTATGTGAGCGTGTGTGAGTGCCTGTACTCACCCCTATGTACCCACCTGTATGTGGTTGCAGGGGTCGATTCACAGCTCCTGGCCCCACCTCTTCGCTTTGTGTGTGTGGTGGTATGTGTGTGTCTGTCTTTCCACCTCTAAGTGTTTGTTCATTATGTTTTAGCCTTTACATTGGCTTGTACACTCGTTCTAAAATTCTGGAGAACATTTCCCCGTGTCTCCCTCACCATGAAACACTTGTCAAGGAGAACATAAAACTTTATTTTCGACCGCCAGATTAAGCAGCTTTACCAGGCTGCACAAACAAGAGTGCTGAAGCCTCGGTTAAATTAAACACAGCAGATAATTACGCTGAGACGACAAACACACACAGTTATAAAATCTAACCGACAAAATTAACAATGTTAGCTTTCAAGTTACTGAAAAATATATTAACGAAACTCGCCTTGCTTGAGACAGTGTTGAAAGATATAAATATAAATATAATAGCCTGGAAGTTATTTCAGGTCGAGTTAAGAGTCTATTAATCTCACGAGGATGTTCTCAGACAAACAGACGAGGAGATTTGTGGAAACTAATGGAGTTAAATAGTGGTGTGGGCGGCACTTTACGACTGTGTGAGTTTACTCGGCACTGTAGACTCGTTTCATTAGGAGGCACTCGAGAGCCAGGGGGGAACCTGGCACTCCCGACGCTGCCAAGAAAGCCTTTATCTTATAGCCCTTGCAGCTCTAGCCTTGGTTTAGAAAGACACGTGAGCAAACACAAGGATATATTTATTAGAAAACGTTTCGGTCCTAGGAGTGATCAAGGTCTCCGGACCGAAACGTTTTCTAATAAATATATCCTGTTGTTTACTTACGTGTCTTTCTTTACCAATTTGTCGGTATCTGTTACCAAGATTTATAGCAGCTTTATCCTTACGCTTCTCCGCAAGCTTTTTTTTCCCTTAAGTGTAGCAAGCCCTTAAAAAAAAGTGGGTTACTTTAACGGTGAACGACTCTTGGTCTAAAGTCATTGGCTCTACCCTCCGCTTTCCTGGGATCAATCCCCTAGCTATTACCAGCGTTAAACCCTGCGGATATAACGCTGGTAATAGCTACCGACTAATACTCGGTGGAATTCGGTCATTACTTTACTCCCTTCGATACCTACAACCTGTGAGCTTTATGTAACAAGTAATCCTTTTTTGTGTAAATTGTTATTTTTGGGAGGTATAAGGCAAATGGCGCTGGCGCTGAGGGGCACTGATGTGGTCTTGCGCGTGGTAGAATGTAAACAAAGAAGGTTAAGGTACGTAACCTATCCAGACGTTACCTAAATTAACATAACCTAACCTTAACTAAACGATGCCTAACCTAACCTTAACTAAATGATACCTTACCTAACCATAATTAAATGATACATAACCTAACCTTAACTAAATAATATCTAACCTAGCCTAAACCAAGTGTGACTTTGTAAATGGTCCAAGTCGGACCGAAACGTCGTTGTACGCTCCTCTTTTCTATGTGCGGGTTATGTGTGTATTGTTTCAGTCACGGTATTGTGTCTTCTTCTTTTTTTTTTTTTTTACTAATTGAACCTAGCCTGAGCTAACCTATTTTCGTTAATTTTATTTTTTTTTATTATCACACTGGCCGATTCCCACCAAGGCAGGGTGGCCCGAAAAAGAAAAACTTTCACCATCATTCACTCCATCACTGTCTTGCCAGAAGGGTCCTTTACACTGCAGTTTTAAAACTGCAACATTAACACCCCTCCTTCAGAGTGCAGGCACTGTACTTCCCATCTCCAGGACTCAAGTCCGGCCTGCCGGTTTCCCTGAACCCCTTCATGAATGTTACTTTGCTCACACTCAAACAGCACGTCAAGTATTAAAAACCGTTTGTCTCCATTCACTCCTATCAAACGCGCTCACGCATGCCTGCTGGAAGTCCAAGCCCCTCGCACACAAAACCTCCTTTACCCCCTCCCTCCAACCTTTCCTAGGCCGACCCCTACCCCGCCTTCCTTCCACTACAGACTGATAAACTCTTGAAGTCACTCTGTTTCGCTCCATTCTCTCTACATGTCCGAACCACCTCAACAACCCTTCCTCAGCCCTCTGGACAACAGTTTTGGTAATCCCGCACCTCCTCCTAACTTCGAAACTACGAATTCTCTGCATTATATTCACACCACACATTGCCCTCAGACATGACATCTCCACTGCCTCCAGCCTTCTCCTCGCTGCAACATTCATCACCCACGCTCCACACCCATATAAGAGCGTTGGTAAAACTGTACTCTCATACATTCCCCTCTTTGCCTCCAAGGACAAAGTTTCTTTGTCTCCACAGACTCCTAAGTGCACCACTCACCCTTTTCCCCTCATAAATTTTCTATGATTCACCTCATCTTTCATAGACCCATACGCTGACACGTCCACTCCCAAATATCTGAATACATTCACCTCCTCCATACTCTCTCCCTCCAATCTGATATCCAATCTTTCATCACCTAATCTTTTTTGTTATCCTCATAACCTTACTCTTTCCTGTATTCACTTTTAATTTTCTTCTTTTGCACACTACCAAATTCATCCACCAATCTCTGCAACTTCTCTTCAGAATCTCCCAAGAGCACAGTGTCATCAACAAAGAGCAACTGTGACAACTCCCACTTTATGTGTGATTCTTTATCTTTTAACTCCACGCCTCTTGCCAAGACCCTCGCATTTACTTCTCTTACAACCCCATCTATAAATATATTAAACAACCACGGTGACATCACACATCCTTGTCTAAGGCCTACTTTTACTGGGAAATAATTTCCTTCTTTCCTACATACTCTAACTTGAGCCTCACTATCCTCGTAAAAACTCTTCACTGCTTTCAGTAACCTATATCCTACACCATACACTTGCAACATCTGCCACATAGCCCCCCTATCCACCCTGTCATACGCCTTTTCCAAATCCATAAATGCCACAAAGACCTCTTTAGCCTTATCTAAATACTGTTCACTTATATGTTTACAGTGAAACATATAAGTGTACAGTATTTTCGTTAATATCTCCTCAAATAAAAATTTAAATAACAAATACTTACTCCATGATCTACATCGTATACTTTGAAAAGTGTAAAATAATGTGCAGGTTTACAGGTTCCGCAAAGCAGATGTCGGTAAGTTTGACCTTAATTCTTAACCGTGTATACAGTAATAACAAATTACCCTCATTGGGAATTTCAGTTCAATAAAGAGAATCGATTATGTGAGCTGTTGTTTCCACGTGGTATGAAAGTAGATTCTCAGGTAGATGTTCACACTGAGTCGTGGAAGTAGACGCAGATAGCAGTGTCTTCAGGTAGATTTAACACTACTGGGTCGATGTAGTATATCAGGTAATTGTCTTCAGGTAGATCATCACTACTAGGCCGAGGTAGAATTCACAAATAATTGTCTTCAGGTTGATCAACATTGAAAGGTGTGGTGAGAAGCCATTTACACGGATAAAATAATACGTGTTTTCGATGATCTGGAAGGGAAATTTTTAGGAACTAGGAAGCTTGAGAAAGGAGGATGGGATATGAGGATACGAGGAAACAGAGAGGGGAAGGAAGAATTGAAAATAAAAAAAAAAGCAGGCAGAAGTAGGAGGAGAAAGGGGGAAGGAGGAGGTTATGGTAAGATCGCAGTGGTGTGAGGGAGGAGGCCATGTTTTGGTTAGGCAAATGAAGAGAGATGTGAGGCTCCTGGTGGCCCTTGTCCTGGCTCATGGTGCCATCTCAGCTTCTATATGAATACAGACGAGGGAAAGCAGGCACCCAGCATTTGTGTAATGCCCCCCCCCCCCCACACACCAGATCCCTTCCCTCATATTTTCGTAATATCACCTACATATCTCTCCTACACCTAGAAACGCGCCTGTCCCTTTGATGATGATGCTGAAGATGGAGACCCTTATAAATAACTTAATAAATAATATTAACTTAAGAGATGGGATTTAAAAGTTTGATAATAAAGTCCTAGCATCAGTAATTACTCTGAGCTGATTAACACGACATTGTAGATATATACGAACTATTTGTTTGAGAAAGACTTGCCTACTATGGGCCAGTAGGCCTGCTGCAGCGTTCCTCCTTTATGTTCTTATTTTATTTTAATGAACCTTGTTCAAACTTTGCTTTCCATTCTTCATTAAGTGGACATTATTCACCTTAGTGTGTGTTGTATCCTGTTGTTAATTATTCGACTTTTACATCCCTTTCATTGACACTGTATTGGATCCATTATATCCTTCTGTTCATTAACTGCTTGAACCCCCTGGCGATGAGTTCTTTCAATGACATACCCTTCAAAGAAGGGACCTTGATGCCTGTGAATGGCTCTTTGATACAAGGAATCAGAGCTGCCGTCCCTGTCCTTATATCGAATCTGATTGCCTCCCATTCTGTTATCGCCTTCTGCGGAGGCGTTACAGAGCCCGAGGCCGAGGCGATATAGAGCCTCCTACAGAGCTTTACGTTATTCTGAATAGAATAACGCAAAGCTCTGTCAGGATCTCGGTGTAAAGTAGCTGCTCTGAGACGCAACTCAGATGGAGATAAAATTTCAGTGCAGTAATCTTAAGCTACTCAACAATGTTTCGTTGTGGACCGGTAAGCCAGTGGAAGGCCTCGGTCAGATGATCAAAAGATCCACTGGCGGGTTCTCGTATGACTGAGACCCGCGTCAGGATATACATGTTCTGCTTCCTGATTAATCTTTTCTAACCTTCATTGTTTATTATTTAGTCCGTCGTTTTATATTGTTGAATTCAAATAGCGTACACTGTTGAAAATCTGAAATAAAAACATGTGTGCAGGACAGGTTTGTACTGAGGCGACGTTTTGATCTGTTAAGTAGAGAAGCTTTTCGCATAATCAACAAACCAGGTATCGAACCCGTTACGAACGCTGAGAGTATAACCAAGGCTCTCTCATTATTATGTAACAATAGGAGATGCTAAAGCCAATATCACCATCGTCGAAAATTTAAACACTGGAAAACCACAATCTGAAAAGCAGTGACGCATGTGTTTAGATTATTAGTTTTTGTAGATTTTGCTAAAAAATGTGCGTAAGTGATCCTTCAGTGAATTTGCAGATGCGAGTCAGGGAGCGTAAATGTTCCTACACTACAAATAACCACAGCAATTCATGTGGCCACGCATGCATGCAATTCTCACGGTGATTTCATGAAAGGGAATGACGGAAGAATAATTGTCAAGCAAACATTTCTGTATAGCAGTCAGCGATACAGTTTTCCAAAACAACGTTAGTTGACACATTTCAGGAGCAGATGAATAAGACACACATGCAACACTAAGTATTTTTATTGAGTTATCTTTGGCTGTCTCTTAAGTATTTCTAGTAGATGAGTGGAACAATCTGACTAGTATTGCACTTGTGTCCTTTTACCCGAGTTATCTTTGGCTGTCTCTTAAGTATTTCTAGTAGATGAGTGAAACAATCTGACTAGTATTGCACTTGTGTCCTTTTACCCAGCAATCTGACTTACATTGTCAAGAGTAGAAACACCCCACAACACGGCCCTCGCCTAATAAATGTTAATTGTGTACAACTCTGTTATTAAATCTGTTTTATTTTTCCTTGTATAACTCTATTGATAGCTCTCTCTTGCTCTTACATAAATCCTCGGGCCTCGCCCATACACCTCTTTTGTCCACTTTGTATGGCTTACTCTTCGGTTTTGTACACTGACGCATCTAGTATATCCATTTGCCAAATTGAAAGTGCCGCTATTTTTATACCTTTCTACTCTCATTGTGGCTTCTATTCAGCTGTTATAGCCACAGTACTGTGACTTTTATTCGTCAAGTTTTGGCATATTTTTCCAGGTTATTCTGAATGAAGAGACTCAAGTTCTTGGCGTTAACCTCAGAGGGTTTGATACGACGTAAGCTGTCAGTAGCCCTATAACTCCAACAACAACAACGACAACCTTGACTTTAACAGTAGTTAAGGAGAGACACGATCACTTTGGTGATTGTCACAGCACAGAGCTTGTAATTATTATTATAATTACAGGGAAGCGCCAAACCCGTAGGATTATACAGCGCATGTGGGGGGATGGAAGGTATTCAGGCTCAATTCAGGGAACCGGAGCACAGATCCAGTTCCCTAGATCAAGAGCCCATCACCAACGTCAAACAGAGCTTGTGAGACATACATAAAAACAGAGCTTACCATAGTGGTACCATAGGAGCAAATAAATACAATTTTATGCAGACTGAAGACTACGGATATACTAACAGAAGAGGAAGACGAATAAAACCCACAGGATTGTGGGTGAAACGACTCACAAACTGAAGATGAAACTTAGATGACGTTTCGGACCGCCGTGCACTTCGTAACAATAATAATAATATTAATCTTTATTTCTACAAGTACATGTACAACATATTCAGACATAGCTGACATCATTGACATACTAAATAGAAAGCCCCTTGTTATGGAGAGCATTCCCGGCAAATTAGGTTAATTTTGTCCCCAAGATGCAACCCACACCAGTCGGCTACCACCCAGCTACCTATATTACTGCTAGGTGAACAGGGACAGCAGATGTCTTATAAGGAAACACGCCTTAATATTCCCACCTGTACCGGGGATCGAATCTGTAGTAGATGGCTCACACACTGAGGTGTGTCATTCCATCCCCTGTATAGGTGGAAACAGAACTGAATTGAAAGATTGATAGAATTAAATCTAAGAGGATAAGCTAAGCAATACGTACATTTTCTAAATGTATTTCAATTCCTACAAAATAGATCTTATTACAGCTAGTGATATTAATAAGTCAACTCTGCTGTCAAGAACAAGACAACGTGACGAAAAAGACATTGTTTTTGTAATCGAGTTTTCAGAACTGAATTTTGAACAAAAGGACGAATTGTAGACGCAAGAAATAAGTAAAAAACAGAAGACACAACACAGTGGCTGGAAAAAAAGCTCACACTTAGGAGACGAACCTTATGAGGACGTTTCGGTCCGTCCTGGACTCAGTAAGTGGTAACAAACACTGACAAGCATGCGAGTAAGTCATAAAAGTGGTATTATGAAATAAGGAGACATTTCGCCCATAAGAGGCATTTTTTCCCCTAATCTAGTGGCCGAAACATCTCTTCGGTAATATTCTAAGAGCAGTTTTGCATTTTACGTGCAAATTTCAGTATATCTGAGTGAAAAGCTTCATTGCGATGCGATAATTTACACAAAACTCAATAAAAATGTCAACAAGGTTCGTTTAAACCAGGTCATGCTTGACCTGGTTTATATCTGCTGAAGAGGACATGTGATGCGGCACCATGATGTACGTCTATTTCGGTCTACATGCATGCCAGTTGTTGTTCGTTAACTCTCTCTTTTCTCTCTCTCTCTCTCTCTCTCTCTCTCTCTCTCTCTCTCTCTATATATATAATATATATATATTATATATATATATATATATATATTATATTATATATCGTGCCGAATATGTAAAACAGTTAGCAAGAACTCATTTAAAATTAATTCCTTTCTAAAATTTTCTCTTCTACGTTTAAAGATATGTTTTTTTCATTAATGTTAATGTAAAAAATTTTAATTTTGCTCCAAAAGAATCTTAGAAAACTTACCTAACCTTATTATAACAAGAAACAATTTATTTTAGCCTAACCCAACTAAATATATTTTTAAATTTGTTTACAGTAATTTAATACTAAACAAACACAATGAAATATATTTCTTTTCGTTAGGTTCATAATGATTTTGGCGAAATTATTGCATACACAAATTTTAGCTTGTCCTATATGGAAAGATGAGCGTTGCTACTTATATATATATATATATATATATATATATATATATATATATATAATATATATATATATATATATATATATAATATATATATATATATATATATATATATATGTCGTGCCGATAGGCAGAACTTGCGATTTTTTGCTTAAATAGCAACACTCGTCTTGCCGAATAAGG
>NC_069435.1:19526874-19534374 GCF_026875155.1 Cherax quadricarinatus | reverse complement strand
ATGTGGCGGCTAGGATGTTGATTGGTCGTCGTGATCCACGTGTATGTGGCGGCTAGGATGTTGATTGGTCGTCGTGATCCACGTGTATGTGGCGGCTAGGATGTTGATTGGTCGTCGTGATCCACGTGTATGTGGCGGCTAGGATGTTGATTGGTCGTCGTGATCCACGTGTATGTGGCGGCTAGGATGTTGATTGGTCGTCGTGATCCACGTGTAGGTAGCGGCTAGGATGTTGATTGGTCGTCGTGATCCACGTGTAGGTAGCGGCTAGGATGTTGATTGGTCGTCGTGATCCACACGTATGTGGCGGCGAGGATATTGATGGATCATCCTGATCCTCGTGTATATGGTGGATCAGAATGGCCCTACCTAATCTCATTTTACAAGATAAAAACTGTTTCCTTAACTCATTTTAGAAGTTAAGAGCCGTTATCTTAGCTCATTTTACAAGACTCAGGCTGGTCACTGATATATCTTTCTTATAGCTAATCTATTGGCGTATATGTTTTAGTATTAAGGAAATATTCAAATAGGATTAGTCGTGAAAAGAAAATAAATGATTGTAAACAATTCGGAAAACGGATGAAATTCCGTGCTGACTTAGTTGTTAGTTGAGTCTTACTAGGCCAACAGGGTAATTAATACCGGCAAAAATGCACGTTAGCAAATTCTGGGACATATTAGGAAAACTTTTCGATCCTGTGACCTTGATCGCCTGGAAGTAATCAAGGTCCCAGGACGATAAATGTGTCCTTGCGTTTGCTGGCGTGTGTTTTTAAGAGGCCCGTAAGTTTCCCTGTCTCCTAACATCAAATTTATTTTTCTCCTATAATGTACCTTGTCTACCTTGTCTAAGCTTTGCTCAGACCTCTCCAACACAATTGTCCTCTTAAGATTTGTTAAGTCATACCGTGAATAATGGAAAGCTCCTGGACTTCACCTTACGAAAGGAGACAAAGAAAATGTGATAGTAATTATGGACAAGGTAGATTATAGGGGAAAATAACATGTTTTTAGAAAACAGGGGAACTGACGTGCCCCTTAAAGCCAGCGTGGGGCGGCGGTTAGTGCACTGACCTGCCAGCTTTAGGACTGGTCTGCCATGGGTTATAGTAATCAAAGTCTCCGAACCGGAACGTTTGCTAATATGTACTAGTGGAAATATAAACACAAATGCAGTATAATGCGATCCTTTGTTGACAATGTTTCGCCCACACAGTGGGTTTTATCAAGTCAAACAGATAAATCTGTTTGTTACTTGATAAAGCCCACTGTGTGAGCGAAACGTGGTCAATGAATTATCGTATTTTGTGATTTTTTTTTTATCGTGTCGGTATTTTATACCTTTTATCTACATGTACTGGTGTTTGCTCACGTGTCTTTTTGAAATCGCCATGAATTTGAGCCCTAGTGCCGCTCTGTGATATAGGACTGAGGTGAGCCATGAGCCAGCAGTGAGACATTCATCTGGTCAATTGACCAAATGTCTCTAATGACAGTCATTCAGGGAATGAATGATTGCTGGTGGTACGCCCTTGAGATATGCACAGCCAGTGTTAAATTGCTGATTGCTTCCAGTCACGTGGTCTAATAGATGGCTATTGGATATCCACGAGGCTGTGCCAGGTGTGGGCTCTTGTGAACATAGAACTTGTACGTTATAGAGGCTGTACTCACATTTTTTTCCCCGTGATAAACATAGAAACAGTGGAGTACTTCAAGTAGGTTAGGCGAGGTTTGTCAGGAAACAGGATCAGTGTTTCCTGACGCAGTTCTTAGTCATGACCCCCCGCTGGAGCTTTTGGTCGTCTAACCGAGGGCTTCCGCTGCCTTACCCATCCATCCCTTTACAAATTATGGTTATGAATATAACCATTTTTCACCTGCAAGTAGGTCTATCGGACCATGCTAGGCGAGTCACACCCGCTCTCACTCATGTACCCGTTCAGCCTTCATTTAAAACTATCCTGGAAATTTGCCCTATTTATCTACAACTCTGTTGACAAACCAGTATTTCAAAATCTAAATTTGTCCAAGTTCACTCTATTGCTAAAGTGAGAGGTTTTAAAGATGAGTTGCCGTTTTAAAATCCCACACCTTGGAGAGAACCATATGACGACATTTCAGTCCGTTTTGGACCATTGTCAAGACCGAAACGTTGCCATTAGGTAACTCTCCCAAGTGAAGATTTTTGGTGAATTGTTTTAAGCACGATACTGTGACTTTTCTTCAATGAGTTGATGAGTTGCCTTCATCAGTCCCCTACCCCCCCCCCCCCTGCCTTTTTAAGAAGTCAGTGTATACTCAAGGTGAGGGTGGATGTTTGTCTATAATAAGAGAGTTTACCATATGGTTCTTAATAGGCCTTGCCCAGTTCATCTTTTTTTCATCTCTGTCAAGTGCAGTCATGTCTGTTGGCATGGGATTTGGGATTGATATGATGTTTAGCAGTTGAAATAGATATTCCATGCCGAGTACTCATTCTCTCTCTCTCTCTTTCAGAGGGATTTACAAGGTTAGGTTAAGATTCCTAACTCACTATAAGCTAAGAGTTGTTACATTCTCTCTCTCTCTCTCTCTCTCTCTCTCTCTCTCTCTCTCTCTCTCTCTCTCTCTCTCTCTCTCTCTCTCTCTCCTCTCTCTCTCTCTCTGCATTACCCCCTAACCTACTTACCGTCGAACCCACAAGTTCCATAAATTACGTCCTTCTAATAGATGCGTTTGTAATTATCATTTTATTTAACGAAATGATATGACATATTCTGCGAATTGCGCAAATAAGTGTGTCAAGTAAACCAGGGCGTGGAAAAGTGCAACTCTGATACTTAATTAAAAAAAAATATGCTTCGCTCACTACACTATCCTAGAGGGAGGTATCCCCGCTATGCGAGATGGAGGTATCCTTGCTATGCGAGAGGGAGGTATCCCTGCCATCATAGAGGTAAGTATCACCGCTATCCGAGATGGAGGTATCCTAGCTATCCGAGAGAGGTATCCCCGCCATCCGAGAATAGTAAAGAATAAACCATACCACGGACGGGGATAGAACCCGCGTCATTACGATTTCGTGAGTCATAGTAAAGAATACATTATAAGATTTTAATGCGGCCATAAGTACATGATGTTATGGAAATTGTTGTGGGAGAGCAGTTCTCCATTCCTCTTTCTCGTTCTGATTTGTATAAACTTTAGAAGCTGTTATTGAGCTCTACTCTTATTTCTGTCTTTTTTTTTTTTTTTGGCTAGTGTTTCTTCCTGTCTTTTAGACTTATGAGGTAATCGTTTGACGTCATTTTCCCCTATAATGTGACAGTGAAATAACTTTGGCTCAAATTTTGTTTTTGCTGTAATTTTCTAAGTGCATGTGTGTGTACTCACCTAGTTGTTGTTGCGGGGGTCGATTCACAGCTCCTGGCCCCGTGTGTGTGCGAGAGAGAGAGAGAGAGAGAGGAGAGAGAGAGAAGAGAGAGGGAGAGACGTGGAGGGGGAGATGGAGAAGTGCTGGTGGGGTGCCGGTCAACGACCAGGTGATAACGTCTTTCAAGACAAACTGTACCACTGAGCGAGGGTGCAGGCATGTCCTTGACTAATGCCGCCTTGATATACAGCTTCTCTGCGTCTTATACACTTGTTCTTGGCTGACCTCTCACGTGTACATGGTGTCAGTGAACTGAAACAAGAACAAGGACAAAACGACAGTTTTTTTTTTAATCAAAGAACAGTGATAACCTCGAACCAAAATCATATAATTATATCATAATCTTACCACCAGTCACAATCACTTTTATTTTTGCCCCCAGACGCCATTTTTGTAAAGTAAATTTTAGCATGAAATTCTTCTTTTGCTGACGATCAAGCGATTTTTTTTTAATTTGCTTTATGTTGGCTCTTGAAGAATTAACCTCTGAGGAAAATGCTCGATATTTTGCTCCTTTGTTTTTTCTCTTCCTCTTCTCTCTTCCTCGAAGGTTTTATTTTCATCTTCTTGACTTCTTTTTCCCTTGCTTCCCATTTCTTTTCTAATCCTTTAACCTTTACTCATTTCCTAATAATTTTTCACCTTTTTTTCACTTCTCTTCATCTTTTTTTTTTTTTGACATGATACCTCTTGCTTACCGATACACTATCGAATTCTTTCTCTTCGTCTTTCTCTCTTTTTTTCGTTACTCCTTTTTTCCTTCTTACTCCTAATCTCTTAGGTTATCACTGAGGAATTCGTCACGTGTTGCCACCCAAGGTACAGCTGTATATAGCAGCAGTCAGCGCTCGTGGAGCAGGTGATGGCAGGGGTGCAGGAGGTCATTCTCCTTAGGAGGGAGGGAGAGAGAGAGAGAGAGAGAGAGAGAGAGAGAGAGAGAGAGAGAGAGAGAGAGAGAGAGAGAGAGAGAGAGAGAGAGAGAGAGAGAGAGAACAGACACATATGGGGCACAAAGCGAAGGAGAGTAAAAGAAAAATGAGAAGACAAAAAAGTTAGATAAGGTGGACAGAATTTTGTGATCGTCACGAAAGTCTCTTAACAACATTTACGTAATTATTCGCTTTTTATCCAGTTCGAAAACCAATTGGTTGTTTTAAGCTGTCTTTGATGACCTGATCGTGAATCTGAGCTTGTTTAGTCTACCATGTGAGGTTTTTATTAACTCTTGTGCTCAGTATTTTGTCTATTTAAAAACGAAAGACATGATATATATTACCTAAGTATTATACGTATTACATTATGCGTCGATTTTTAGGTGTAGTGCATGCAATGACGCGAACTAATCTTCCTATATATATAGATAGATAGATAACAAAAATCAAAGAAATTTCCATAGTTACTTTACCGGATACTATCTCCTTTACGAGTAAAATCCATCCATACAATGATGGAAGGACAGTTTTATTGTCAGATGTAAACTTGTGAGCCTTCGATGGCAATTTGTGATGCTGTCTGCCTGATACTTCAAATCTCTCCCGTTCAACAACTACGTAATGGATCGTAAGTGATTATATGCCTTCATAGCTTAAATTTCCTTCCAAGACTTAGACATGAAAGATATTACTTGTTTCTCAAGTGGTGGGGAGATTTCAACAGCACGTCAAGGGGAGTATATATTTTTTTTTTTTTTTTTTTTTTTTTTTTTTTTTTTTTTTTTTTTTTTTTTTTTTTTTTTTTAACTGGGTGAAGCAGTAAGGCAGTGGAAGGCTTTGATTAAATAACTGGACGCTCAAGGCATTGGGCCACTATTTCAAGAAGACTCACTTTAGGAGACATTATCTAAGTAAACCACCAGTACTACCATTACTACTACTTCTACTACCACCACTGCTGCTACTTTTACTACTACCATCTCCACTACTTCTGCTACTACTACTACTAGTATTACTGCTACCACCACTTCCATCTTCCCCCGCCCTCGACCATATCCATATGGTCTTGTGACTTTCTCTACTTTTTTGACATAAGTTGTGACTTGACAATGGTCCAGGACGAGCCGAAACATCGACATAAAATGCCTCTCCTAAGTGCGAGTTTTTGGTGAATTCCAGCCACTGTATTGTGACTTTTTTTTTATTCTTGGGGTAATTTCCCATTTTTCCTACTAATAAAAATACGAGGCCACCACTAGCTGGAAGCGGACTTTCAGGGCTGTATATGGTTGCTAGGAATGATGTGCTTTCCATGGATGAGGGAGATGCACCTCATCTTGCGTCTCTCAGCGGCTCTCCATCACACCTGATTGCCAATTAACGCCTGCAAGTGAAGGCTTTAATGGGGAGGGGAGGGATGGGGCACCGACCGCCTGGAATGAGCTAGACAAGACTTCAGTGCCAATCTGTTAATCGCTCTGATGCGTTGCTGCTTGCTTCCTGTGGCATGCTTCCTGCCTTCGTACTGACTCCTTGCCTCTTCGTTGCTGCCTGCCTTTACTGACATTCATGTTACCCTATTGTTGCCTGCTTGTTGCTCCTTGCTTCCTGCCTTCATACTGCCTGCTTGCCTCTTCGTTGCTGCCTGCCTTTACTGACATTCATGTACCATTGTTGCCTGCTGTGTCCTTGCTTCCTCTCGTACTCCTGCTGCTACTTCATACGCTGCCCTATGGCACTGCCTGGGTGCTGCCTGCTTGTTGGCTTGGTGGTGCCTGCTTGCTGCCTGGGGAATTACACGGAGAATCAGAACTGAGAATGAGTTCATGAAGCTCTGCTTAGGGCGAAACGTTGTTTTTAAATAATGTTTGCAAGGCACACATTGTTTCTCCCATACTTGTCGGCAAGTGGGGGAAGGATGGTACCAAGTAGGTGGAGGATGGTACCAAACAGGTAAAGGATGGTACTAAGCAGGTGAAGGATGGCACCAAGCAGGTGGAAGATGGTACAAAACAGGTGAAGGATGGCATTAAGCGTGTGAAGGATGGTACCAAGTAGGTGGAGGATGGTACCAAGCAGGTGAAGGATGGTACTAAGCGTGTGAAGGATGGTACCAAGCACCGACAAATGTATTAATTAAAGACGTGTATGTTACTAAGATATTTGTCGAAGAGACGTTTTGGACGTTTGACCTTCATCATCCCAGCTCCTACGACCGAAACATCTCCCCCCAAAAATTCTCCAGTTAATGAATGAGACACATGTTTAACACCTGGGTATCCTCCACATTCTCCAACATTATATCACCTCTATATTCGACTGTAGAAGCCTGCTGCGCAGACGAAACATTTCGACAAATAGAGATACCCAAGTTTTGCGCTTGTCTTACTCTCCACATTGTCGATATTTTCAACCACAGCTGATGTAAAAATCCTATTACTACACGGGCCTTAATAACGCACTTGTCTCTAATTTTTTACCTTTTTATAATTCTCAGTAAAGATATATATCATAAGCCAGGAAGTCTCACCCAGTGCTCCTTATTTCTTGTGTTCCTGTAGTTAGTAGACAGAGCGATGAGTCAGTGTTATATTGTGTTAATGATATGAAGAACTGATAACTAGATGATAAGCTGAGGGACTGATTCCCTCAAATCACCTCCTCACGTCTTCCACTCTACAAATAAGCACTGTTAACACATCTTGAGCCTTGAAAATCACGTACAGTTGGAGTGACTATACCTGATCTCCCTCGATCTCAGGGTAACTCTACCTCCAAAGATGAATTTGCGTAACAGCACGAATCCCTCAGGTATATTTTAGTTATTTAACTTCACTTCGGCATTTTTGCATTTTTATAGTCAGGTGTTTTAAGTAATTTCTCCCCATATCAAAGAAAGAGAACTCGAAAGACTTTGAAAAGATTACGACGTCAAACTGGAAAATCTTTTCGATGTTGTCTTCTCGAAATTAGACTTGACTTGTGACACCGTTTTCATGTTGCCTCGATCCTCGTCCATAACTGATCTGCGACAAAGGCCTTGCAATCCGCTTTCTCCGTGGAATTGAATCTGAAAGAGTAGAAAACAATTCTCAAAGATCTTGTTGGTATGTGAAAAACTCTTGCCCTCGCTGCCGCCGCTGCCGCCGC
>NC_069435.1:19479374-19521874 GCF_026875155.1 Cherax quadricarinatus | reverse complement strand
ACACTATAACATACACAAGGCCACATACTACAACATATATACAGCCACATACACTATAACATACACAAGGCCACATACTAAACATACACAGGGCCACATACTACAACATATATACAGCCACATACACTATAACATGCACAGGGCCACATACTACAGCATATATACAGCCACATACACTATAACATACACAGGGCCACATACTATTACATACACAGGGCCACATACTACAACATATACAGCCACATACACAAGGCCACATACTATAACATACACAGGGCCACATACTACAGCATATATACAGCCACATACACTATAACATACACAGGCCAACATAACTACAGCAATACTATACAGCCACCAAACTATTACATACACAGGGCCACATACTATTACATACACAGGGCCACATACTACAACATATACAGCCACATACACTATAACATACACAAGGCCACATACTATAACATACACAGGGCCACATACTACAGCATATATACAGCCACATACTACAGCATATATACAGCCACATATTACAGCATATATACAGCCACATACACTATAACATACACAGGGCCACATACTACAGCATATATACAGCCACATACACTATAACATACACAGGGCCACATACTACAACATATATACAGCCACATACACTATAACATACACAGGGCCACATACTACAGCATATATACAGCCACATACACTATAACATACACAGGGCCACATACTATTACATACACAGGGCCATATACTACAACATATAAAGCCACATACACTATAACATACACAAGGCCACATACTGTTACATACACAAGGCCACATACTACAACATATATAAAGCCACATACACTATAACATACACAAGGCCACATACTACAACATATATTCAGTCACATACACTAAAACATACACAAGGCCACATACTATTACATACACAGAGCCACATACTACAACATATATACAGCCACATACTGTTACATACACAGAGCCACATACTACAACATATATACAGCCACATACACTATAACATACACAGAGCCACATACTACAACATATATGCAGCCACATACACTATAACATACACAGGGCCACATACTACAACATATATACAGCCACATACACTATAACATACACAGGGCCACATACTACAACATACACAGGGCCACATACTACAACATATACAGGCCACATACACTATCAACATACACAGGCCAACATACTAACAACATATATACAGCCACATACACTATAACATACACAGGCCACATACTACAACATACACGGCCACATACTACAAACATACACAGGCCACATATTCAACATAATACAGCCACATACACTATAACATGCACAGGGCCACATACTACAACATACACAGGGCCACATACTACAACATATACAGGGCCACATACTACAACATACACAGGGCCACATACTACAACATATATACAGCCACATACACTATAACATACACAGGGCCACATACTACAACATACATACAGCCACATACACTATAACATACACAGGGCCACATACTCAACATATATACAGCCACATACACTATACACAATACACAGGCCACATACTGCAACATATATACAGCCACATACACTATAACATACACAGGGCCACATACTGCAACATATATACAGCCACATACACTATAACATACACAGGGCCATATACTGCAACATATATACAGCCACATACACTATAACATACACAGGGCCACATACTGCAACATATATACAGCCACATACACTATAACATACACAGAGCCACATACTGCAACATATATACAGCCACATACACTATAACATACACAGGGCCACATACTGCAACATATATACAGCCACATACACTATAACATACACAGAGCCACATACTGCAACATATATACAGCCACATACACTATAACATACACAGGGCCACATACTGCAACATATATACAGCCACATACACTATAACATACACAGGGCCATATACTGCAACATATATACAGCCACATACACTATAACATACACAGAGCCACATACTGCAACATATATACGGCCACATACACTATAACATACACAAGTCTACATACTACAACATATATGCAGCCACATACACTATAACATACACAGGGCCACATACTACAACATACACAGGGCCACATACTACAACATATATGAAGGAGAGAAAGAAAGAGGGGAAATGAGAGAAAGCGAATAGAAAGCTCTTCCAGAAAAACTAATATTAAATTCCAGGCCATTAATTTCACTAAATATCCTTCCTCTAGTAATTACCCTATTCGTTAATTTGCTCCATTAATAATTTAACACGAGTTTATATAAGCGATTAAAACCCTTTTTTTTTATTTATTTTTCTAATTCGAATTGAAGTGGATTCTCGCTCTAAGGTCATTAGCACAGTTTTGCCAGGCAAAAAATTGATGACTGGCTATTACAGAGTCGTCGTTAATAATTGACAACCTCAGAAGCCATAGTTTTTTTTTTGACAGTGCTCAGCCTTAATGTGGTTCTTCAAAGAGCATAATATGACTTGATGAAGCTCTACACAGATGTAATCTTTAAGTTCTGGCAACGATGTAACCTGGAAGTTCTGGCAACGATGTGATCTTGGAGTTCTGGTAACGATGTAATCTGGGAGTTCTGGTAACGATGTAATCATTGAGTTCTGGTAACGATGTAATCATCGAGTTCTGGTAACGATGTAATCATCGAGTTCTGGTAACGATGTAATCTGGGAGTTATGGTAACGATGTAATCTGGGAGTTATGGTAACGCTGTAATCTGGGAATTCTGGTAACGATGTATTCTAGTTCTGGTAATTGTGTAATTAGGAGGTCTGATAACGATGTATTCTAGTTCTGGTAACTATGTAATCTGGGATGCTGTGAGAGTTTTGTTAAGGTTTAGTTGCCATGTCCTTCTGGCAACTGTGGAATTTCTCTCGTTTTGAGAATTCTTTGTATTTTGTTAATTATCTTTCCTTTTGTATAATTATTATTATTATTGGCAATAATATTATGATTAGTAGTAGTAGTATTAACATTATTATTAGTAGTAGTAGTATTAGTAGTATTACTATTGTTATTGGGATTACTATTATTATTCTTAGTAGTAGTAGTATTAGTAGTATTACTATTATTATTGGGATTACTATTATTATTCTTAGTAGTAGTAGTATTACTATTATTATTGGGATTACTATTATTATTCTTAGTAGTAGTAGTATTAGTAGTATTACTATTATTATTGGGATTACTATTATTATTCTTAGTAGTATTAGTATTAGTAGTATTACTATTATTATTGGGATTACTATTATTATTCTTAGTAGTATTAGTATTAGTAGTATTACTATTATTATTGGGATTACTATTATTATTCTTAGTAGTAGTAGTATTAGTAGTATTACTATTATTATTGGGATTACTATTATTATTCTTAGTAGTAGTAGTATTACTATTATGTGGGATTACTATTATTATTAGTAGTAGTAGTATTAGTATTACTATTATTTTTGGATTACTTATATTCTTAGTAGTAGTAGTATTAGTAGTATTACTATTATTATTGGGATTACTATTATTATTCTTAGTAGTAGTAGTAGTAGTAGTATTACTATTATTATTGGGATTACTATTATTATTCTTAGTAGTAGTAGTAGTATTACTATTATTATTGGGATTACTATTATTATTCTTAGTAGTAGTAGTATTGACATTATGATTATTATAATTGAAATTTTTATTAGTATTAAAATAATTGGGAAGCATTAAACCCGAAGGGGTCTTAGACTGCGGAAAACGCGGAACAAAGTTCCTTGTATGTAGAGCTCTACACCAGCATCAAGAAACCTCCCCCCCCCACCCGCCGTCCATGATAAGTCAAAAGTAATGTCCAGTGGTATTACTATTACATTGTTTTACAGAGCTTTCCCTCCCTCTCTCTGTTACACATGGTGGCTTTACAAGGTTACGTTAAGGTTCCTAACTTCATTGACAAGCTAAGAGCTGTTACCTACATTAGCTCACACACACACACACACACACACACACACAACACACACACACACACACACACACACACACACACAGGCCTAGTGTCTAATCGACATGTGCCTAGGACAAAATGGTAACACACACACACACAGACACAGACACACACACACACGTGCGCCTCCACCTCCCCAGGATCCAGAGACCTTAATCACCTTCTTGTTAGACAGAGAGAAAGAGCTTTACTTCGATAATTACCTTTAAAGCTCATTATAATCTCATCTGCTCTTGCGTTAGCAATTTCGAGAAAACAGAAAAAAAACGACAAAAATAGACGAGTGTTTGTTACAATTATTTTTTTTTTACCAAAAGCCATTTAGTTTCTTTCCTTTCCCCTGCCAGAGAGTTTACGCGACGTGGTGTCGGGGAAAATTGGTTTTATTACGTAAAGATTGGCTATTTACCTTTTTAAATGTTTTCCTGCCGTCATATATGGAAAGTACTGAACCCGTAAGGCTCATACATCACATATTTCTCCCCTAGCAATTGGCTGAAGGCTCACATAATCGTAAATTATCCCTGCTGTCTGTCATATCTTTACCTCGAGCGGAATCTCCCGTCTCCCCTAACCCCCACCTCTCTGTTAACCATCTAAACCAATTTTTACCCTGTAAAAGAACACAGGTATTACAGAGGCTATTTTTTCATGGAATATTTCCCCACTGGCCGCCACGTGTGCTGCATTTTTCACCTACAAATACAGAAAAAATCACAGTAAGTACAATTTTGCTATAGTCATCAAAAATCATGAATATAATCTCACTCCGCTAAGGCGGCAAAGTAATTGAAGAAATGTACAACCGATATTACTGACTTCACACATTAAAATTTTGGAAAGAGTTTTCAGAAGCAAGATTGCTCAACACAGGACTCACAACAGTTGCACAACCCAGGGCGATATTTGTTTGGAACACCTCGCTCCTGCCTCTCGCACCTGCTGGACCTCTGCGACGTAGTCTTGGATGCTCTGGAAGACAAAATGCGGATGTAGAATACACAGACTGCAGCATCCTTCGACAAGTATGATCATGGTAAAGCGGCACTAAGGCGGGGAGGACGGAATTCCTGAAAAGAAAAAATCGAAAAAATTTGGAACAAATTTTTTTTTATCGAAAAATAGTGCATAATTCTGTAAATATTTTGATGCAGTTTGTTTCTATCATATTTCTAAGTATCTTTTTCTAAGTATCATATTTCTAAGTATCTTTTGTTCTTGCTGTCATCAAGAGGACATGATGCCATTTCACGTTTTTTTTTTAAATGCATGAAAAATGATGATGGGTTTTTTAATTTCTAATAATGTAAAGTCAGAGGTTGCCGCATTGAAAAGATCTGTGCCTTGAAGCACAGAGAAAGAAATATGTCATAGCATTGTATTATCCGTTGCAGACGATGTTAGAATTTTAGAGTGGTATCCACTGATGACACAGCAGATCTGCGAGCTAACATTAACCAGGTCTTCAGTGGGCCACAGAAACAGTATAATGTTCAGTGAGGACAAATTTCAGCTACTCCGCTAAAAAAAGTGAAAATGTGAGAGACTTAAAATTGACAATGTTGGAAAACGAGCAAAGATCGGACAACAGCGGTGTTGCTATCACAAATACTAGGAAACTGATATGCTGCATAACTAGAACTTTCAAAACTAGAAATGCCAAGTTAATGATGATATATTTTTAGTCAGTTGCTCTTTCTAGACCTGAATATTTCGGCACAGCCTTTTTAAAGGCAGATGAAATCGCAGAACTGGAGAATATGCAGAAAACCTCCACTGCTCAGATGAATTCAGTCATGCATATAAATTATGAGAATGTTTGAGGTCTCTTGAACTGCATTCCCAGAAACATTGGTAAGAAAGGTACATCATGATTTACACCCGAAAAATTCTGGAGTAATGGATCACAAATCTTCACACCGAAGTCACTCCCTATTAGAGCAAGAGGCTGGGAAGACGTTGCTGGATACCTCCAATGAATACACTAAGAGACGACTCAGTAAGTGCAAAGGGTCCAAGGCTCTTCAGCACCCTCCTTTCATACGTAAGGGAAATTACCAACAGAAAATTACCAACAACCCCTGATTGTTTTCAAGAGGGACCTGAATGAGTTACTCATTGTAGTTGATGATTAGTCGGGCTGTGATGCCTATGTTAGTCTCAGCGCGGCTAGCACCAACACCCTAGTTGATCAGTCTGTAAACAAAGAGACCAGATCTGCGACTAGGCTGCGGGGGGCGGTGACCCTTGGAATTGTCTTCGCGTAACTTTGGGAAGTGCTAAACCCATAGAGGTTATTGAGCACTTCCCTGGAGGGTTCCCTACCGTCAGCCATTCGAAATGATTTTATCGTTTTTCATCGTATTTTTTGACTCTTCATCATTGTCTTAAATTGACAAAAGAAGGAGCTATGAAGAATATAATTTTCTTCAGGTTCATTGCGAAAAATACGACCCCACAAAGCCTCTCGCTATAAATTCACTTATGGCTCTTTTTTATTGGGGAAATTGCCTGAGATAAAATCGTGATTTACAGACTCAAACAGCAAGCTGGAGAGGGAAGGAGAGAGAGGGAGAAAGAGAGAGAAAGAGACAGAGAGAAAAGAGAGAGAGAGAGAGAGAGAGAGAGAGAGAGAGAGAGAGAGAGAGAGAGTAACCCATGGAACTTCCGTGTCTAGATAAACCAAAATTATTTGCATTATTTTCATAGTGTTAAATTTGGGTTATTTATATAGATTCCCGTACTATCACTGTATTGTTCTGTCTGTCTGTCTGTCTCTCTCTCTCTCTCTCTCTCTCTCTCTCTATATATATATATATATATATATATATATATATATATATATATATATATATATATATATATATATATATATATCGTGCCGAATAGACAGAACTTGCGATCTTGGCTTAAATAGCAACGTTCATCTTGCCATATAGGACAAGTGAAAATTTGTGTATGCAATAATGTCGCCAAAATCAATCTGAACCTAACAAAAAAAATATATTTCACTGAGTTTGTTTAGTATTAAATTATTGTAAGCAAATCTAAAATATATTTATTTGGGTTAGGGTAAAATAAATTATTCTTGTTATAATAAGGTTAGGTAAGTTTTCTAAGATTCTTTTGGTGCAAAATTAAAAAATTTTACATTAACATTAATGAAAAAATATATCTTTAAACGTATAAGAGAAAATTTTCGAAAGAACTTAATTTTAAATGAGTTCTTGCTAATTGACCAGTTTTACATATTCGGCACGATGTATATATATATATATATATATATAATATATATATATATATATATATATATATATATATATATATATATATATACAGTGACACGAACGAGTGGTATTGATCAACAACAACACTGCACTAGCCAAGGACTCGAACCCACGCTGCTTTGGCCTGCCTCATGGTGGGCGAAAACACATGACGCCCTAATCCACTGGACCATACGATCCTTAAGAGTAGCGCATCCAGCGGAACTGGATGTTGTACTCGCTACCCAAGGACCCACGATGGTGTCCTTGATTATCTCGTATCTAACACGCTCACGCATGCTTGCTGGAAGTCAAAGCCCCTCGCACACAAAACCTCTTATACCCCCTCCCTTCAACCTTTCCTAGGCCGACCCCTATCCCGCCTTCTCTCTACTACAGATTTATACTCTCTCGAAGTCAGTATATATATATATATATATATATATATATATATATATATATATATATTATATATATTTTTATATATATATATATATATAGTGTGTGTGTGTGTGTTAGACACACCTATCCGTGTGTTCCTGCCTCACTCGGTCAAAACACCACTCCATATGAGTACCCTTGACAGTGATAAAGATGAAAGCTCACTCAGAACTTTTAAATCAAAGTTTCCGCTGCTACGGAGTTATACAAACTGGATCCCCGCAAATGATGAAAGAACCTGCATCGTCATATTGATGGCTGCCTTCCAGCAGAATGTTGTCGCTTTTGTTGATTATTGTTGAACGACTCACGTTCTGAATGCGTTCCAGCAGAATGTTGTCGCTTTTATTTCCTGTAGAACGACTCACGTTTTTAATGTGTTGCATCAGAATGTTGTCGCTTATTTTGGAAGAACGATTTACGTTCTTTAGTTGATGTATATTAATTTACATTTGCATACTACAAACACTTTTGAGTTGTGGTATTCCTGTCATGCTCAGGTTCATACATGTGTGTATATGTGTAGTGTGTATGAGTGTGTATACATGTGTGTGCGTTACTGAGCGTGTGTGCTTATACATGTGTACGTACAGTATTTTTTTAAGAATACGTTTGTTGCCTTGGCAACCTTGCTAAGGGCTGCTGACAGCGTGACTGTTACCATGACAACATAGAGGAGAAAGTAAAGAAGGGGAGAGAGAGAGAGAGAGAGAGAGAGAAAGAAAGAGAGAGAGAGAGAGAGAGAGAGAGAGAGAGAGAGAGAGAGAGAGAGAGAGAGAGAGAGAGAGAGAGAGAGAGAGAGAGAGAGAGAGAGAGAGAGAGACTTCTCTCTTAAAAGTTTCATATTTTAATGTCGTTTAACTCTGAATATATATTTTTCACACTCTAGCTCATAATCCCTTTAAGAGGAGGGGTTCATGGAGCTCTTGGAGGGCTCTTGATCCTTTGATTTGCCTCTTCTTCTCCTCGGATCAAACCTGATCACCTCCCATTATCCGGGTCCTATATGACCCATACTGTTTCACTGCTTCCACCTGTAAATAGTGACGTCAAGTTAGATTTGCATACACGGATACAACTAAAATATTTAACAGACGAGAAACAAACTGTAAGAAAGTTCCTGGTCCCCGAACTTGTACTCCAGGTAGCGCAGGCGAGAGTACGTATCACAATTTGCACCCAGGAAATACTGAGGGAACTGCTTCCAAATCTGCACACTAGAATGATCGCCTAAGAGAGCAGGCGATGTGGTAGAATGTGTTAATTATCATCAGTAGCAAGCAAGGGTGAAATAAAAAATTAGACACATGTGCAGCATCTGGGTATCTTGATTTGTAGACGTTTCGCCATCCAGTGGCTTTATTAGTACAATGTAAGGACTTAATGTGACGAATTATATAAAAAGATGAGGTAATCAGTCCCTCAGCCTTCACATCTCTTCTATTTCAACAGACTCCTCTGTAGTCAGCTGAAGAAGCCTACTGTGTAGGCGAAACGTTCTGGAACTTATCAGTTCTCTGAACCATTCATCTACATTCCTGTCTGACACAACAACATATTGGGATCTTATTACAGGGAATTCTTCAACTTGCCTAACCCTTGGGCATGATCTGCTTCCACATTCGTCAAATGTGATACCACCTATGACTGCTGCACCTCTCCTGCCTACAGTATATAAGCCACTTCTTCGCACATATGCTATATTCTTTTCAAGATTGATGGACTGATCACATCGATTTAAGGCTGAGGGACTGATTACCTCAAACTCCTTCTGTTCTTCACCATTCTACTTTGTATGGACTGATGAAGCCACTGTGTGGCGAAACGTTTCCTCGTTAAAGATACCCAAATGTTGCACACGAGAATTATCAAAGCTTATTGCTTGGGTAACATTGAAAATGGGTTGGCAAACATTCTGTTAGTGGGTTGAAATTGTGAAGAACCTGCCCAGTATGGGCCAACAGGCCTATTAAAATGTTCCTCCTTATGTTCTTATATTAAGCGGTCCCCCATGAATTTAATAGTAATAATAATCTACTTTCTCCCGTTATGTCTATGTGTTTGTTCATGCTCTCTCAGCCTGAAAATTCCGATCTCTCTTCCAATAAAGAGAAAGTATTGTTTCACAGTATTTTCTTTTATATGCAATTTTCGTATTTTGCATCTAAACTAACATAGCAGCCTGGCTTAACCTCGGAAAAAATTGAGTAAAATAAAATAGCTTATTTTACCTGACGTGTTCGAGAGTTTTGCAGGGTGACCCTTGTTCTGTAGTGTTTAAGTATGTCTCGTTAATTTTGCTTTATACTCAGATATACATGTTATCTAATAGCCACCACCAAACACTATAGTTCAGCACCTAACTCCAGGAGTACCACAACACCACCAACATATCGCCTTCACTATAATACACACACAAAAAGCATCACAACAACAGCAAAATCACACGACTGCATGACCAACGTACGACAGCAACGCAGCAAAATGCCACTAGCATAACTCGGTTAGTTCTACTTTAATATCAAACTCGTCTGCCGGTGCTCGTGATAAAGCATGCGTGGGAAAGACACATTTACGAAACTCAGGCCATTTATTAAAGAGACATTTCGCACGCTGAAGCTTTTGTCAATCTTATGAAGAGTTTACTACAGGTACAGGTAGGTTCGCCAGGAAGGGTCTTCTTCATGCTGTGACCCGGGCTAAAATAGTTGAGGCAGGTCAGATGGAGCGAAAGAGGTCAGATGAAATTGGAGAAAGGTCAGGTTAGGGTAGCGATAGTGTGTGATGTGAGGGTGGGGCCACGAGGCAAAAACATCTCTAGTACACTAGAAATGCTGAATTTTTCTGCGAGTTTCACGACTGTTAGATACGGCTATCATGACCGCTTCAGCTTCTACTGAGACTTCCTCTCCTTGAAAAGCAGCCGGGAACTCCTTGTTCTCTCACCTGCTGCGATGCCTTGCCTCACCTGTGAGTGACGATGAATCCACAGAGTGTAATGTCAGAGTTGGTAAATACGGGGCCCTCCCAGCCTGTCACGGCCCCTCGTACGGCTTGTCTCCTGTGTTATTCTTCGCGGCTCGAGTGTTATCTTATTTCATTATCTGTCCTTTGTTGACCCGCCTATCTCTCTGCCTCCTGGCGGCGGTGATACCGTGGCTTCGCCTGCGTCCCCGCCCGTATGTCTTCCTTCTCTGGTGGCCACCTGACACTTCGTTATTATACGCTGGCTTGAGGAGGTAAATATGTCAGGCAGGCGACGAGGTCAAGACGCATACTTCTATGTAAATTGGAAAATAAATCACTAGAGATGGGTGAGGGGGAGGGGGGAATCACAGTGGTGGTGTGGTGCTTGTTTAGGTACCTAGTGTGTGTGTGCGAGTGTGTGTGTGTATGTGTATGTGTGTGCGTGTGTGTGTGTGTATGTGTGTGTGTGTGTGTGTGTGTATATATATATATATATATATATATATATATATATATATATATATATATATATATATATATATATATATATATATATATTTATTTATTATTTTTTTATTATCACACTGGTCGATTCCCACCAAGGCAGGGTGGCCCAAAAAAGAAAAACTTTCACCAACATTCACTCCATCACTGTCTTGCCAGAAGGGTGCTTTACACTACAGTTTTTAAACTGCAACATTAACACCCCTCCTTCAGAGTGCAGGCACTGTACTTCCCATCTCCAAGACTCAAGTCCGGTCTGCTGGTTTCCCTGAACCCCTTCATAAATGTTACTTTGCTCACACTCCAACAGCACGTCAAGTATTAAAAACCATTTGTCTCCATTCACTCCTATCAAACACGCTCACGCATGCCTGCTGGAAGTCCAAGCCCCTCGCACACAAAACCTCCTTTACCCCCTCCCTCCAACCTTTCCTAGGCCGACCCCTACCCCGCCTTCCTTCCACTACAGACTGATACACTCTTGAAGTTATTCTGTTTCGCTCCATTCTCTCCACATGTCCGAACCACCTCAACAACCCTTCCTCAGCCCTCTGGACAACAGTTTTGGTAATCCCGCACCTCCTCCTAACTTCCAAACTACGAATTCTCTGCATTATATTCACACCACACATTGCTCTCAGACATGACATCTCCACTGCCTCCAGCCTTCTCCTCGCTGCAACATTCATCACCCATGCTTCACACCCATATAAGAGCGTTGGTAAAACTATACTTTCATACATTCCCCTCTTTGCCTCCAAGGACAAAGTTCTTTGTCTCCACAGACTCCTAAGTGCACCACTCACCCTTTTCCCCTCATCAATTCTATGATTCACCTCATCTTTCATAGACCCATCCGCTGACATGTCCACTCCCAAATATCTGAATACATTCACCTCCTCCATACTCTCTCCCTCCAATCTGATATCCAATCTTTCATCACCTAATCTTTTTGTTATCCTCATAACCTTACTCTTTCCTGTATTCACTTTCAATTTTCTTCTTTTGCACACCCTACCAAATTCATCCACCAATCTCTGCAACTTCTCTTCAGAATCTCCCAAGAGCACAGTGTCATCAGCAAAAGCAACTGTGATAACTCCCACTTTATGTGTGATTCTTTATCTTTTAACTCCACGCCTCTTCCCAAGACCCTCGCATTTACTTCTCTTACAACCCCATCTATAAATATATTAAACAACAACGGTGACATCACACATCCTTGTCTAATGTCTACTTTTACTGGGAAATAATTTCCCTCTTTCCTACATACTCTAACTTGAGCCTCACTATCCTCGTAAAAACTCTTCACTGCTTTCAGTAACCTACCTCCTACACCATACACCTGCAACATCTGCCACATTGCCCCCCTATCCACCCTGTCATACGCCTTTTCCAAATCCATAAATGCCACAAAGACCTCTTTAGTTTTATCTAAATACTGTTCACTTATATGTTTCACTGTAAACACCTGGTCCACACACCCCCTACCTTTCCTAAAGCCTCCTTGTTCATCTGCTATCCTATTCTCCGTCTTACTCTTAATTCTTTCAATAATAACTCTACCATACACTTTGCCAGGTATACTCAACAGACTTATCCCCCTATAATTTTTGCACTCTCTTTTATCCCCTTTGCCTTTATACAAAGGAACTATGCATGCTCTCTGCCAATCCCTAGGTACCTTACCCTCTTCCATACATTTATTAAATAATTGCACCAACCACTCCAAAACTATATCCCCACCTGCTTTTAACATTTCTATCTTTATCCCATCAATCCCGGCTGCCTTACCCCCTTTCATTTTACCTACTGCCTCACGAACTTCCCCCACACTCACAACTGGCTCTTCCTCACTCCTACAAGATGTTGTTCCTCCTTGCCCTATACACGAAATCACAGCTTCCCTATCTTCATCAACATTTAACAATTCCTCAAAATATTCCCTCCATCTTCCCAATACCTCTAACTCTCCATTTAATAACTCTCCTCTCCTATTTTTAACTGACAAATCCATTTGTTCTCTAGGCTTTCTTAACTTGTTAATCTCACTCCAAAACTTTTTCGTATTTTCAACAAAATTTGTTGATAACATCTCACCCACTCTCTCATTTGCTCTCTTTTTACATTCCTTCACCACTCTTTTTCTCCATATACTCTTCCCTCCTTGCATCACTTCTACTTTGTAAAAACTTCTCATATGCTAACTTTTTCTCCCTTACTACTCTCTTCACATCATCATTCCACCAATCGCTCCTCTTCCCTCCCGCACCCACTTTCCTGTAACCACAAACTTCTGCTGAACACTCTAACACTACATTTTTAAACCTACCCCATACCTCTTCGACCCCATTGCCTATGCTCTCATTAGCCCATTTATCCTCCAATAGCTGTTTATATCTTACCCTAACTGCCTCCTTTTTAGTTTATAAACCTTCACCTCTCTCTTCCCTGATGCTTCCATTCTCCTTGTATCCCATCTACCTTTTACTCTCAGTGTAGCTACAACTAGAAAGTGATCTGATATATCTGTGGCCCCCTCTATAAACATGTACATCCTGAAGTCTACTCAACAGTCTTTTATCTACCAATACATAATCCAACAAACTACTGTCATTTCGCCCTACATCATATCTTGTATACTTATTTATCCTCTTTTTCTTAAAATATGTATTACCTATAACTAAACCCCTTTCTATACAAAGTTCAATCAAAGGGCTCCCATTATCATTTACACCTGGCACCCCAAACTTACCTACCACACCCTCTCTAAAAGTTTCTCCTACTTTAGCATTCAGGTCCCCTACCACAATTACTCTCTCACTTGGTTCAAAGGCTCCTATACATTCACTTAACATCTCCCAAAATCTCTCTCTCTCCTCTGCATTCCTCTGTTCTCCAGGTGCATACACGCTTATTATGACCCACTTCTCGCATCCAACCTTTACTTTAATCCACATAATTCTTGCATTTACACATTCATATTCTCTTTTCTCCTTCCATAACTGATCATTCAACATTACTGCTACCCCTTCCTTTGCTCTAACTCTCTCAGATACTCCAGATTTAATCCCATTTATTTCCCCCCACCGAAACTCCCCTACCCCCTTCAGCTTTGTTTCGCTTAGGGCCAGGACATCGAACTTCTTTTCATTCATAACATCAGCAATCATCTGTTTCTTGTCATCCGCACTACATCCACGCACATTTAAGCATCCCAGTTTTATAAAGATTTTCTTCTTCTCTTTTTTAGTAAATGTCTACAGGAGAAGGGGTTACTAGCCCATTGCTCCCGGCATTTTAGTCGCCTCATACGACACGCATGGCTTACGGAGGAAAGATTCTTTTCCACTTCCCCATGGACAATAGAAGAAAAAAGGAGGAACAAGAGCTATTTAGAAAAAGGAGAAAAACCTAGATGTATGTATATATATATATATGCATGTGCGTGTCTGTGAAGTGTGACCAAAGTGTAAGTAGGAGTAGCAAGATATCCCTGTTATCTAGCGTTATCAGAAAAAGAAACCAGCAATCCTACCATCATGCAGAACAGTTACAGGTTTCTGTTTCACAGTCATCTGGCAGGACGGTAGTACTTCCCTGGGTGGTTGCTGTCTACCAACCTACTACCTACATATATATATATATATATATATATATATATATATATATATATATATATATATATATATATATATATATATATATATATATATATATATATATATATATATTATAAGACGAGCGAAAATTTGTGTATGCAATCATTTCGCAAAAATCATTCTGAATCTAACGAAAAAATATATTGCAATATGTTTGTGTAGTATTAAATTATTGTAAACGTATCTAAAATATATTTAGTTGGATTAAGCTAAAATAAATTGCGCTTGTTATAATAAGGTTAGGTAAGTTTTCTAAGATTCTTTTGGTGCAAAATTAAAATTGTTTACATTAACATTAATAAAAAAAATATATCTTTAAACGTATAAGAGGAAATTTTAGAATGGACTTAATTTTAAATGAGTTCTTGCTAATTGACCAATTTTACCTATTAGGCACGACGTATATATGCATATATATATGTATGTGTGTGTGTGTGTGTGTGTGTATGAGTATGTTTGTGTATGTATGTATGTATATATATATATATATATATATATATATATATATATATATATATATATATATATATATATATATATATATATATATAGATATATATATATATATATATATATATATATATATATATATATATATATATATATATATATATATATATATATAACAACACTGCACTAGCCAAGGATTCGAACCCATGTTGTACTGGCCTGCCTCATGGTACCCGTATGCCCTCGTCCATATGCCCTTGGATGGCGGCCCAACAGCTAGCTGTGTACTGGCTGCGCCATTCTTGTAGGGTTGGGTGGTCCTGTGGTTCAAAGCGTCATGTGGTTCTCTCTTACCATGAGGCAGGCCAGTACAACATGGGTTCGAATCCTTGGCTAGCTCAGTGTTGTTATTGATCAATACCACTCGTTCGTGGTTAAATAATATATAAATACTGCTCGTGAGGCTAGTACACCAAACAGGGATGAGAATGAAATTAGCTTAGAAGCTCCCACACCTCCGTATGCCCTCGGATGGCTTCCCAACAGCTAGCTCTGTGCTGGCTGCGCCATTCTTGTAGGGTTGGGTGGTCCTGTGGTTTAACCCTTTGACTGTTTTGGTCGTATATATACATCTTACGAGCCAGTGTTTTGGACGTATATATACTCAATAACTCTAGCGGCTTCAAATCAAGCAGGAGAAAGCTGGTATGCCCACATGTGAGAGAATGGGTGGGTGTGTGGTCAGTGTGAGCCATATATAAAAAATCCTGCAGCAAGTGCATGATGAGAAAAAAAAACTCCGACCATTTTTTTGGGGGATTAAAGCGCCGATTTTGAGGTGTATTTTCGTTTAGTATTTATCGTTGTATTCTCGTATTCATGGTCTCATGTGATAAAATGGAAAACATGTTACAGATATAGTGGTGATTTTAATTAATTTCACGATGAAAACGATCTTGAAATTCAGCTCAAAATAGAGGAAATGTTCGATTTGTACCAATGTACAAGAGTAAGCAAATCACACCACACGTTCAATACACGTCAACTGGGGAGTCTAATATTCTTTCACTAGTGCATTGATATTATTTATACCATTTTTACAATAATGCAGTAGTCTCCATAACAGTAAATCTTCTATTTTTTGTATGAATAAAAAATCAAAATAGAAAGCAATAGTAATATAAGAGGGGCCAAGAGACGTGACTAATGAACAGAGGATATGTTATTTTAGTGCCAAGAATGTCTACATTGTTTATTCTGGACCCTATTTTGAAATTGGCATCGTTTTTAATTTGCGTGAAATTGGCCAAATTGTCAATTTCTGACCACTTTATTGGATAGTTCAAATCAGTAAATGGGAAGTTTCTTGTACTCAATTGATAGAAAAAATGGAGTTCTAAAGAAATAGCTATACGTTTGGTCAACTGGAACAACACAATTGGCCAAGAATGGGGCTCAAATTTGGCGAAATCGCTGATGCGTATATGTCGCCGAGACCGCTAACTTCACGGGAGCGTAATTCCGTGAGTTTTCGACCAAATTTCGCACTTTTGGTATCATTGCCATCGGGAAAAGATTCTGTATCATTTCATAAGAAAAATAATTGTTTTTTCCAAAAAATTTTCGACATAGAATGACAGTTTCAGAAAGGGGCTTGCGACAGTGAAGGGGTTAAAGTGTCATGTGGTTCTAGCTTACCATGAGGCAGGCCAGTACAACATGGGTTCGAATCCTTGGCTAGCGCAGTGTTGTTATTGATCAATACCAGTCGTTCGTAGTTACAATAATACATATATATATATATATATATATATATTATATATATAATATATATATATATATATATATATATATATATATATATGCATGTATGTGTGTGTATAAATAATGTCGTGGCGAATAGGTAAGACTTGCGATTTTGGCTTAAATAGCAACTCTCTTCTTGCCGAATAAGGCAAGCGAAAATTTGTATATGCAATAATTTCGCAAAAATCATTCTGAACCTAACGAGAAAAATATATGTCATTGTGTTTATTATTAAATTATTGTAAACTTATCTTAAATATATTTAGTTGGATTAGGCTCAATTAAATTGCTCGTGTTTTAATAAGGTTAGGTAAGTTTTCTAAGGTTCTTTTGGTACAAAAGAACCTTAGAACAACAGGACTGAAGTATTTATCGTAACCAGAATATGATTTTTCCAGAGAACTGAAGTTTTCTAACACACTCGTCCCTGGATGCGACTCACAGCAACTAACACACTCGTCCCTGGATGCGACTCACAGCAACTAACACACTCGTCCCTGGATGCGACTCACAGCAACTAACACACACGTCCCTGGATGCGACTCACAGCAACTAACGCACTCGTCCCTGGATGCGACTCACAGCAACTAACACACTCGTCCCTGGATGCGACTCACAGCAACTAACACACTCGTCCCTGGATGCAACTCACAGCAACTAACACACTCGTCCCTGGATGCGACTCACAGCAACTAACACACTCGTCCCTGGATGCAACTCACAGCAACTAACACACTCGTCCCTGGATGCAACTCACAGCAACTAACACACTCGTCCCTGGATGCAACTCACAGCAACTAACACACTCGTCCCTGGATGCGACTCACAGCAACTAACACACTCGTCCTGGATGCGACTCACAGCAACTAACACACTCGTCCCTGGATGCAACTCACAGCAACTAACACACTCGTCCCTGGATGCGACTCACAACCCACTACCACACAGGCACCTCGAAGTGTAGGTGGGAAAGGGGGCGGACAATTAATTACTCTTTTTTGTAATTCCAGGACTGGAGCTTCTGCTGGATATGTACGTGGGGGGGCGAGAGAAGTAATTACCTTTTTTTGTAATTACACAAACAGGGGTTTGTACTTGATGTCAGTTGTTTTGCTCTATATATGTCGTATACGTTTTCATAATTTCGAACAGTCCTGAAACTCTGTATCTCTGATTCCATACCTAACAGTACATTCCTTATCATAATTATCATAAATTTTTACATTACTATGGGTCATGAAAAATAAACACAAATGCATTATAATGCGATCATTTGTGTGGGCGAAACATAGTCAATAAAGGATCGCATTATACTGCATTTGTGTTTATTTTTTCTACAGTGTCGGTATTTTATGCCTTTTATCTCTACTGTGTAACACAACGTCTGAGGATTTGAAGGAAATCAGGTTTGATCTAAGAAAGAGGAGTGTAGATATATTTCTGTGGATCACGAGTCGTTCGCCAGCATCAAGATATTTCTTTCGAAGAGTTTATATATAAGATTTTTGTCCGGATTTGCAACCCCGAAGGGTTAACCACCCAGGATAACCCAAGAAAGTCAGTGCGTCATCGAGGACTGTCTGTCTTATTTCTATTGGGTTCCTTCAGTCTTATCCCCCAGGATGCCACCCACTCCAGTCGACTATTATTACTCCGGTACCTACTGCTTGCTAAGCGAACGAGGACAGCAGGTGTAAGGAAATACGCCCAGTGTTTCCATCCTTGTCGGGGATTGAACCACGGACACTCAGTGTGTGAAGCGGGAACGTAGCCTACTAAACCACGAAGATCAAATATTTTGTATTCTCTTCTGAACTGATTTTAACGCAGTTTAGCGTTTAGAGGCGACTTTCTGGAATAAAAGGGAAAAAATTATTCGACATTCCCGATATACTGTGCAGGAGAAGCATCAAAACACATGTTACAAGACTTCCAAAAAAATATTGAAAAAAGGTATTCTGGACCTGCCTGAGGCTTTTTTCTTTATCCTCCCTGAGGCATCAGTAACACATAGTGACGTCAGTTTTTTGGACATATACCATTTGATTTTATATATGTACTTTATAATTGTGGAAAAGGCCTGAGGGAAGAACTTTGTATTTGTGCAGTGAAAATTTTTAATTATTACTAAAAAAATATCAGGAGTAATATAAAATATATTACAGTGTATCTATGTAAAGTTGGGTACATCACTAATGATATTAACTACCTGCTCGAGTTTTGCATGTTACCTAACATTAGAAGCTTTGACGTAAACAGTGCTGCTAACTTCATAATTATAAATATGATGTTAATATTACTAGTAAACAAGTGCTGCCATCCTTATCAGTTAACTAATACCTGCTGCCAGTATTATCAGTCAACAAATACCTGCTGTCAGCATTATCAGTTAACAAATACCTGCTGCCAGCATTATCTATCAGTAAGCAAACACCTTTTGCTAGCATTATCAGTTAACAAATACCTGCTGCCAGTTTTATTAGTTAACAAATACCTGCTGCCAGCATTATTAGTCAAACACCTGCCGCCAGCATTATCAGTCAGCAAACACCTGCTGTGCCAGCATTACGTATTAATAAACACCTGCTGCCAATATTATCAATTTGTTATCTTTACAGTCTTCTACTGTCAATACAAAACTTCAAAAGTTCATTTTTTGCTCTCCATCAACCGAATTCATAATTCGTTTCAGTTCATGGATCTTAAGTCACAAATTTTGACGTAAGGGAAAATGTTCCCAACATTTATTATAAATAGGAGATGGAACCCAACTCAAAGAAAAGAGGCTTCTACCCTTTAGTCACATTAAATCTTAAGAGGATCCCAGTATTAAGGAAAGGGGTGATAAAGAGGAACGTATTATTATTATTATTATTATTATATTATTATTATTATTATTATTATTATTATTATTATTATTGTCATTGTTGTTTTCATTTTTATTTTTGTTATAATTAGTATTATTATCATCATTATTTACGAGGAAGCACTAAGCACGTAGGGCTTCATGGAATTCCTAGGAAAGGGAAGGGTAGATCCATACTCTATGAGAATTGCTTTTAACTTAATTCACCAACGTTCTGAAGGGTATCAACACTTGAACTGCACACTTGGGTAGCACTGTACACTAGCATGTACGTGAGTATCACATTGAGTACACTTGTTCACTCCTACATGGGTGGGGCTCGTCTCACCCGCACATATATGGGTAACACTGTACGGTAGTGTACACACATATGTGGGTAGCAGTAAACGCTTACATACACGCAGGATCTGCAAACATTTGGGAAAGTCATTTCCGACTGGCCGGTTGGTTTGTTAGTTTTAAAGCCCATGGACTGCACGAGAGGCATTGAGGCTGCATGTTACCTGTGCACCACCAGTCAAGAATATATGGATCCATATGGATCCATGAGATAGGCATTAATTTTTTTGTTTGTTTTGTTTATAAACATGCATGTTGACAGAAATACACCTCTCGGTGTATTTTCGTCACTGAGAGATACATTTCTCAGTGGATGTATTTAAATTTAGGTGTATTTTCACTTAAGATATATAATTCACAGTCTATATGCAGTGAGACATACACCTCTCCATTTATATACGACCTTGTTCATCCTTCTGTAGGCTGACCACCTTAATCTAGGCGTCACTAGGAATAAGAAAAATGAAACTATAGCTAATTTATTCGAGTACATCAGTTCGTCTATGCACTCAGTCATACAGTCACTGACATGCAGTCCTACAGTCTTGTGTACTGTAACGCTATGCTTCATATACTTTTAAATGCATTTTATTTTAGTGAATTAGTGTAGTATATATTTCCAAATTACTAAAAATATATTTTAGCTTCTACGAATGATTGCTTTGCTTCTCTGTATGTATAAGCTGCAATTTTAATGGGACTTTGAGGTAAGAAACACAACACACACGTAGGTACAAAATATCAGTTATAGATAGAACTTAGGACAATCAATCAACACTGAGTCATCTTGGGTATAATAGTAGTACAAGACGTTATGGTGACGGTGGTGATAGTAGTAGTAGTAGTATTTCTTGCAAATGAAATTAAGAGCTATTTCTGAGTTTCCTGTTAAGTATTCACGTTTTCTTATAACCGCGGGGGCGTTGACCCCCGGAACACTCTCCAAGCATAGGTATACATGAAAATGTGTCACCGATTTTTTTCGAGGAGCCGAAGTGGGCAGGAGTGGGGAGAATCTTTTGCTTTATTCTCCTGATCTCAACTATTTATACAGTACTAGAGGTAAATAGACGACAGCTAATCCGTCTCAGCAGACAGCCTCCATATAGACCGTGGGGGTCTTATTTATCCATGAATTCCCTCACCTTAACCATCGTTCCATTGCTCCATCACCTACATATTTTCTTACTTCCCTCTTTCCCTTCTATTTCCCTCTCTCTTTTTCTCTCCCTTTCTCTCTGTCTTATGTCCCTACCCCTCCAACAAGTGGGTGCGTCAAGAGGGCGTCACCTTACCACCTGCGCTACACACAAACAAGATGGAGGAGGCGAGCGTGAGGTGACGACAGGTCCTGGTCATTAGCAGCCATTATCACGGCTCCTCTCTGGGTGTCCATGTACACAATGCCCTGAACGCCACCTCATTTTGTTGAGTTTTCGTTTTTCATTTAACGAAAACGAATAAATTAGCAGTGTGCTGCTACCTTGTGTAATTGAAAACGTCGTGGAACAAAAGCTAACTGTTTTCTCTTGACACATTTCATCACACAGGACGAGTTTCGTACGTTGTGTTGAAATCTGTCAGCCTGAGCTGGGAGACTTCAGTAGGGCATGAAGATATTGTGAAGTATTAGCTGACGCATGGGTGGGTAGGGAAGGTTTGGGACGGAGGATGGAATGGGAGGAGGGAGAGTAATGGTAGGAGGGTGGGGGTGAAGGAAGGGAGCAAGGGACTGGCGGAGAGGTGAGCAGGTGAGGGGGTCAAGTGTATTTCAGAGTTATGCAGAGAGGTGTTGGAGGTGTGGGTGAGTTATATTTTGGAGGTAGGTGGCAAGGTTGGTGGTGGTAGTAGTGGTGGTGGTAGTAGTGGTGGTGGTGGTGGTAATAGTGGTGGTGGTAGTAGTGGTGGTGGTCATATTCGTGTCTGTTTATAGAAATCTTTAAACCAAAACAAAGAATGCAAGTCACGATTTCATATAGGGCTATTAAACCATCTGTTTAAAAATAAAAAAATATTTATTATTATTATTATTATTATTATTAAACTGATGGGGAAGGTGCTAAGCCCCCAGGGAAGGGGAGGCAGATTTGATCCAAGGAAGTGGAGGGAAAGTTTTGTAAGTGTTGCTCACAGTGTTACTCTGCCTCGTTGGTTAAGATATTCACAATATTCTTCACTAGATAAAACACAAAATATGTCTGGAAAATCTCTAATTATTAGGTATATTTTTTCGTGCTTGTTTTTTTTTCTGCTGATGAAGAATCCTCAGTGATTATATACGAGGTTTTGCTCAATAAGAAGCTCTCCCTTCAATGGGAGAACGTTTCGCTCCGTGATTAAACTCTAAGAGAAGTGTCGTTCCAATATTTGCTTGTTCTGTAGTGTGTATTTAAATAATTTTTTTTCCACATTGGATATTCGTATTTTCACGAAACATAAATATTTGCGAAAATATATTTTTATCATTATTTTTTTTAAATTGAAAATTTGACATTTTTTTTTATAATTTTTTAAACTTCTTTGAAGTCACTTTACAATCCTCACCTCACCTGACTTAAATAAATTAATTTATTGTAACCGGATCCTTACGATTTATTTCTTGGTTATAACATCATTTCAGTCGCTTTAATAAGCTAGATCCTCGTGCCTTGATGCTGGTAAAGGGCTCTTGAATCGAGGAACCGGAGCTACTATCCCCTCTTCCTCATGTGAGTCCTGATCACCTCCCCCATCTCTCTTAATACCCTTCCTTGTCATGAAATGGCTATAATTTTTAAAGGGGTGGACCGATAAGCCAGCGGAAGGCCTCAGTCAGATGACCGAAAGCTCCAGCTGCGGGTCATCATATGACTAAGACCCGAGTCAAGAAACACTTGTCCAGTTTCCTGACACACCTTTTACCTAACCTAACCTAATACCCTTCACAGGTTTAGTGCTTCCGGATAACCGTACTAATAACCTAGCATGTCAAAACGCTTTTTTAAAATATGTTGACCAGGTAGGTAGGTAGACTCTAGGTAGATTCCAGGTAGACCATAACTGCGCATGTTATTTTCTAGAATAGGACGCGCCACTGTGATATACAAGTTAGGATGACTTGCTTTCTAGGCTCCAAAACTCGATTAAACTATGATCAAAGCCGAAGTTTTATTTTTCTGTCTTTTTTAACTTCCTCGGTACGATAACCTGCGCTGCAATACTGACACTCAGAGTATTTGCCAGTGTTGCTGTTATATTTTGTCAGGAATTTAGCTTCGTTAACGTTATGGTGGTCATAAGATAAGTCGTTGCTTTTGGTTCCGTTTTCACTAATAATTTGGAGTTGTTCGCTCAAGTGAACGAGATCGGAAATCAGAATCAGAATTTTGTATTATCGAAGCACTATACAGCAATAAATCGAGAATTAAGAAGCTCATGGAATGTATGGTCTTTGGTCAAATGGGTTTGTACCTTGTTTCATAGCTTTGCTTCATTTCTTTGCTTCAAAGCTTTGCTTCATAACTTTGCTTCACTGCTTTGCTTCAAAGTTTTATTTCATAACTTTTTTCATTGCCTAAGTTTATATTGCAAAACATAAATCATTATCAGTGTCAATCGCATACCAAGAATAACATCTGTGTCAAGACTGTTTAACCCCAGTGACACGCCGCTGGCTTCCTCCATCGGGAGTGTCGAACTGACTCCTGGTGTTTATGAGGGCATTGAGCTGCAGCTCCTGGTTGTTTTGAGGGCGTTGAGCTGCAGCTCCTGGTTGTTTTGAGGGCGTTGAGCTGCAGCTCCTGGTCCTCATGAGGGCGTTGAGTTGCAGCTCCTGGTTGTTTTGAGGGCGTTGAGCTACAGCTTTTGGTCCTCATGAGGGCATTGAGCTGCAGCTCCTGGTTGTTTTGAGGGCGTTGAGCTGCAGCTTCTGGTCCCCATGAGGGCATTGAGCTGCAGCTCCTGGTTGTTTTGAGGGCGTTGAGCTGCAGCTCCTGGTCCTTCTGGAGGCGTAAGTTGCGTGTCCTTGGTTGTTTGAGAGGGCGTTGAGCTGAGGCTTCTGGTCCTCATGAGTGCATTGAGTGGCATCCTGGTTGTTTTGAGGCTTGACGCTGCAGCTCCTGGTTGTATTTGAAGCGTTGAAGCTGCAGCTCCTGGTTGATTGAGGGCGATTGAGCTGGGATCTCTGGTAGTTTTGAGCGCGTTAGATGGTCAGCTCTCGGTCCATGAAGGGCTTGAATCTTGCAAGCTCCTGGTTGTCTTGAGGGCGAATAAGTTCTGGTTTTGGTCCTCATGGTGTCCTATGAGCTTGCAGCTCCTGTTTTTTTGAGGGCGTTTGGCTGCAAGCTCTGGTTCCCATGAGGGAATTGGTGCAGCTCCTGGTTGTTTTGAGGGCGTTGAGCTGCAGCTTCCTGGTCCTCCAGAGGCCGTTGATTGCAGCTCCTGCGATTGTTCTGAGGGCTTCACGCTGCAGCTCTGGTCCTCTGAGTGCATGAGTTGCAGCTCCTGGTTGTTTTGAGGGCGTTGAGCTCTGCTTCTGGTCACTCATGAGTGCATGAGTGTCATCCTTTTTGAGCGTAGCTGCAGTCTTTCTGTCCTCATGAAGGCATTGACTGCAGTCTGGTTTGAGGGCGTTGAAGTGGCAATCCTGGTCCTCATGAGGTAAATGTTGCAATCCTGGTTGTTTTGAGGGCGTTGAGCTGCAGCTTCTGTTCCTCATGAGGGCATTGAGCTGCAGCTCCTGGTTGTTTTGAGGGAGTTGAGCTGCAGCTCCTGGTTATGTTGAGGACGTTGACCTATAGCTCCTGGTTGTCTTGAGGGCGTTGAGCTACAGCTCCTGGCTCCTGGACGTCGAGGGTCGGGGATACGACTATTGTTGGTGCGGCAACCGAAGTAGTGCACTTGTAATTGTTACGAATAGGGAGGAAGCAAGGAAAAAAAACTGGAAAAGAAACGGTCAATAAAATATCTGAAAAAGAAATCGAAGGAAGAAGTCATTTAACTTTCAAGTTCTTAACTACGCGGAATATAAATTTGGTAAATATTACAGGAAAGAGAAAAATAGAAAAAGCTTTTAAATCTTTGGAAAAACATTGATGATCCTTATGAAAAAAAATTGTTCCTTGGGTTGAGGCTGCGGGTGTTTTTTCCTCTGTCTTTAATGCTTTAATCAACTTCTTTTTATTAACTCCAAATTTTCGGCTTTCAAAACGTCTGGTGTTTACATTCTCGGGGAAGATATAGTAATGTGTAGTTCATCCTCCGCCTTGCTCACGCCCTCCCACCCTCCTCCCGCCTTCCTCACGCCCTCCCACCCTCCTCCCGCCTTCCTCACGCAACATAGCAAAGGAAGTTGGTGAGCTTATGGAGGGAGAAGCATCTGTTGAACTGGTAGAAAGTATAATGTGTCTCAGTGTATCCTTTCACCTGCACGAGTTAGGAGTTTTTCCCTTCTACAATCAAATCAACGATGTTTAAACTGAGAGGAGTGCCAAGAAGAACACTGTGGGCTAAATCATTGATTCGAGCGCCTGGTAAAATGACCACAATTTTGATTAAGGATTTGATCCCATTTGTAGTGGGTTTAGGGATAGTACTAGATTCTTTCCAAGATAGTTTATTTTTCTGATGTCCTCTAGCAGAGATTTCTCACTTGACTGAGGTCCAATGTCACTGATGCTGTTAACTTTATAGTTTCTTCTGGACCCCAATGGAAATAAGTCACTTTGACCATTTTTTTTTAGGAGGGTATCCTAGGTAATTTCCACTATGTATGATAATTGTATTTATGTGTATCTGTGCCTAAATAAACTTACAACAAGAGGTAAAGGGCTTTTGGTCCAATTTTCCATACCTTTCCCCCATTCAACACAAAAAAATTTGCCCCTATGGATTTAGCTCTTTTCCCATGAATTTAATAATAATAATCGAGAATTAGTAAAAAAATTCGATTTCATTTTCATCTCCCCGCGTGATTTTTTTCTTTCAAAACGGACCACGTTTCTTGCTCATTATCTAATTTAAATTCACAAAAGAACAATCAGATTAAAGTTTTTTTGTCAGTCATTTAAAAAAATAAATTAAAATACATTTTTGTTAATTTCCTGGGCTGTTTTAATGCTCTTAACGCTGATTATTTTTATGCTGCGATGTCCCTTTTAAATTTGTACTTTTCCAGTGAGTTAAGTTCATTATGATTCACTGATGAAGAACCACTGAATAATTATTATTTGAATATCTTTTCGTCCCCTTCGTATTCTGTAGTGTCAACGGTAGTAGATCAACGGTAACTGGTCAGTGGTAGTGGGTCAGCAGAAAGCTAACAGGTCAACGGCAGCGTGTCAGTAAGTAAAAAAATGAACGGCAGGTTGTCAGCAGGAGGACAACAGTAGTTCAACAGCTGAGAAGGAAAGGATTCCTAGAATCGGGTAAAGTAAACCACTACAGAGGTATGATCAGTCCTCGAGTGTGCAGCACCAGAGTGGAGCTCTCACAGAGTGAAACGCTGAACCTTGAGAGAGTTCCCATGAATCCTTCCAAGTTGGTCCCAAAGCCACAAGACTCAAGCTAAGGGCAAAACCCTCGTTACTTTTTATTTGTGACTCTCTTAACTCTTTTAAATCGTTCAGCGCAAGGAGTGGTAGATGCTCAATTCTCTGTTTAGCATACACTTAAAGCTCACGCTAGCCAGAGTTCAGCTCCATAGAGCTGAAGTCTTCTCCAGGCTGAGGGATCCACCACCTCAAATACTATTTCTCCAAGGTTGATGGACTGATTACATCATCATCATCTCACTACTACAACTGCTGCCTCTGTATTTGACTGAAGAAGCCTACTGTATAGGCAAAACGTTTCAACAATTAAAGACAGTCAACTGTTGCACATGTCTTGCTTCTGAAAGTCACTGCTCCAGCGGTCCGGTCCCAGACCAGGCTTCCTGGTTGCTGGCTTGATCGATCAGGCTGTTTACACCTGCATTCAGACGTATGCACAACAGCCCGGTTGATCTTGAACTGTTTTAAGGAATTTGTCGAGTTGCTACATGAAGACAGTCAGGGTCTGTTGGTATTAATTTTCACCCAGTGTATTCAACCATATTTAATCCACGGTAGACAAAATTGAGACCGGTTTCACACACGGACTCCAAAGCTAATATTGAGCTACATAAGTCAGTGGGAAGCTAAAGGGCGGGTCCAAGAGCTCGAGTACAACCTGGGTAAACTTACGCTGGAGGGACCATAAGTTCCCTTCCCCATATGACGTCTTTTTCTACTCTCCCTCTTCCTCCTAGCTAGCCTTTGCTCCTACTGTGCTACTATCATATATATTAGGTAAATAAATATAATCAGACATTTTACGTCTCTAGAAAGAGAATATCACAGAAAACTGGAAAAAAATTATGGCTTCAAATGGGATGACAGTTTGCAGAAGATGAAATTGGATAAAAAATCTCCCAAGAGCATGATTTTATCGGCAAAAAGCAACTATGACAACTCACATTTTGTAAGACGCGTGTTCAAGGACTGGGTCGGGAGCGTTGACCCCCGGAACACCCTTCAGGTAGACTCCAGGTACTACCCTCCTTCCACCTCAGACATCCCCTTGGACCCTCCCCAGCAGATGCCTCCCTGCCCCTTCCCTTAAGACATCTCCCTGATTCCCCCCATTCCTCTCAGACGTGCTCCCTCTTTCCCCACTTCACTCTCTGACGTCCTTCCCTATACTCTCCCACTAAACGGAGAGGCAACCTGCCTCTACTCTAAGTGCTAAGAATAATCCAGAAGGTGATGATAACTCAAGTGTAATGGTCTCTAGAATCTTGTGGGGGAGATACTGTACTGATAGAGAAAGAGAGAGAGAGACAGACAGACAAACGCTAAATGTACATTGGATATTATTATAATAAAGTTGGTAGAATTACCGACAATATGTAAAGTAAAAGGACACAAGTGCAACTAATGTGACATTTATTGTGGCAACGTTTCGCTCTCCAGGAGCTTTATCAAGCTTGATAAAGCTCCTGGAGAGCGAAACGTTGCCACAATAAATGTCACATTAGTTGCACTTGTGTCCTTTTACTTTAGATATTATTATATGTTATTAAGAAATTCCCAGATCATTTTGTAAACACCGACTATTAATCGAAAATTAATGCATCCTGACAGATGAAAAAATGTCAACTAATACGATAATTTAACGAGTCATTAAATTCTGATGCGCAAAAATAGTAAAAAACACCGAATGCATAAAAAATCGGAACGAGTGAGACTGCGACCCAAAGCAAGCCAGTCCTGAGACTACCTAGCCAGTCCTGAAACTACTTAGCCAGTCTGAAACTACTTAGCCAGTCTGAAACTACCTAACCAGTCCTGAAACTACCTAGCCAGTCCTGAAACTACCTAGCCAGTCCTGAAACTACTTAGCCAGTCTGAAACTACCTAACCAGTCCTGAGACTACCTAGCCAGTCCTGAAACTACCTAGCAAGTCCTGAAACTACCTAACCAGTCCTGAAACTACATAGCCAGTCTGAAACTACCTAACCAGTCCTGAAACTACCTAGCCAGTCCTGAGACTACCTAGCCAGTCCTGAAACTACCTAACCAGTCCTGAGACTACCTAGCCAGTCTGAAACTACCTAACCAGTCCTGAAACTACCTAGCCAGTCCTGAAACTACCTAGCCAGTCCTGAGACTACCTAGCCAGTCCTGAAACTACCTAACCAGTCCTGAGACTACCTAGCCAGTCCTGAAACTACCTAACCAGTCCTGAGACTACCTAGCCAGTCCTGAAACTACCTAACCAGTCCTGAAACTATTTAGCCAGTCTGAAACTACCTAACCAGTCGTGAAACTACATAGCCAGTCTGAAACTACCTAACCAGTCCTGAAACTACCTAGCCAGTCCTGAAACTACTTAGCCAGTCCTGAGACTACCTGTCATGTAGGGGGGTAATGATTAGGGGCTATTGGGGGTAAGCGGGGGGAGTCAGTAGGTAGGGGACAGGCGAGGCAGTAGGAGGGATTTGTGCGGAGGTAGGTAATGTGAGGTCACTGGTGACTACACCTTCACCTCTCATTACTCTACCCGCCACACTACACTACTCACCCTCTCACTACTTTAACTAAACATAAATAAATGGAAATAAGAATGAATGACGGGGACAGTGAATATTACTATTCTACTCAAACACAGTTTATTATTAAGTCCTTGTACAATAATATATTTGGGAACAGGAGTACATCACTGGGGTTCAGATAAATGGGGTGGTACACATAAGCAGTGAGACAGGGAAATACAATCAACTTGACCAAAATGAATGTAACTTACAATATAGTTCAGAAGGCAGTTCACTACAGAAACTAAGCCCCAGGTCCCAAGACCTACACAGCACGAGTACTGCTCCAAGCCAGTACTCTGCCCAATGTCTCCAACAGTCTCCTCCAGAGACTTCAGCAGCCTTCTCCCAAGCTCTGCACCCCAGCAGCAGGTCCGCTCGAATCTCCTGATCATGCTCTTCCTTGGGCTTTTATGGTGGTCCAAGCACCCTCCACAACCACGTGTACGACCTGACGCCTAGGTCTGAGGCGTCAAGAACAAAAGACCTCAGACGTGGGCGTGGCTACAGACGTTTGCCAAGGCAAGGTTTGACCATATAATTGGTTAAATTAGGTCTCCCCAGAGACCTCACAAGCCCAGCTGGACTACATCACATCCCCCTTTCTCCCCCAATTTAAAATATCTGAGAACTAGGACAATTTGTCCTAGTTATTAGACTATTTTAATCCTAATCCCTTAAATCTATTACAATACAAAGACAAAATTATACATAATACAAAATTATTCAACTACATATATTTCCCTCAACCTCCTCAACTACCACAAGGCAATATAATCAGTACACCTGGCAGTTGGCCAGCATAACAGTTGCTCTCTGGTGCAAAGCCTCCTTCCCCGTCATTTCTCCTTAAACCTAAATATCGGGCTCCAGTGCCTTCCCTTCTTCTACTAGAAATGCACTAGCCAATGCTAGTCACCCTCGCACGTTAACCATTGGGCCAAACCTCTCTAGGCTTCTATGGCGTGAAAAACTGCTCCAACGGGTTGCATTCTTTCAAGTAACTGCAACTGGACCACTTCACGACCACCAAGGTCGCATTTTCCTGAAACTACCTAACCAGTACTGAAACTACATAGCCAGTCTGAAACTACCTAACCAGTCCTGAAACTACCTATACATAGCCAGTCTGAAACTACCTAACCAGTCCTGAAACTACCTAGCCAGTCCTGAAACTACCTAGCCAGTCCTGAAACTACCTAGCCAGTCCTGAGACTACCTAGCCAGTCCTGAAACTACCTAACCAGTCCTGAGACTACCTAGCCAGTCCTGAAGCTACCTAACCAGTCCTGAGACTACCTAGCCAGTCCTGAAACTACCTAGCCAGTCCTGAAACTATTTAGCCAGTCTGAAACTACCTAACCAGTCGTGAAACTACCTAGCCAGTCCTGAAACTACCTAGCCAGTCCTGAAACTACCTAGCCAGTCCTGAAACTACCTAGCCAGTCCTGAGACTACCTAGCCAGTCCTGAAACTACCTAACCAGTCCTGAGACTACCTAGCCAGTCCTGAAACTACCTAACCAGTCCTGAGACTACCTAGCCAGTCCTGAAACTACCTAACCAGTCCTGAAACTACTTAGCCAGTCTGAAACTACCTAACCAGCCCTGAAACTACCTAGCCAGTCCTGAAACTACCTAGCCAGTCCTGAAACTACCTAGTCAGTCCTGAAACTACCTAACCAATCCTGAGACTACTTAGCCAGCCCTGAAACTACCTACCCAGTCCTGAAACTACCTAACCAGTCCTGAAACTAGCAAGTCAGTTCTGAAACTACCTAGCCAGTACTGAAACTACCTAATCAGTTCTGAAACTACCTAGCCAGTCCTGAAACTACCTAGCCAGTTCTGAAACTATATAGCCAGTCCTGAAACTACCTAATCAGTCCTGAAAATAGCAAGCCAGTCCTGAAACTACCTAGCCAGTTCTGAAACTATCTACCCGTCCTGAAACTACCTAGCCAGTCCTGAAATTACCTAACCAGTCCTGAAAATAGCAAGCCAATCCTGAAATTGCCTAACCAGTCCTGAAACTACGTAGCCACTCCTGAAGCTACCTAGCCAGTCCTGAAACTACCTAGCCAGTCTGAAACTACCTAATCAGTCCTGAAACTACCTAGCCAGTCCTGAAACTACCTAGCTAGTCCTGAAACTAGCTAGCCAGTCCTAAAACTAGCAATCCAGTTCTGAAACTACCTAACCAGTCCTGAAACTGCCTAGCCAGTCCTGAAACTACCTAGCCAGTCCTGAAACTAGCAAGCCAGTCCTGAAACTAGCAAGCCAGATTTCTTACCACTAGACCACAGAAGCTTATGGTGACACAGTGACAGAGTATACCAACAGCAAGTAAATAAGATACACAATAAAGGTTATGGCGTTTTTTGTTCTGAAGACGTTTCGCCCACCAGGGACTTTATCACCTCAGGGTGAAACGATAGTTCCTGGTGGAGGAAACGTCTTCACAATAAAATACCAAAACCCGCATATTGTATCTTATTTACACACAGACTTCATCACGACTCTGGAAGGAATTGAGCCCGAGAGAGAGAAATTCGTTTCTTGAAGGTTTCAATGTTTGGTCTCTGTGGTGTCCGTGCTGGAAGAATGTTATGGTGACAGTGGTGTCTGTGCTGGAAGAATGTTATGGTGACAGTGGTGTCTGTGCTGGAAGAATGTTGTGGTGACAGTGGTGTCTGTGCTGGAAGAATGTTGTGGTGACAGTGGTGTCCGTGCTGGAAGAATGTTGTGGTGACAGTGGTGTCTGTGCTGGAAGAATGTTATGGTGACAGTGGTGTCTGTGCTGGAAGAATGTTGTGGTTACAGTGGTGTCCGTGCTGGAAGAATGTTATGGTGACAGTGGTGTCTGTGCTGGAAGAATGTTATGGTGACAGTGGTGTCTGTGCTGGAAGAATGTTGTGGTGACAGTGGTGTCCGTGCTGGAAGAATGTTGTGGTGACAGTGGTGTCCGTGCTGGAAGAATGTTGTGGTGACAGTGGTGTCTGTGCTGGAAGAATGTTGTGGTGACAGTGGTGTCCGTGCTGGAAGAATGTTGTGGTGACAGTGGGGTCCGTGCTGGAAGAATGTTATGGTGACAGTGGTGTCTGTGCTGGAAGAATGTTGTGGTGACAGTGGTGTCCGTGCTGGAAGAATGTTGTGGTGACAGTGGTGTCCGTGCTGGAAGAATGTTATGGTGACAGTGGTGTCTGTGCTGGAAGAATGTTGTGGTGACAGTGGTGTCCGTGCTGGAAGAATGTTGTGGTTACAGTGGTGTCCGTGCTGGAAGAATGGTGTGGTGACAGTGGTGTCCGTGCTGGAAGAATGTTATGGTGACAGTGGTGTCTGTGCTGGAAGAATGTTGTGGTGACAGTAGTGTCCGTGCTGGAAGAACGTTGTGGTTACAGTGGTGTCCGTGCTGGAAGAATGTTGTGGTGACAGTGGTGTCCGTGCTGGAAGAATGTTATAGTGACAGTGGGGTCCGTGCTGGAAGAACGTTATGGTGACAGTGGGGTCCGTGCTGGAAGAATGTTGTGGTGACAGTGGTGTCTGTGCTGGAAGAATGTTGTGGTGTCCGTGCTGGAAGAAGTTGTGGTGACAGTGGTGTCTGTGCTGGAAGAATGTTGTGGTGACATTGTGTCCGTGTTGGAAGAATATTGTGGTGACAGTGGTGTCCGTGCTGGAAGAATGTTGTGGTGACAGTGGTGTCCGTGCTGTAAGAATGTTGTGGTTACAGTAGTGTCCGTGCTGGAAGAATGTTATGGTGACAGTGGTGTCCGTGCTGGAAGAATGTTATGGTGACAGTGGTGTCCGTGCTGGAAGAATGTTGCGGTTACAGTGGTGTCCGTGCTGGAAGAATGTTGTGGTGTCCGTGCTGGAAGAATGTTGTGGTGACAGTGGTGTCCGTGCTGGAAGAATGTTGTGGTTACAGTGGTGTCCGTGCTGGAAGAATGTTGTGGTGACACTGGTGTCCGTGCTGGAAGAATGTGGTTTAGCCTGCTTGGTGTGGTGGTGAGAGTACTGGTCTGGACGGACTTGGTCTGGTGGTGAGAGTACTGGTCTGGACGGGCTTGGTCTGGTGGTGAGAGTACTGGTCTGGACGGGCTTGGTGTGGTGGTGAGAGTACTGGTCTGGACGGACTTGGTCTGGTGGTGAGAGTACTGGTCTGGACGGGCTTGGTCTGGTGGTGAGAGTACTGGGCTGGACGGACTTGATCTCGTGGTGAGAGTACTGGTCTGGGCGGACTTGGTCTGGTGGTGAGAGTACTGGTCTGGACGGACTTGTTCTGGTGGTGAGAGTACTGGTCTGGACGGCCTTGGTCTGGTTGTGAGAGTACTAGTCTGGCCGTGCTTGGTCTGGTGGCGAGAGTACTGGTCTGGACGGACTTGGTCTGGTGGTGAGAGTACTGGTCTGGACGGACTTGGTCTGGTGGTGAGAGTACTGGTCTGGACGGACTTGGTCTGGTGGTGAGAGTACTGGTCTGGACGGACTTGGTCTGATGGTGAGAGTATTGGTCTGGACGGACTTGGTCTGATGGTGAGAGTACTGGTCTGGACGAGCTTGGTCTGGTGGTGAGAGTACTGGTCTAGACGGACTTGGTCTGGTGGTGAGAGTACTGGTCTGGACGGGCTTGGTCTGGTGGTGAGAGTACTGGGCTGGACTGGCTTGGTCTAGTGGTGAGAGTACTGGTCTGGTGGTGAGAGTACTGGTCTGGACGGGCTTGGTCTGATGGTGAGAGTACTGGTCTGGACGGATTTGGTCTGGTGGTGAGAGTACTGGACTGGACGGGCTTGGTCTGGTGGTGAGAGTACTGGTCTGGACGGGCTTGGTCTGGTGGTGAGAGTACTGGTCTGGATGGGCTTGGTCTAGTGGTGAGAGTACTGGTCTGGTGGTGAGAGTACTGGTCTGGACGGACTTGGTCTGGTGGTGAGAGTACTAGTCTCGACGGATTTGGTCTGGTGGTGAGAGTACTGGTCTGGACGGGCTTGGTCTGGTGGTGAGAGTACTGGTCTGGACGGGCTTGGTCTGGTGGTGAGAGTACTGGTTTGGACGGGCTTGGTCTGGTGGTGAGAGTTCTGGTCTGGACGGACTTGGTCTGGTGGTGAGAGTACTGGTCTGGACGGACTTGGTCTGGTGGTGACAGTACTGGTCTGGACGCGCTTGGTCTGGTGGTGAGAGTACTGGTCTGGACGGGCTTGGTCTGGTGGTGAGAGTACTTGTCTGGACGGGCTTGGTCTGGTGGTGAGAGTACTGGTCTGGACGGGCTTGGTCTGGTGGTGAGAGTACTGGTCTGGACGGGCTTGGTCTGGTGGTGAGAGTACTGTTCTGGACGGGCTTGGTCTGGTGGTGAGAGTACTGGTCTGGACGGGCTTGGTCTGGTGGTGAGGGTACTGGTCTGGACGGGCTTGGTCTGGTGGTGAGAGTACTGGTCTGGACGGGCTTGGTCTGGTGGTGAGAGTGCTGGTCTGGACGGGCTTGGTCTGGTGGTTAGAGTACTGGTCTGGACGGGCTTGGTCTGGTGGTGAGAGTACTGGTCTGGACGGTCTTGATCTGGTGGTGAGAGTACTGGTCTGGACGGTCTTGGTCTGGTGGTGAGAGTACTGGTCTGGACGGTCTTGGTCTGGTGGTGAGAGTACTGGTCTGGACGGGCTTGGTCTGGTGGTGAGAGTACTGGTCTTGACGGGCTTGGTCTGGTGGTGAGAGTACTGATCTGGACGGGCTTGCTCTGGTGGTGAGAGTACTGGTCTGGAGGGGCTTGGTCTGGTGGTGAGAGTACTGGTCTGGACGGGCTTGGTCTGGTGGTGAGAGCACTGATCTGGACGGGCTTGGTCTGGTGATGAGAGTACTGGTCTGGACGGGCTTGGTCTGGTGGTGAGAGTACTGGTCTGGACGGGCTTGGTCTGGTGGTGAGAGTACTGGTCTGGACGGGCTTGGTCTGGTGGTGAGAGTACTGGTCTGGATAGGCTTGGTCTGGTGGTGAGAGTACTGGTCTGGACGGGCTTGGTCTGGTGGCGAGAGTACTGGTCTGGACGGGCTTGGTCTGGTGGTGAGAGTACTGGTCTGGACGGGCTTGGTCTGGTGGTGAGAGTAACTGTTCTGGACGGGCTTGGTCTGGTGGGGAGAGTACGGTCTGGACGGGCTTGGTCCTGGTGTGAGAGTACTGGTCTGGACGGTCTTGGTCTGGTGGTGAGAGTCTGGTCTGGACGGTTTGGTCTGGTGGTGAGAAGTACTGGTCTGGACGGTCTTGGTCTGGTGGTGAGAGTACTGGTCTGGACGGTCTTGGTCTGGTGGTGAGAGTACTGGTCTGGACGGGCTTGGTCTGGTGGTGAGAGTACTGGTCTGGACGGTCTTGGTCTGGTGGTGAGAGTACTGGTCTGGACGGGCTTGGTCTGGTGGTGAGAGTACTGGTCTGGACGGGCTTGGTCTGGTGGTGAGAGTACTGGTCTGGACGGGCTTGGTCTGGTGGTGAGAGTACTGGTCTGGACGGGCTTGGTCTGGTTGTGAGAGTACTGGTCTGGACGGGCTTGGTCTGGTGGTGAGAGTACTGGTCTGGACGGGGGTTGGTCTGGTGGTGAGAGTACTGGTCTGGACGGGCTTGGTCTGGTGGTGAGAGTACTGGTCTGGACGGGCTTGGTCTGGTGGTGAGAGTACTGTTCTGGACGGGCTTGGTCTGGTGGTGAGAGTACTGGTCTGGACGGTCTTGGTCTGGTGGTGAGAGTACTGGTCTGGACGGTCTTGCCATAAACAAAAGAAGAATTTTATTTGCTTGTGCAGTATACAAATGTAGTTAAATGGACACTAGTGGATTTAATGTGACATTTTATTGTGGCAACTTTTCGCTCTCCAGGAACTTTGTCAAGCCGTGGAGAGCGAAATGTTGCCACAATGAAATGTCACTTTATTTGCACTTGTGTCCTTTTACTTACATATTGTCGGTAATTCTACCAACATTATTACAATACAAATGTAGTTTACAAGTAGCAAAATATTAGGCTCAAAATAATGCCACAAGGATGCAGGTGCATTTCTGGCAGACTAATTCTACCTACCTGGAGTCTACCTGGAGGATATTCCGGGGATCAACGCCCCCGCGGCCTGGTTCACAATCAGACCTCTCAGTGGATCAGGACCTGATCAACCAGGCTGGTACTGCTGGCCGCACGTAGTCCAACTTACGAACCACAGCCCGGCTGATCCGGCACCGACTTTACGTATCTGTCCAGCTCCCTCTTGAAGGCAGCCAGGGGTCTATTGGTAATTCCCCTAATGCCTGGTGGGAGGCTGTTGGACAGTCTTAGGTCCCGGACAATTATGGTGTTTTCTCTTAGTGTACGAATGGCGTCCCTACTTTTCATTGGGAGTATTTTGCACCGCCTATGGTCATTGACAACTGGGACCTCTTCTATGGCAGAAATGACATGTATGCCAGGGATGGGGTTCACTTATCTAGGTCTGGGGTGGTAGCACTGGCAACTGCAGTGGAGAGAGCAGTTAGGACTTTAAACTAGGAATAGTTAGTGGTATGGGTTTTGGCAGGAAAACAGTGAAGTCCCAGTGTAGTAATATTACGAGTTCTAGGGGAACTAGTAATAAGCAGAACGAGGTAGATATTGAAAAGTCAGGGACTTTGGGTGATAAAAAACGTAATAAGTTTAGTAGAAAAACAGAAATGAGCAGGAAGGGTAAAGAGAAGGAGAGTCTTTCAATGTTTATTATGCTAATTGCCGTAGTGCTAGGAATAAAAGGGAAACGAGTTGAGATTAGTTGCTAGTGCAGGTAACATTGATGTATTTGCCTTAACTGAGACGTGGTTTAATTCAAAAAGTCGGGACATGCCTGCAGAATGTCATATTCAGGATTTAAATTGTTCCAAGTAGATAGAAGTATCGGGAAGGGGGGTGGGGTGGCATGTATGTCCGAGATCGCTTGAACTGTTGCATAAAAACGGGTATCAGTCTGAAGTAACACATACAGAGTCTGTTTGGATAAAATTTTCAGAGGGGCATGAAAAACTGATTTTAGGAGTGATATACCGTCCCCCAAACTTAGATAGGGACCAAGGGAGACTACTATGGGAGGAAATTGTTAAGGCCACAAGGCACGATAATGTAGTAATTCTAGGAGACTAACTTAGTCATATTGATTGGAATTTCTTGACTGGGAATTTAGAATCATACGACTTCTTAGAAGTAGTTCAGGATTGTTTTTTGAAGCAGTTTGTGACAGAGCCTACAAGGGGAAATAACCTGCTTGACTTAGTTATGGCAAACAATGAATCCCTTGTTAATAATTTAGAAATTTCAGAGGAACTGGGTGCTAGCGACCACAAATCAATTACATTTAGCATTGAATGGAAGTACGATAGTAGCGATAACTCAGTAACAGTCCCAGATTTTCGCTTAGCAGATTACGATGGGCTTAGAGAACACTTATCATCTGTTGACTGGGGTAACGAAGTGAGCTGTCAATATGACAGTTTTCTGAACACTATACATGGTGCTCAAAGAACGTTTATCCCATATAAAGGAATTAGATCAAATAGAAATGACCCAAAATGGATGAATAATAGGCTCAAATATCTACTAGGGCATAAGAAAGGAATTTATAGGCATATCAAAAGAGGTGAGGGTCATCTTATGAATCAGTATATTGACATTAAGAGGGACATTAAAAAGGGGATAAGAAAAGCTAAAAGGGACTATGAAATTAAAGTTGCTAGGGATTCTAAAACTAACCCAAAAAGTTTTTTCCAGGTCTATAGAACAAAAGTTAGAGATAAGATAGGTCCCCTTAAAAATAACTATGGGCACCTTACTGACAAAGAGAATGAAATGTGCTTGATTTTTAATAATTATTTTCTCTCAGTTTTTACACAGAAGACACTAACAATATTCAGTAATTAATTTTTAAGTGGGCTAGAAGAGGAAAATTATGAAACATCACTGTCACATAAAAATGGTTGTGAAGCAGATAGACAGACTGAAGCAAAATAATCCCCGGGGTCCTGATGAGGTTTTTTCAAGGGTTCTTAGGAATGCAAAATGGAACTCGTGAACCATTAACTAATATTTTTAATTTATCTCTTCAAACAGGTGTAGTGTCTGATATGTGTAAGATGGCTAATGAAAATTCCTATTTTTAAAAAACAGGGGACAAAGTCGTTACCGTCAAATTACCGCCCCAAAAAGGGCCTGACCCAATTGTAGGCAAATTACTGGAGTCAATTATAGCTGAGATTATAAGAAGCCATCTCGATAAGCATAGTTTTGATTAATGATACTCAGCATGGATTCACAAGAGGCCGTCTTGTCTAACAAATTTTATTAACTTTCTTCAGTAAAGCTTTTGAGGCTGTTGACCACGATAAAGAATTTGATATTATTTACTTAGATTTTAGTAAGGCTTTTGATAGAGTTCCGCACCATAGAACTGTTAAAGAAAGTGGCAGCTCATGGCATTGGGAAAAGTGCTCACGTGGATCGAGTCATGGCTCACTGACAGGAAGCAGAGAAATGTCCATAAATGGGTTAAATCCGAGTGGGGATCTGTAATAAAATGGCGTTCCACAGGATCAGTCTTGGGGCCCCTTTTTGTTTATAATAATATCAATGATCTTGATGAGGGAATTACTAGTGGGTAGAGCAAATTCGCCGATGACACAAAGATAGTAGGATAATTGACTCAAACGCAGATGTTATGGAACTTCAGGAGGATTTAAACAAACTCTATTCTTGGTCAGAAAAGTGGCAGATGCAGTTTAATGTAGATAAATGCAAGGTTCTGAAGCTCGGGAGTGCCCATAACCCTAGTACTTATAAGTTAAATGATGTAGAACTTAGCCATACAGATTGCGAAAAGGACTTGGGGGTTATGGTGGGGCAGCAAACCCTTTAAAACCCAAGACAGCAATGCCTAAGCGTACGTAATAAGGCAAATAGATTACTGGGATTTATATCAAGAAGTGTAAGCAACAGAAGTCCAGAGGTCATACTGCAGCTTTATGCATCATTAGTAAGGCCTCACCTAGATTATGCAGCTCAGTTCTGGTCTCCATATTACAGAATGGACATAAATTCGTTAGAAAACATTCAGCGTAGGATGAAAGAAAGATTGAAGACTCTTAAGTTACATTCACTTGTTAGACGAAGAATGAGGGGAGACCTGATCGAAGTGCATAAATGGAAGATAGGTAAATTTAAAGGGGATATTAATAAGGTCTTGAGGATGTCTCTCCAAGAGAGAACCCGCAGTAATGGATTTAAATTAGATAAGTTTAGATTTAGAAAGGACATAGGAAAGTATTGGTTTGGAAATAGGGTAGTTGATGAGTGGAACAGTCTACCTAGATGGGTTATTGAGGCTGGGACTTTGGGTAGTTTCAAATTTAGGTTGGATAAGTACATGAGTGGGAGGGGTTGGATTTGAGTGGGACTTTCACATCAGAGCTTATTTCTTGGGTGGCATTGAAAATTGGGTTGGGCAAATGTTTTGTTAGTGGGATGAATTGTAAAGGACCTGCCTAGTATGGGCCAACAGGCCTCCTGCAGTGTTCCTCCTTTCTTATGTTCTTATGTTCTACCTAATGCTTACACACTCCTTAAAACTAGACACAGGTACTGACTGGCACAGTTTCAAGTATGCATTATTACAAATAGAGAGGTAACAAAAATAGTACAAATTTAAGTCTGTATTAGTATTTTAAACTGATTAAGTAGTTTCCATAAGTGTCTATATGTTCGTGTCCCACCAGTTCCCCGCAACCTCTCGGACAGGCCTGCAGATTTTTGAAGCTGGACAAGTATCTTCACCAGGTGCCAGATCAACCAGGCTGTGATGGATGTGAGGCAGCGGGCCTCCAGCAGCAACAGCCTGGTTAACCAGTCTAGCACCAGACGGGAGTAGAAAGACTCTCGAAACTTATCAAAGCAAGCCCCTGGGTCACCTGGACTGACAGCCCCAGAAGCGCCTCTCAATTTTCTAGTACTCTCCAGTTTTCTCCTCTTGCTTCTTCCATTTCTCCATCCTCCGTTACTTATCTTTTCCTCCACCTCCTACATTTCTACCTCTTCCCTTAAATCATCCTATATCCCCTCTTCCAGAGCATTAGTGAGAGAGAGAGAAAGACTGCAGTGCTTTCCAAGACTTCACTTCGACCTGAACAATATTTTAGACAAGTAATGCGATCTACTTCTTTCCCGCCCTTCTTTCCCCAACCATTCCCACTCCCTCAACACTCTCCCTTCCATCCATCACCATTCCCACTCCCTCAACACTCTCCCTTCCATCCATCATCATGCCCACTCCCTCAACACTCTCCCTTCCATCCATCAGCATGCCCACTCCCTCAACACTCTCCCTTCCATCCATCACCATTCCCACTCCCTCAACACTCTCCCTTCCATCCATCAGCATGCCCACTCCCTCAACACTCTCCCTTCCATCCATCACCATTCCCACTCCCTCAACACTCCCTTCCATCCATCATCATGCCCACTCCCTCAACACTCTCCCTTCCATCCATCATCATGCCCACTCCCTCAACACTCTCCCTTCCATCCATCACCATTCCCACTCCCTCAACACTCTCCCTTCCATCCATCACCATCCCACTCCCTCAACACTCTCCCTTCCATCCATCACATGCCCACTCCCTCAACCTCTCCCTTCCATCCATCACCATTCCCACTCCCTCAACACTCTCCCTTCCATCCATCAGCATGCCCACTCCCTCAAACACTCTCCTTCCATCCATCATCATGCCCACTCCTCCAACTCTCTCCCTTCCATCCATCACCATTCCCACTCCCTCAACATTCTCCCTTCCATCACATCGTCATGCCCACTCCCTCAACACTCTCCCTTCCATCCATCACCATTCCCACTCCCTCAACACTCCCTTCCATCCATCATCATGCCCACTCCCTCAACACTCTCCCTTCCATCCATCATCATGCCCACTCCCTCAACACTCTCCCTTCCATCCATCACCATGCCCACTCCCTCAACACTCTCCCTTCCATCCATCACCATTCCCACTCCCTCAACACTCCCTTCCATCCATCATCATGCCCACTCCCTCAACACTCTCCCTTCCATCCATCATCATGCCCACTCCCTCAACACTCTCCCTTCCATCCATCACATGCCCACTCCCCTCAACCTCTCCCTTCCATCCATCATCATGCATACTCCCTCAACACTCTCCCTTCCATCCATCATCATGCCCACTCCCTCAACACTCTCCCTTCCATCCATCATCCATGCAACTCCCTCAACACTCTCCCTTCCATCCATCACATCACCACTTCTCCCACACTCCCTCAACACTCTCCCTTCATCCATCATCATGCCCACTCCCTCAACACTCTCCCTTCCATCCATCATCATGCCCACTCCCTCAACTCTCTCCCTTCCACCATACCATGCACCCATTCTCCCACTCCCCAACACTCCCTTCCATCCATCAGCATGCCCACTCCCTCAACATCTCCCTTCCATCCATCATCATGCCCACTCCCTCAACACTCCCTTCCATCCATCATCATGCCCACTCCCTCAACACTCTCCCTTCCATCCATCATCATGCCCACTCCCTCAACACTCTCCCTTCCATCCATCATCATGCCCACTCCCTCAACACTCTCCCTTCCATCCATCATCATGCATACTCCCTCAACACTCTCCCTTCCATCCATCACCATTCCCACTCCCTCAACACTCTCCCTTTCATCCATCATCATGCCCACTCCCTCAACACTCTCCCTTCCATCCATCATCATGCCCACTCCCTCAACACTCTCCCTTCCATCCATCATCATGCCCACTCCCTCACTCTCCCTTCCATCCATCACCATTCCCACTCCCTCAACACTCTCCCTTTCATCCATCATCATGCCCACTCCCTCAACACTCTCCCTTCCATCCATCATCATTCCCACTCCCTCAACACTCTCCCTTCCATCCATCATCATGCCCACTCCCTCAACACTCTCCCTTCTATCCATCATCATGCCCACTCCCTCAACACTCTCCCTTCCATCCATCACCATG
>NC_069435.1:19431874-19474374 GCF_026875155.1 Cherax quadricarinatus | reverse complement strand
GCTCCCCTCCATGGAAGTTGTATTCATTTAATATCACATGTGCGGCCAGCAGCAACAACCTAGTTGAACAGGCCCTGATCAGTATGGAGGCCTGGTCGAAAACTGAGCCTCGGGGGAGTTGACCCCCGCAACATCCTCCAGGTAGACTCCAGGTAGATATCTATAAGCCCCTTCCAAGAAGCTCATCCCGTGTTATCTTGAGACTATCTCTCCAATATCATGTTTATGAGAAACTGGAGACCAGCTGTGATAGTAGTGTATCTGTTTACCAGGATAGGAATGTATCTGTTTACCAGGATAGGAAAGTGTATCTGTTTACCAGGATAGGAATGTATCTGTTTACCAGGATAGGAATGTATCTGTTTACCAGGATAGGAGTGTATCTGTTTACCAGGATAGGAATGTATCTGTTTACCAGGATAGGAGTGTATCTGTTTACCAGGATAGGAATGTATCTGTTTACCATATAGGAATGTATCTTTTTACCAGGATAGGAGTGTATCTGTTACCAGGAAAGGAATGATCGTTTACCAGGATAGGAATGTATCGTTTACCGGGATAGGAGTGTATCTTTTACCAGGATAGGAATGTATCTGATTACCAGATAGAGTGTATCTGTTTAAACCGGGATATGATTGTATCGTTTACCAGGATAGGAATGTATCTGTTTACCAGGATAGGATTGTATCTTTTTACCAGAAAGAGTGTATCTGTTTAAACCAGGATAAGAGTGTATCTGTTTACCAGGATAGGAATGTATCTGTTTACCAGGATAGGAATGTATCTGTTTACCAGGATAGGAATGTATCTGTTTACCAGGATAGGAATGTATCTGTTTACCAGGATAGGAATGTATCTGTTTACCAGGATAGGAGTGTATCTGTTTACCAGGATAGGAATGTATCTGTTTACCAGGATAGGAATGTATCTGTTTACCAGGATAGGAATGTATCTGTTTACCAGGTTAGGAGAGTATCTTTTTTACCAGGATAGGAGTGTATCTTTTTTACCAGATAGGAGTGTATCTGTTTACCAGGATAGGAGTGTATCTGTTTACCAGGATAGGAGTGTATCTGTTTACCAGGATAGGAGTGTATCTGTTTACCAGGATAGGAGTGTATCTGTTTGCCAGGATAGGAGTGTATCTGTTTGCCAGGATAGGAGTGTATCTGTTTACCAGGAAAGGAGTGTCGCCTAACAATTTTCACATCCTAGATCTCTCAGGCGAGTCTAGTCTCTAGGGTCACCATGTGGTGAACTGATCTATGAGAGCTGACTTCAAGCCGGAAGTTACGGAGGGGAAGGCTTTTATTGGCTCAGGGGAAAGTAGCCAAGGTAAGGAAATTTAAAAAAAAAAAAGATCCGTAACAAGAGACACTTGTCCAGTCGTCCTACCAATATTATAGCAAGTTAAGGGAACGACTGTGGGAAAACCTAAGGGAACGACTGTGGGAAAACCTAAGGGAAGGACTGTGGGAAAACCTAAGGGAAGGACTGTGGGAAAACCTAAGGGAACGACTGTGGGAAAACCTAAGGGAAGGATTGTGGGAAAACCTAAGGGAAGGACTGTGGGAAAACCTAAGGGAAGGAATGTGAGAAAACCTAAGGGAACGACTGTGGGAAAACCTAAGGGAAGGATTGTGGGAAAACCTAAGGGAAGGACTGTGGGAAAACCTAAGGGAAGGAATGTGAGAAAACCTAAGGGAACGACTGTGGGAAAACCTAAGGGAAGGATTGTGGGAAAACCTAAGGGAAGGACTGTGGGAAAACCTAAGGGAACGACTGTGGGAAAACCTAAGGGAACGACTGTGGGAAAACCTAAGGGAAGGATTGTGGGAAAACCTAAGGGAAGGACTGTGGGAAAACCTAAGGGAAGGAATGTGAGAAAACCTAAGGGAACGACTGTGGGAAAACCTAAGGGAAGGATTGTGGGAAAACCTAAGGGAACGACTGTGGAAAACCTAAGGGAAGGATTGTGGGAAAACCTAAGGGAAGGACTGTGGGAAAACCTAAGGGAAGAATTTTGGAAAAACCTAAGAGAAGGACTGTGGGAAAACCTAAGTGAAGGACTGAGGGGAAACCTAAGGGAAGGATTGTGGGAAAACCTAAGGGAAGGACTGTGGAAAAACCTAAAGGAAGGACTGTGGGAAAACCTATAGGAAGGGACTGTGGGAAAAACCTATGGGAAGAACTTTGGGAAAAGCTCAAGTCAGGCGCAGAGCTGGAGGCTCTATGTGAGGACTTAGTAGTCGGACTTTGTTAGGAAGAGCTGAGGCTCTGTGTCAGGTCTTGGGACCTGTGGCTAGGAATCTGGCTGGTCTTCTAGGAGTGATCTACTAAGAACTCTGTACTGTAGGTGAATATTCCATTTAGATTTAGTTTACTGTATTCCCCTGTTTCAATTACCTTGTATTTTCCTCAGTTATCTTAGTATCAGATCTCTTTTTCTTTGACCAAGGTATCTTATTTTGAAAATATAAGTTTTAAACAAATATCCTAACTATGCTTGTAATAAATGAAACAAAAATTGTAAGTGTATCTAGACGTACTCTTGTTAACCCTTTTGGGATCTAGCTCCTAGACATTATGTGTATTAATTTAGTCTTGCGGTACTATCCATAGGATGGGTATAGGATGCACGATGAACTACACGCTTTGGGGACAAAATCTCTCTCTCTCTCTCTCTCTCTCTCTCTCTCTCTCTCTCTCTCTCTCTCTCTCTCTCTCTCTGACACCTTTTTTCCTCTCGACACCTCTCTCCTGATCGATCACTACTCGAGGGTTGTCATTTAAGGGACAACTTCCACCCTACTGTCCGGATATCGATTTATTTTCACGTTCCTTGCTGCTGAGGGCAGACTTGATGGGATTTTATACATTTTTGGTAGCTTGTGATCACGAGCGAGATGACAACGTTAGGAGGGCGGCATGTTCGTTCACTCATGGGGCGAGGAAAGTAATGTTTGATGGGAAGGTTCACTCATGGGGCGAGGAAAGTAATGTTCGATGTGAAGGTTCACTCATGGGGGGAGGAAAGTAACGTCCGATGTGGAGTTTCAAACACTTGAACAAGAGTGAGAAAACGTTTGTGTGGTCCAAGACGTGTTCAGTTTTTGTTTACTGTTTATGTAATTACATACTAAGCTTGTCTCTATCAGGAAATTCTTCAGGGTAGCACACCCATCCCCCACAGCCTGGTTAACGGCTTGATCAGCAAGACGTAAGTGTGATCTGCTCTCCTACTGACTTACATCCCACTGCGCTTCTTACTATTTCCCTTTTGTCTTATAAGCAGTAATTTGATTGAGATTTGGAGCAGATCCCGCTTGGGTTTTCCATCTTTGTTTTTATCAATCTGCATGCCTATCCCTTATTTATTTATGCATCTGTTCATCCACTCTAAGCCTAAGGTAAATTTCCTCGTTTCTCCTCGCCTCTCTTTTTCCCCATTCTTCTTCTTTTTTCTTTTCTTCCCCTCTCCTCTCCTCTTCCCTCTTCTCCACTCCACGACACATGGGACAGGCTGGAGCCCTGATACCTTATCTAAACACGGCTCTTCCTTCCCATACGGCAGCTCACTGCACCGGCAGCCATCTACCATCTGCCACCCCTCTTTCCTCCTCCTCTGTCTCCTTCCCCTCCTCCTGCTCCTCCGTCCCCTTCCCCTCCTCCGGCTCCTCCGTCCCCTTCCCCTCCTCCGGCTCCTCCGTTCCCTTCCCCTCCTCCTCCTCCTCCTCCTCTCCCTCCTCCTCCTCCTCTTCTTCTTCTCCTGTGACTTACCTGTGACTAGTTTCGAGAGTTTTGTTAGCCTCGCAGCCCTGAGCGTTACCAGGCTTTCCTAGTGGTTGTTCTGGTGTCGTTAACCCGATCCGTGGTGTTCTTTTTGGAGTCGTTAACCGGATCTGTGGTAGTCGTCTCGTAGTCGTCAACCGAAATTCATATGATACCTTGGTAGCCGTGTTTGAGACCCTAAGTTTGGGAGTCACTAATTGGGACCAGGATTTCGTAGTTGTCATTCTGGAGTCGTTGAGACAGAACTGTAATGACTGGACAAGAAGACCACAGTGTCTGACACAATATCAAATTGTAGGCACAATTAAGCACCTGTTTATGATTACTTATTCGATCAATGTTAGTGGTTTCTCTAAGACTCTAGATCATACAGCCTTTTAAATCCAATTAAGATGTCAGCCTGTTTATATTGTGGCCTAACTCAGTCGATTCTGTCGTTCCGTACAGAGTTTTAAGAATAGGTATATGACCGATGAGGCCAGGACTCGCCCACGTACTCGAGCACACGTGCACATGTATACTCTCATATACGTGCACATACATACATACACCTTATGTTAACATGTTAGGAACACAACAAGAGGGAGAGATGTAACATGTTGTGAAGGCTTACTCAGCCCTGTAACAACTTCAGACAGTATTACCAAGGCTGGCTCCTCCTCAGGAAAATTAATGAATAGAAAAAGAAATAATTCACAAAGATAAACACTTTATTATTTATTAATGCAAAGATAAAACAGTGGAACATGAATGTGTATCCTACTTGAAAGAAAAATGAAAAATTAAATGGAAAAATGACATTTGAATTCAACGCTAATATGTACAGTTATACTGGGGTGTCTGGTGGAGGTTGACACCGTCTTGTAGAAATTGTAGCCGTTACTGATGTGGGGGGGGGGTCACAGGTGTTGGTGACAACCCAACGACTAGTTCTTCACAGAGTCTATAGCCGTGAATAGTCAGTCCAGATGACAGGAACGCAGGTTCTTTACCACTGCAAAGATGAGGGGTAGTGTCCTGTACAATTAATCAGGTAGGTAGATAATGAAGTGACGTCCCAAGACCTTTTCAGTCCGTCTCCTTCAACACTTCTCGTTGGTTGGCAGGTTACCCGATCTGTCATTCCAAGAGTTGTGCTGGGAGCTGTGAGTCGAGTGATTACTGTTTGGCCGGAGCCCCACACGTCACCTTTCGGGGTGGGGTAAAAACAGGGGGGGAGGGGATAGCGGGAGCTAGACTGACCCTACCTTAACAAGCAGCCGGCAATCAAACTATCGTTACCATATACTCGCTCGCTACTCCTATCTGTTGAACTTTTCCCTCACACATGTTAGAGAAATAGAGATGAGCCAGAAAGATTGGACCTAGTATTTATTGCAAGTATGTCCGGCATAGGTGAAACAGAATACGAGAGCTCCCTAATGCAAATACACCCTAACTTCGAGCCCCTTTGTGCAACGAAAGCGAGGAAGGATGGTAAGTAGAGACTCAAGAACCCAAAGACTTTAAAAAAAATATCACACACACACACACAACCTCTCTGAATACGAAGTTTCTTCGGCAAGTACCTAGTACCGGAACAACCCTCACACCCAATTTACATAAAAGGAGATAGAAAGACCGCACCCATGAATAGGAGCCAAGGCCAGGAACAGATGCGACTGTAGGTGAATACTAAAAGCCAAGACTCGACTTTCGCAGTCCCAAAAATCAGTGAGTACACACACCACACAAACTACCAGTTACAGCTGTAAACCCCAAACACTGAGGAAGGCTCTGTACACCTTGTTAACATCTCCTTTTTCTCTCCCCCTTGTCCAACTCCCTCCCCCCTTGACAAACCCTCCTACCCCTTGTCCAGCCCCTTTCCCCTTGTCCGGACCCCTACCCATTGCCCAGATTCCACCCGCCTACCCCTTATCCAGATCCACAACCCTTATTCAGGTCACCAACCGTTTTTCCAGGTCCCCAACCCCCTCGTCCATTTCCTATACCCCTCATCCAGTTTCCCTGCCCCTCGTCCAGTTCTCCTGCCCCACGTCCAGGTCATCTACCCCTTGTCCAGACTCCCTATCCCCTGATCAGTCCACTCGTCCGGTACTGCCTTCTTCCCCATCATTTACAAATGCAGTTCCCAGATATGCCAGCTTTAAATACATTTAAAGGTCTCTTCATCGAGATGGTCGACGTGATGTTCACCCCCAGGTCTATTTCCTTATCTAATAATTTAAGGTTACTTCCCGTGATATCTGTACTCTGTCGCAGGTCTTCTCTTTTCCTACCCAATATTCATGCTCTTGCATATTTTCGGGCTAAATTCCTTAGCCACCTTTTTCACCGGGGGTTTCAGCCTTTTTCTAAACCTCCTGTGATCGAAGTATTGGTTAGCTTTCATATCTGAAAAACAGCATCGTAAGATCAACCCCCAAAGGTGGGTGTGTGTGTTTTTGTGTGACATGTATAATGGGTTAAGTGAGTCTTAGTCGTCATAGGGGGTTCCAGGGTCGATTCACAGCTTACTCACCTCCCTCTTTTGGGGTTTGCATTGGTTAGTCACAGCCCCGGGCATCGCATAGGTGTGTGTGTGTATTTATAAGTTTTTTGAGGATAGGCTGGGGGGGGGAGTGAGGGGAGGTTGGGAAAAGAGGGGGACACAGTCCGTCGTACGTGGGGTTTTTTGTGGAGCTGCGTGTGGACCCCTTCCATGGCTTCCCTCGCGGGTTAACAGGGAATGGGAGATGGGGGAGGTGACGGGGGAGAGTGAAGCTTTTAAGGAAGGGGGGGGGGAAAGGGAAGGGGGAAAGGGAGAAATGGGGGGGGAGGGGGGAAAAGAACCTGTGAGGGAGGGAGGAGTTTTTGGTCACAAGGAAGGGGGGGGGAAAGAAAACGGAATACTGGAAAATGAAAGAGGGAGGGGAGTAAGCAAATATTTTAAAGGGAGAAAGGCTAAAGAAAACATGGGGAACTAAAAGGGGAGAATGTCTGGGTAAGAAGAGGAGGAAGAGGGGCAAGTGGAAATATAAGAGATGTAGGGAGTTGGGGAAGATGACAGGGGGAAGGAACATTAAGGAAAGGAAAAGAAAGCAACGATGGAGAAAAAATTTGAAGGAAATAATGGAAAAAAAGGGAGCGATGCAAGGAAGAAGAGAACAATGGAAAAAAGGGGGATGATAAAAGGAAGGGGGAACAATAGAAAAAGGGAAGCGATGAAAAGGAAAGAGGGAACGATTGTGTGTGGTGTGTGAGTGTGTGGTGTGTGGGTGGGTGTGTATGGGGTTTGAGTGTGTGTGTGTGCTGCGGCGTGCGTGCGCGCGTGCGCGCATAATTTCTATTTTGATAGCTTTTTCCAAAATTTTAAAAAATATTGGGGTCCTGTAATTGGAGGGGCGTGAAATAGGGGAGTGAATTAGGGGGTGGCCTTTTTTTGGAAAATTTTGCAAATCCCCAATTACAGCAGTGAGAGACAGGGTTTAAATCCTTATTAAAACTCGAGCCCCCAAATTTAGTAACACCGAGAATTATAAAAAATTTCGAACACAGAGTAGACATAATTTTTAGGGAAAAAAACCCAATTTAAAAACGGGTTATTTTAAAAGGTTAAAACTCCCCCTTCAAAGGGTACAAAATTTGAAAGGGTTTAAACGAACTGATTAACAATAAAAAAAAGGACAAAATTTTATATGTCAAGAAAGTTACCATTGCAACTTGCCTAAGAGGGATGATTAGGTCCTTTAATGAAAGCCATTTCAAATGCTTGGGGGATATGATTACTCATCTTTTGCCCCCGGGCGGACGGGGGATCGGCATCCACCGTACATGGCCAAATGTTTGCATGCTAGTTTCGAAGGCGAATGGCCGATAAAAAAGAAGGAAAGCCTGCGAGCTTTTGTTTTCGTTTTACTCGGGTTTTATGAATAACAAAAAAGCCACCACATTATCACGACTTGATAAAGCTTACACAGAAATTATCACCGATTTGAAAAGCCTACAAGAGCTTTCCACCGATTGATAAAGCCTACACAGACATTCAGTGACTTGATAAACTCTCAAGCTTTACACCGACTTGATAAAGCTCTACACAGACTTACACCACTTGATAAAGCTTACACAACATTATCACCGACTGAAAAAGCTCTACCAGCATAAATCCCCCGACTTGTAAAGCTCTACACAGCATTATCCCCGGCTTGAAAAACCACAAGCTTATCACCGATTTAAAAAAGCTCTACACAAACATTATCACCACTTGAAAAAGCCTACACAAGCATTTCACCGACTTAATAAAGCGCAACACAAGCGAAACTGCACCTGATTTTTCTCACATTTGTAAAAAAATTTGTGAAGCTTACAATGTAACCAGTTTTTTCACCTAATAACTTTACGCTGCATAAAAAAAACCCCAGAGGAGACTAAAAAAATTCAGGGCAAAACCCAGTGTGCTTCCTAAAGGGACCCTTGGATGCGGTCCACCAGCATTTCGGTTTGTGGGGAACAGGGACCTTCCTGTTGGTTATCTGTATCGTTTTGGAAGGTCACCCCCCGTCCTTGCGGCTCAGTCCCAAAACGGCCTTCCGGGTTTGCTGGCCCGATCGATCGGGCTGTTGCTTTTTTCATCTGGTATTACCCCGTCTGTACTAAGTCTTTCCTGTTATTCCGGCTGTTTATCCACATTGATAAGAAACCTTAGTGTGACACAGAATGTAACGCGTATACGCTTTTAAGCTGGGGAATACAACTGAATAACTCGTAAAGTCTGGGGATATACGGTCTACAAATATATTCTTTTAAGTCTGCGGTTTTACCCCACAATATATTCGTACAGTTAAACCCACGCGAACATCGTTCTGAAGCCTTAAAAAGTCCCTCATAACCTTCATGTATAAAAACATAAGAAAATAGATGTGTTTTTTTTAAAACCCCAAAAAAAAAAACCCAAATTTTTAATGGATTAAAAAAAAAAAAAAAAAAAAATTTTTTTTAAAAATTTTTTAGAAAATGCTCGAAATATAATTTTTTTTTTTTTCCCCAGTAAAAATTTATTTGGGGATTGTAAATTTTTTTAAAAAACCTTTGTTTTATTGCTTAATTTCGATTTTTATTGTTTTGGTTTCGACTCAAAATTTTTGTTGGATTAACCCCGTTACTTTTATAAGTTTTCCCTTATATTGTCTGGTAATCGACCCCCATTTTTATATTGTCTGGTATATACGCCCTCAGTAGTCTTTTTTGTTGGTATATAGACCCTCAGTAGTCTTAATTTTTGGTAATACGACCCTCAGTAGTCTTATATTGTTGGTATATACCCCTCATAGTTTTAATTTTGTCTGGTAATACCCCTCGTGGGCTTATTTTGTCGGAAATTACGACCCCAGTAGTCTTATATGTCGGTATATACGCCCCTTAGTATCTTATATTGTTGGTTATACGCCCTCATAGTCTTATATTGTCGGTAATACGACCCTCAGTAGCTTTATTTCTGGTTTATACCCCCCTCAGTAGTCTTTATGTCTGGTAATACGACCCCCTGTCTTAATTGTCTGGTAATACGCCCTCTATCTTATATGTCGGGTATATACCCCCTCATATCTTTATTTTTGGGTATATACGCCCCTCAGTAGTTTTAATTGTCTGTTATACGACCCCAGTGTCTTAATTGTCGGGGTATATACACCCTCATTCTTGTAAAATCTGCAAAACCCGGGGATACACGTCCCGTACTTCAACCGCTGTATCAAGTGAACGTTGCTTTTTTTCCGGTTTGTAAATGTTCAGATGTTAGCTTTCCCGTTGTAATGTTTCATTGTCAGTGTTCCGTTGTCATGTTCAGATGTTACTTTCCCTTTGAAAGTTTCAGTTGTCATTTTCCGTTGTCGCGTTTGGGTTGTCGGCGTTCCGTTGTCACGTTCCATGTCAGCGTTCAGATGTCAGGTTAAATTTAAAGCTCAGTTGTCGTGTTCGTTGTCATGTTCCGTTGTCAGCGTTCACTTGTCACGTTCACTTGTCAGTGTTTATTTGCGTGTCATTTCAGGTTCATTGTTAGTCCCAAATTGTAGTTTTTCCGTTGTCAGCGTTCATTTGCAGCTTTCAGTTGTAGGTTTAATTGTCATGTCAGTTTTCAGTTTTCAGTGTTCAGTTTTCAGTGGTTTAGTTACAGTGTTCCGTTTCACGTTCAGTTGTCAGTTTCATTTAAATTTTGTCAGGTTCATTGTATGTTTAGTTGTCAGGTTCTTTTGAGAGTTCAGTTGTTAGTGCCAGTTGTCTTGTTCAGTTTTTCAGGTTTAGTTTTCGTTGTCATTTTCATTTGTTTAGTGCTAAATTTCAGGTTCAGTTGCAGGTTAAATTGTCAGCGTTCTTTTCAGTGTTCTTTTTCAGTGTTCAGTTGTTGGGCTCAGTTGTCTGTTCAGTTTTCAGTTTTCATTTTTCATTGTCAGTGTTCAATTTTCAGCGTTTCAGTTTTCAGTGTTCATTTTGAGTGTTCAGTTGTTAGTCTCAGTTGCAGTGTTCAGTTTTCAGTGTTAGTTTTCGTTGTCGTGTTCTTTTATGTCTTTGTCAGTTTCAGTTTTCAGGTTCATTTTTTCAGTGTTCAGTTTTCATTTGTCAGTGTTCGTTGTTATGCTCAGTTTGCCAGTGTTCGTTTCACATTTTTTTTTTTGGTTCATTGTCATGTTCAGTTGTCAGTGTTCTTTTCACTTCAGTTGTTAGCATTCGTTTCAGTGTTCAGGTTGTCGTGTTCAGTTTTCATGTTCATTTTTTCAGTGTTCGTTTTCAGTGTTCAGTTGTCATGTTCATTTATCGTACACTATCTTAAAGGATCTAGGTGTCACCCCTTTTTTCTTTTTTATAACCTTTCTCCGTGGGGAATTCATTGCCAACACTGTTCTGTATTTATTGAGGCTGGTGGGGAAGGCGAGTTTTTCAAGGTAGCCCAGTGCAAATTTTGGGGGTTTTATCATTTGGCCCCGAGGGGGGGATACTGGCCACTGTGTTGACAACGGAACTGGCCAGCTGGTTGACAACCAGATCGGCCAGTGTTGATAACCAGTGAACTGGCCCGGTTGAAAACCGTGATAGGCCAGTGGGTGAAAACCAGGAACTGGCCAGCTGTGTTGAAACCTGATATGGCCAGCTGTTTGAAAACCAGTGATACGGGCCACTGTTTTACAACCGGATACTGGCCAGCTGTGTGACACCAGTGATACGGCCCAGCTGTGTTGACAACCTTGAACTGGCCAGCGTTTGAAACCGTGATACTGGCCAGCTGTGTTGACAACCTGTGATACGGGCCAGCTTGGAAAAACCAGTTAAACTCCACTGTTTGACAACCTGGAACTGGCCACGGGTTTTGACAACCTGTGATACGGGCCAGCTGTGTTTGAAAACCCTTTTGCTGCAAGTTGCCCCTAGCCCCAGATTCCCCGTTGTTTTTCAGAAGCAGAGAACCCGTGGTGTTAAATTATTATTATTATTATTATTATTATTATTATTATTTTAAAATTATTATTAGTAGTGTATAGTAGTATGTAGTTGTAGTAAAAAGTAATTATTTTCCGTTTCCCCCCCATTCTCTCTCTCTCTCTCTCTCTCCCCTCTCCCCTTTATTTTTTCCTATCATTTTCTATTCAAATCTCCTCTCTTAATACTTATTATCAACAAAAAAAGCAACTAATTTACCAAACCTCGTACAATTATGTACAATTATAAACCCTAATCTTTCCCGGGCCAAACATTTTGACACACAACCCAAAAAGGGCTGAAAACTGCCCTGTTAGTTCTCAGGGGCTGCGAATTATCACTTTTTATATGTAAATAATACTTGGTGGATCAAACATAATTGTTGAAAATAATTTAAACGTATGTTTCCAAAAAAAATTGGGTGAAAGAGTTTCAATTTCGTCATGTAGGGAAGGGGGTGGGGGTATTACCCTTTGGAAAGGGCTTGTCGATGACACTTGCATTTTTGTTACCATTGTGGTGTGGTACTCACATATATGTATACCTTTTGGGGTTGCAGGGGTAAAAAAACAGCCCCTTGTGTGTTTGTACCACCTAAATTTTACCGTTTTCCAGGGCCCATGTCATAGACACTTGGCCCGTTGTTTGTTGTATGTCGGGGTTTTGTGTATCACCTATTTGTGGTTGCAGGGGGTTTATTTCTTTTTTTGGGGTGTGTGTGTGTGTGTGTGTGTGTGTGTGTGTGTGTGTGTTTTTCATTTTCTCACCAATTTTAGGTTGCAGGGGTCGGTCCAAGCTCCTGGCCCCCCCCTTCACTGGTCGCCCTAGGTCACTCTCCCTGAACCCTGGCTTTATCGTACCGCTTAAAGTATGTATGGATCCGCCTCCCTCTCTCTTCCCAAAAAATTCCACTTCCTGCACTTGTGGGTGAAAAATACTTTCCCAACATCCCTGTGGGGTTCTCTGTTCTTCAGCTTCCCAAATTTTCCCCTTGTTCTGTTCCAAACTCGGAAATCCTGTTTTGTCCACCTTGTCAATTTCCCCTCGATTTTGTAAGTCGTTTTTCATGTCCCCCCCCTCTCCCTGTCCTCCATGTCGTCAGGTTGATTTCCCCCAATTCCCCCGAGGACATACCCCTTAGCTCTGGCTAGTCTTGTGGCAAAAATTTGCACTTTTTCAGTTTCTTTACATGCTGGGTAGGGTGGGTTCCAAAAATGGTGCCCCATATCCAATATGGGCCCAACGTAACGGTGTACAGTTCCTGAACGACCTTATTAAATTCGGGAAAGCTGTTCGAGGTTTGCCGGCGCCCCCATTGCAGCGTTATTTTGGTTTTATGTGCGCTTAGGAGATTGCCGGTTTTACTCACCCCAAATCTTTTTCCTTTAGTGAGGTTTTTTTGTCCTGACCCCCTAACTGACTCCGTCCGCGGTTTTTCTTTTTCCCCCCCAAAATTTTTTGGCGCAAAGGTGGGGAACCCAGGGGCCCCAAGCTGGGCCCCGGCTGCGCCTGTCCAGATCCTTGAATTCTGCCTGGGGTTTTGACGAATGAATTCTTCTCATCAACTTCCCGTCATTGCAAACATGACACCCCGAGTCGTTCCAAATACCAAAAACACACTGGTCCCAGATGACCCCTGTGGGACCCCGGGTCAAGGTGCCCACCAAAAACCCTCGCCACGACCTTACTCGCTGCTGTCTTCCCGACAAAAATTCCTTGATCCATTTTATGCCTTCCCTTTTTTTCCCGCTTTGGGCCCCAGTTTTTGCACTAATTTTTTTGTGGTACTGTGTCAAACGCCTTCTTTCAGTCCCAAAAAATGCAATCCACCCACCCCCCCCTCTTGTCTTACTGCTGTTACCTTGTTAGAAAATCCAAAGGTTTTTGACACAGGATTTCCCGTCCCCGAAACCATTTTGGGTTTCTGTTTTATGAGATCATTCCTTTCTAGGTGTTCCACCCTCTTCTCCCGACAATCTTCTTTATGACTTTTCATCTATACAGCCAGTGACACGGGGTAGTTTAATGCTTTATGCGTCTCCTTTTTTAAAGTTTTGGGGTACATTTGCCCGTCTTCCCCGCCTCAGGCAATCTCCTGTTTTTGATAGATGTATTGAAAATTTTTTTGTTAAAAGGGGACACATACGCCTCTGCCCCCTCTCAGGACCCAGGATAGTTTTTTATCTGGCCCCTTGCCTTTTGGGGATTAGCTCACTCAGAAGCCCTTTTACTTTTCCCGGTTTGTGTACCGGTCCAACCCCTGGTGATGTGCCACACTCTCCTCCCTTGGAGCCCCCCTGTCCCTCTGTGAACACTTCTTTGAAACCTGTTGAGTTTTTTACATCTTTTACGGGTCATTTCTTATTTCTCTCCCCTTTCCCTTCCTTAGCCTGATTACCTGGTTCTTGACTGTTTTTTCCTCCATTTGGGTGATAAAAGCTTCGGGTCAGATTTGGGGCTTCGCTGCAAAATTTGTTTTCTTATTGTCGTTGGGGCCCCCCTTCTTTTCTGGCATATTCGTTTCTTCTACGACTGCTTCCTTATTTCCCGGGGCCTTTGCCTTCTATATTTTTTCCATTCCCCAGCACCCTTGGTTTTTTGGGTCCTTGCACCTTTGGGGGAACCGGGTCATCCTGGCTTTTCATTATTCCCTGTTTCCCTTGGGGATAAACCTCTCTTCACCTCCTGCACATTTTTGCTAATATTCCATCACTCAAAACTGGCTTCCCCCAGTTCTCTGTCCCATGAACCTCTTTAGGGAAGTTCCCCATTTCCCCTTAGTCCCTTTCCTGTATTTGGTTTTATTTACCTGGCCTTCCCGCTTCCTCCCCCTTTTACTCTACTATGATTCGAACTCAAAAAAACCTGATCGCTGCCCCAAGGGGTCTTTTATATGTGATGTCCTCAATATCTCACTTTTTCAAGGGGAATACAAGTCCATCTTACTGGGGCTCCTTCCCCTCTCTCTCTTGTATGCCCTTTCTGTTGGTACATGAGTTTTCCGTCCACCTCCATCATCTTTGCCCCCCATGTACTTGGCCCCCAAAAGGGTCCAAGTTCTCCCATAATCTCCTTTGGTTTAAAATCGCCCCTATCGGAGTTGCCCTGCACATGACTCTTTGGCCATTGCAGCCAGTGTGTCAAACCTCGCCTTTGCCTCGTCATATCATCCCTGGTCTCCGCTGTTCTGGGTGGTTTTACATCCGCATTACCCCCTAGGGACCTCCAGATAAGCGTTTCCCGCATTAACACTTTCTTCTCCGTGTCTCCTCTCTCCATATAAAAAATTCCATCGGTGTTTGATCAGCGTGCCACTCCTCCACCCCCCCGTTCCTTCGTCTTTCCCCAGGCTGGACCCATTTGGGAAAAATGGCATCTGTTTTTCATACCTGTAACTTTGTTTCTGTATCTCTATGATTCCGGGGGTGTCTCTTTGATCTTTCGGCCCCTCCTCCACTTGTTTGTTTTTTCCATCAGCGTTTGTGACCAAACCTTCGTTTTCCTTTCAAAACGTGGTTTGGGGGGCTGTGAGGGGGGGAACCTGGGAGCATCCCGTGGGATCTATGTTGGGGGTTTGGGGGGAAGCTGTGGATATGGGTTTTTGTGTTTGGGATTGGGGGTGATAGGTTGTGGGTTCTAGGAAGTTGGTGTGTTCTTTCCCTTTCTTCTCGTTCTGCTCGACTGACCTTGCGGTTCCATCCCGTTTCCTTTTTCCCATCTCCCCTTTTGCTTTTTTGCCCTCCCTCAGCCCCTTTTTTTCTGTCTCTGTTGGAAACACCCCTTGGGGGGGGGGTTTTTTTTAACCTGGGGTTTTTTGGGGGAAACCCCCCCCCGGGGAAAAGTGTGGTTGGTTTTTAAAATAATCCCGAAAATTTAAAAATTTTTCCACCCCCTTTTTTGGTTTTTTCCCCCCCTTTTTTTTTTCCTGGTTTTCTTGATTCTTTTTCCCCCCTGGGATGGATAAACATTTTATTTTGTTTTTTTTTTCCCCTTTATTTTTGTTTTTGGGGGATTTTTTCCCCGTTTCCGGGGTTATTTTCCCCAATTCCTTTCTTTTCTTCTGCCCCAGGTCTTTCCTTTCTCCCACCCCTTCACTGATTGCCTTTCTTTATTATCCCTTCCCTTCCTTTCCTTCCTTATTGCTTTTTCCTGGTTTTCCTGCCCTGGTGCTTGGGTTTCCCCAAAAATTTTAGACCCACCCCTTTTCCCAGTTGCTTTTCCCCTTTCTTCCCCTCCCTCTCCCCTTTTTCCCCCTTTTGCAAATCTTTCCCCCTTTTTTTCAAACTCCCTTAAATTTTTTTTCCCTTCCTTTTCCTCCCCTTTCTCCCCTGTTCCTCCATCCATTCCTCCCTACCAATACCTTTGCCATCTGATCCCTGATTCCTACGAGTCCTAACCATTTTTTTTTTTTAGTAAAGGAAAGAGAGAAAGAAGAGAGAGAGAGAGAGAGAGAGAGAGAGAGAGAGAGAGGAGAGAGAGAGAGAGAGAGAGAAGAGAGAGAGGGGGAAAAGGTAGGAAGGAGAGAGGGGGAGAGTGAGAGAAGAGAGGAGAGAAGGGAAAGATAGGAGGAGAGAGGGGGGAGAGAGAAGGAAAAGAGAGAGAGAGAGAGAGAAGGAGAAGAGAGAGAGAAGAGAGAAAAGAGGAAGAGAGGAAGAGAGAGAGAAAAAAGAGAGGAAGAGAGATGAAGGAGAGAGAGGAAGAGAGATGAAGGGAGAGAGAGGAAGAGAGAGAGAGGAGTATTAAGAGAGAGAGGAAGAGACAGAAAGAGTAAGAGAGAGAGAGAGAGAGAGAGAGAGAATAGAGAGAGAGAAGAATAGAGAGAGAGAGGAAGAGAGGAAAAGAGACAGAGACGGAGAGATCCTGTTCTCACCTAGTGTGTGTGTATGCGTGTGTTTATGTAAGCAGTCCTTATTTCCCTTGTATGTACTACATATGTTTTGCATAAGTACCCTATCTCTTGGTTTCCACTGTACTGTCTTGTGTGCCTAAAATTATGTAAATTCACATAAAGATGTGAAATCCCGTATACATTGTGTGTGTTGTGTGTGTGTGTGTGTGTGTGTGTGTGTGTGTGTGTGTGTGTGTGTGTGTACATGTGTGTATATATGTGTGTGTGTGTGTGTGTGTGTGTGTGTTGTGTGTGTTGTGTGTGTGTATGTGTGTGCGTATGCATGTGTTTATGTAAGCAGTCCTTATTTCCCTCGTATGTACTACATATGTTTTGCATATGTACCCAATCTCTTGGTTCCCACTGTGCTATCTTGTGCCTAAAATTACGTTCAATTCTGTATGCTAGGCTTCACTAGGCTACCTCTCATACTAGGCTATCTATCATTAACTGCTTAACTCTCCTAAACCTCAATAAATTCTATTAAATGCCAGTAAATGCTGCTTATTCTAATTCTGATAGCTCGAGGAGAGTGACCCCCAATTTCCAGCTAGAGACTGGTGCTGACCCCATGCAACTCAAACTAGGTGAATATTACTTGCGGCTGGCAGTGGAGTAATGTTGTCGGCCTCCTGGGTCCCAGTATGAAAATGCTTGATGCTTCTCGGTAATTTTTCCACTAACTTCCTGTAGGCACTGTGGCCTCTAGCTCATCTAATTTTTTCACTCACTCACTGTATTTACTGACACATCTATACATATCTCTTATCTCCCTGGTCTTGAGTCGCACTTATTCTTCAAAATACCCCACTGCGTTATTATGGCAACACTATTTAGGCCTGACACAACCGTTCACCCTTCCAACGGCCCCCACTAAACACTTAGTCACTATTTCCTTTGTTTTCTTTTCTGTGATCACTTATATTTCCTTTTTTCGGGGCTTAAGTGATTATATGCACTCTTATGCGTGCACACTCCTATATCCCACACTCTATTCCTTATGGCACAGTCAGAAATTACCACCAAAACACGAGCTCAAACCGCGTGACTCCTCCACGAGTGTGTGTGTGTGTGTGTGTGTGTTAGTTACCATTTGGTCCTAGGCACATGTCGATTAGATACTAGGCCTGTTGTATGTGTATGCGTGTGCCTGTGTGTGTGTCTGTTTGTTTGTGTATGTGTGTGTGTGTGTGTGTGTGTGTGTGTGTGTGTGTGTGTGTGTGTATGTGTACTCACCTAATTGTACTCACCTAATTGTGGTTGCAGGGGTCGAGACTCAGCTCCTGGCCCCGCCTCTTCACTGATCGCTACTGGATCCTCTCTCTCTCTCTCTGCTTCCTGAGCTTTGTCATACCTCTTCTTAAAACTATGTATGGTTCCTGCCTCCACTACTTCACTTGCTAGGCTATTCCACTTGCTGACAACTCTATGACTAAAGAAATACTTCCTAACGTCCCTGTGACTCGTCTGAGTCTTCAGCTTCCAGTTGTGACCCCTTGTCCCTGTGTCTGGAACATCCTATCTCTGTCCACCTTGTCTATTCCCCGCAGTATCTTGTATGTCGTTGTCATGTCTCCCCTGACCCTTCTGTCCTCCAGTGTCGTCAGTCCGATTTCCCTTAACCTTTCCTCGTACGACATTCCCTTGAGCTCTGGGACTAGCCTTATTGCAAACCTTTGTACTTTCTCTAACTTCTTGACGTGCTTGACCAGGTGTGGGTTCCAGACTGGTGCTGCATACTCCAGTATGGGCCTAACATACACAGTGTACAGTGTCTTGAACGATTCCTTATTAAGGTATCGGAACGCTATTCTCAGGTTTGCAGGCGCCCGTATGCTGCAGCGGTTATTTGGTTGATGTGTGCCTCCGGTGATGTGCTCTGTGTTATGGTCACCCCAAGGTCTTTCTCCCTGAGTGAGGTCTGTAGTCTTTGGTCCACCTAGCCTATACTCTGTCTGCGGTCTTCTTTGCCCCTCCCCAATCTTCATGACTTTGCATTTGACTGGATTGAATTCGGAGAAGCCAGTTGCTGGACCACATGTCCAGCCTGTCCAGGTCTCTTTGCAGTCCTGCCTCATCCTCGTCCGATTTAATTCTTCTCATCAACTTCACGTCATCTGCGAAAAGGGACACTTCAGAGTCTATTCCTTCCATCATGTCGTTCACATATATCAAAATAGCACTAGTCCTAGAACTGACCCTGTGGGACCCCGCTCGTAACAGGCGCCCACTGTGATACCCTCTTCACGTTACCATGACTCGTTGCTGGCCTCCCTGTCAGGTATTCTTTATCCATTGCAGTGCCTCCCTTTTACGTGACGCCTGATCCTCCAGCTTCTGCACTAATCTCTTGTGGGGAACTGTGTCAAAGGCCATTCCTGCAGTCTAGGAAAACGCAATCTATCCACCCCTCTCTCTCGTGTCTTACTTCTGTTACCTTGTCATAAAACTCCAGGAGGTCTGTGATACAAGATTTGCCTTCCATGAACCCATGCTGGTTTTCATTTATAATCTTGTTCCTTTCCAGGTGTTCGACCACTCTCCTCCTGATAATCTTCTCCATGACTTTGCACACAATACATGTCAGAGACACAGGTCTGTAGTTTAGTGCCTCGTTTCTGTTTCCTTTCTTAAATATGGGGGCTACATTAGCTGTCTTCCATTTCTCAGGTAGTTGCCCAGTTTCAAGGGATGTGTTGAAGATTGTGGTTAGAGGCATGCACAGCATCTCTGCTCCTTCTCTAAGGACCCATGTGTGTGTGTGTGTGTGTGTCTTATCTGCCACTGTCTTGATCTTGTCTTCTCCCATCTTTCTCTTGTCTTCACATTCTCCTCTGTTTTTCTCCTCCTCCTCTTGTCTCTTCTCAACCCACCTGGTGCTAGAGCTTCATAACTGGCAGGAGCATCAGTCTTAATTTTTAATTACTGAGTTTGTATTATCAAAATTGAAAGTTTGACAATTAGAAGTTAAAGGAAAAGTTGAATTGTCATTACTTCTAATTAAAATAAGTTTAATAGTAATGACAATTCAACTTTTCCTCTTAATTTCTGATTGTCAAAGTTTCACAAATTAGAAGTATCTAAATCTAATATAGCTAAATGGGACGAAGATTGAATATTTCCATTTGATAAACAAATTTTCTCCTCAACAAATTCATAAACGTTACGCATTTTCTGGATGTTGGCTGAGGTGAGTCTCAGAAGCCAAGGTCAGATCTTCCTCATCAACCATTCTGTAATCTTCCTCATCAACCATTCTGTAATCAACAAGTTTTTAAAAGCCAGGCCTCAGCTGGTTTTTACACACCAGTTGTTTACACTTAATGACTCGTAAAGCAGTGGGATTCGAACTGAGGTGAATAATCAACGTATAGTGTAGTGTAGAAACCACTCCAGACTTGTCCTTTTTCTTATCACAAAAAAAATATATATGATTTTCTTATTTTGCTTTTGCCAAACGGGTGTTAATTCCCTTATTTTTCCTTCGCAAAAAATGGGGGGGGGTTGAATTCCCCCTTTTTTTTATCTTCACATAAGGAAGTATAATGCCATTTGTTTTTCTTTCACAAAAAAAGGGGTGAAATGCCCTTATGTTTCCTTGACAAAGAAGAGCGTAAAATGCCCTTTATATTCTTCACAAAATGGGTTATAATGCCTTCTTTTTCTCCAGCCTCACCAGTTGCATAATTCTCTCTCTCTCTCTCTCTCTCTCTCTCTCTCTTCTCTCTCTCTTCTCTCTCCCCTCTCTCTCCCCTCTCTCTCTCTCTATCTATCTATCTATCTATCTATCTATTCCTTTTCGTCCCTCCTCTTCCACCCCATTAACACTAATAAAGAGACACTCAAACCAATAATTAAAATATCTTTCATAATAGTTGCCAATGCAATATATCTTTCTGTAAATAAAATAACAAGGAAATAAGTTTGTCAGTAAATAATCTCTCTAGCAAAAAAAAAAAAATGGTTCCTTGTCGGTTTAAATATCAGTAAATTCCCATATCTCGTGTTGACATTGTATATTCCTCTACCTCGTGTTTACACTGTATATTCCTCTACCTCGTGTTTACACTGTATATTCCTCTACCTCGTGTTTACACTCTATAATCCTCTACTTCGTGTTTACACTGTATATTCCTCTACCTCGTGTTTACATTGTATATTCCTCTACCTCGTGTCTACACTGTATATTCCTCAACCTCGTGTTTACACTGTATATTCCTCTACCTCGTGTTTAACAAATGTATATTCCTCTACCTCGTGTTTAAATTTTTTAATCCTCTACTTCGTGTTTACACTGTATATTCCTCTACCTCGTGTTTACATTGTATATTCCTCTACCTCGTGTCTACACTGTATATTCCTCAACCTCGTGTTTACACTGTATATTCCTCTACCTCGTGTTTACACTGTATATTCCTCTACTTCGTGTTTACATTGTATATTCCTCTACCTCGTGTCTACACTGTATATTCCTCAACCTCGTGTTTACACTGTATATTCCTCTACTTCGTGTTTACATTGTATATTCCTCTACCTCGTGTTTACACTGTATATTCCTCTACTTCGTGTTTACATTGTATATTCCTCTACCTCGTGTTTACACTGTTATTCTCTACTTCGTGTTTACATTGTATATTTTCCCCTACCTCGTGTCTACACTGTATTTTTCCTCTACTTCGTGTTTACATTGTATTTTTCCTCACCTGTGTCTACACTGTATATTTTCCCCAACCTCGTGTTTACACTGTATATTCCTCTACCTCGTGTTTACACTGTATATTCCTCTACTTCGTGTTTACATTGTATATTCCTCTACCTCGTGTTTACACTGTATATTCCTCTACTTCGTGTTTACACTATATATTCCTCTACCTCGTGCTTACACTGTATATTCATCTGCCTCGTGTTTACACTGTATATTCCTCTACCACGTGTTTACACAATATATTCCTGTACCTCGTGTTTACACTGTATATTCCTCTACCTCGTGTCTACACTGTATATTCCTCAACCTCGTGTTTACACTGTATATTCCTCTACCTCGTGTTTACACTGTATATTCATCTGCCTCGTGTTTACACTGTATATTCCTCTACCTCGTGGTCACATTGCAAGAGGCCAATCATTTCTCACGCTTTTTCAGATGCAACGTATCATAACTCGAGACAATATTTGCATCAAATTAAGAATCCACTACCGACAAGTTGATGAACAAGACACATGTGCCACACCTGGGTATCTCAGAAATAAATTTATGATACCCAAGTGTTGCATATGTGTTTTGTTCATCTCGTTGTTTGTAAAGAGAGAACGACACCCCCAACTTCCGTGAACCCTCATCTCAAACAGGGTGCTGCACCTCAAACAAGGTGCTGCACCTCAAACAAGGTGCTGCACCTCAAACAAGGTGCTGCACCTCAAACAAGGTGCTGCACCTCAAACAAGGTGCTGCACCTCAAACAAGGTGCTGCAAGGTGACAAACACAAGAAATGTAATAACTTTATATTATTACTTCAGTAAAGTGTTAATAAGACTTTATTAAAGCAGTGATAAAGGCTTCACGATGTTCATCTGATGTTTCGTTGCCTCTTCTACCTGGGTGATGGTAGATTATTTGTCAGTAAAAATATGAAAACTTTCAGCGTAGATCTACGTCCATTAGACGACCCACTCAGAGCAACGATACAGAGACATGATACAAAATGCCGACAAGATGAAAAAAAAGACACAAATGCAGTTAAGGGAAATCGACCTGACAGCACTCGAAAACAGGAAGGATATGGGAGACATGATGACGACATATAAAATACTGAGAGGAATTGACAAGGTGGATAAGGACAGGATGTTTGAGATGGGACACATCATCAAGGGGTTACAACCGGAAGTTGAAGATTCAGATGAGTCACAGGGATGTTAGGAAGTATTTCTTCAGCCACAGATTTGTCAGGAAGTGGAGCAATCTGGAGAGTGATGTAGCAGAGGCAAGATTCATATAATAGCCTTAAGAAGAGGTATCATAAAGCACATGGAGCAGGGAGAGAATGAACCTAATAGCGACCAGCAAAAAGGTGGGCCCAAGAGCTACTCGACCCCTGCAACCACAGATAGGTGAGTACACCACACACACACACACACACCACAGGGAGATCGACTGGGAAAACCTGGAGCCACATGGGGGTCCCGAAACATGGAGAGCCAGGATGTTGGACGTGGTGCTGGAGAACCTCATGCACCAACATGTTAAGGACACTACCAGAGTGAGAGGGGAGGATGAACCAGCAAGATTGGACCTTGTGTTCACCCTGGGCAGCTCAGACATTGAGGACATCAAGTATGAGAGTCCCCTAGGAGCTAGCGACCACGTGGTTCTGTGCTTTGAATACATAGTAGAGCTGCAATTGGAGAGAATAACAGGAGTTGAATGGGAAAAGCCTGACTATAAAAGAGGGGACTACATAGGGTTGAAGAACTTCCTGCGGGAGGTCCAGTGGGACAGAGAAACTGGCAGGAAAGCCAGTAAATGAAATGATGGAATATGTAACAACAAAATGCAAGGAGGCAGTGGAAAAGTTTATTCCCAAGGGCAACAGTAACAATGGGAAGACCGGGACGAGCCCCTGGTTTACCCGACGGTGTAAGGAGGCAAAAACAAAGTGCAATAGAGAATGGAAAAAGTACAGAAGGCAGAGAACACACGAAAATAGGGAGATCAGTCGCAGAGCCAGGAATGAGTATGCACAGGTAAGGAGGGAGGCCCAGCGACAGTATGAAAATGACATAGCATCGAGAATCAAGACTGACCCGAAACTGTTGTATAGCCACATCAGGAGGAAGACAACAGTCAAAGACCAGGTGATCAGATTAAGGACAGAAGGTGGAGAACTCATAAGAAATGATCAGGAGGTATGTGAGGAGCTGAACAGGAGATTTAAGGAAGTTTTTACAGTAGAGACAGGAAGGGCTGTGGGAAGACAGCACAGAAGGGAACATGAAGAGGGAATATACCAACAAGTGTTGGATGACATACGAACAACCGAGGAGGAGGTGAAGAAGCTCTTAACTGACCTTGACACCTCAAAGGCGATGGGACCGGACAACATCTCCCCATGCGTCCTTAGAGAAGGAGCAGAGATGCTGTGCGTGCCTCTAACCACAATCTTCAACACATCCCTTGAAACTGGGCAACTACCTGAGAAATGGAAGACAGCTAATGTAGTCCCCATATTTAAGAAAGGAAACAGAAACGAGGCACTAAACTACAGACCTGTGTCTCTGACATGTATTGTGTGCAAAGTCATGGAGAAGATTATCAGGAGGAGAGTGGTCAAACACCTGGAAAGGAACAAGATTACAAATGAAAACCAGCATGGGTTCATGGAAGGCAAATCCTGTATCACAAACCTCCTGGAGTTTTATGACAAGGTAACAGAAGTAAGACACGAGAGAGAGGGGTGGGTAGATTGAGTTTTCCTAGACTGCAGGAAGGCCTTTGACACAGTTCCCCACAAGAGATTAGTGCAGAAGCTGGAGGAGCAGGCGCATGTAAAAGGGAGGGCACTGCAATGGATAAGGGAATACCTGACAGGGAGGCAGCAACGAGTCATGGTAAGTGAAGAGGTATCACAGTGGGCGCCTGTTACGAGCGGGGTCCCACAGGGGTCAGTTCTAGGACTAGTGCTATTTTTGATATATGTGAACGACATGATGGAAGGAATAGACTCTGAAGTGTCCCTGTTCGCAGATGATGTGAAGTTGATGAGAAGAATTAAATCGGACGAGGATGAGGCAGGACTGCAAAGAGACCTGGACAGGCTGGACATGTGGTCCAGTAACTGCCTTCTCGAATTCAATCCAGCCAAGTGCAAAGTCATGAAGATTGGGGAGGGCCAAAGAAGACCGCAGACAGAGTATAGGCTAGGTGGACAAAGACTACAGACCTCACTCAGGGAGAAAGACCTTGGGGTGACCATAACACCGAGCACATCACCAGAGGCACACATCAACCAAATAACTGCTGCAGCATGCGGGCGCCTTGCAAACCTGAGAATAGCGTTCCGATACCTTAATAAGGAATCGTTCAAGACACTGTACACTGTGTATGTTAGGCCAATACTGGAGTATGCAGCACCAGTCTGGAACCCACACCTGGTCAAGAACGTCAAGAAGTTAGAGAAAGTACAAAGGTTTGCAACAAGGCTAGTCCCAGAGCTCAAGGGAATGTCGTACGAGGAAAGGTTAAGGGAAATCGGACTGACGACACTGGAGGACAGAAGGGTCAGGGGAGACATGATAACGACATACAAGATACTGCGGGGAATAGACAAGGTGGACAGAGATAGGATGTTCCAGAGAGGGGACACAGGGACAAGGGGTCACAACTGGAAGCTGAAGACTCAGACGAGTCACAGGGACGTTAGGAAGTATTTCTTCAGTCATAGAGTTGTCAGCAAGTGGAATAGCCTAGCAAGTGAAGTAGTGGGGGCAGGAACCATACATAGTTTTAAGAAGAGGTATGACAAAACGCAGGAAGCAGAGAGAGAGAGGATCCAGTAGCGATCAGTGAAGAGGCGGGGCCAGGAGCTGAGTCTCGACCCCTGCAACCACAATTAGGTGAATTAGGTGAGTACACACCAGCATGTTTACAAGTGTTACTCAGCTGATGAATATAACCAAAACGAAACTTAGCCGCGTCCTTAAAGCAGAAAAATATATTTGAATGTTTATATCAAAAATTGTAATGTTACTTTTTTAATTTATACAAATAATATTACAATTGCAAATTAGCTAGCAGTTGATGTAGCATAAAAACTCGAACATGAATTAATTTCACACTGATGCTGAATCCCTTTTTTAATATATATATAAAAAAGTGCATAGGAAACCATTAGGTCTTCAGGAAACACTTAAGGGAAAACATTAATATATGTAAAGATGTTTAAAATGCATGAAAATTATTATCGGTAACTGTAAACAAAAAAAATAAGAGAGAATGAAGGAAGGATGTTAGGATAATTAGAATATTTTGCTTAGAAACTGTTTTATCTACTTCTAAGAGGCTATGGGTCTCAACCCACACTTGTACTAGAGGACCCCATTCTCTCTCTCTCTTCTCTCTCTCTCTCTCTCTCTCTCTCTCTCTCAGTTCAACGTAGTCTCTTATGTCACATGACTTGTTGACGGCGATTAGATGCAGCCTAGGTCTGGTTATTACATCTCCTATTATTCTGTTTCCCTCTTTCTGTACGCTCTGACGCCCTACCCTACCATACATGGGGAGTGGTGAGGATGGTTGGTGGGTGGGTGGCAGACGGACCGGTGCCTCTCATATCTGAGAAAGGCTGTGGCTGGTGTCACCACGCTAACTTACTCTCAGAAAACTCCCCCTCATTTTTTCTGTTGCTACTCTTGCGACATTGCATAGTTCTTGATGACGCAAAGAGACGTGTGAATGTACTTGAGCTGAAGATTGCCTTCACCTGTGGCTTGTCTTGCAGTGTTAAGCTCGCCTGTCTCGCCGTCTCCCAAGATAGGGTGACCCTCCCTTAGAAAAAAGAAGACATTCAGTAGCTGTCTTGCGAGAAGTGCACAGACATCACGATTCAAATGATCCTCTGAGCTATAACATCCCCTCCCCTCCTTCACAGTACGATCGCCGTACTTCCTACCTCCATAACATGGAGGGATAGACTCAGAAGTGTCCCTGTTCGCATATGATGTGAAGTTAATGAGGAGAATTAAATCAGATGAGGACCAGGCAGGACTTCAAAGAGACCTGGACATACTGGACACCTTGTCCAGCAACTGGCTTCTCGAATTTAACCCTGCCAAATGAAAAGTCATGAAGATCGGGGAAGGGCAAAGAAGACTGCAGACAGAGTATAGGCTAGGTGGCCAACGACTGCAAACCTCGCTCAAGGAGAAAGATCTAGGGGTGAGTATAACGCTGAGCAAGTCTCCGGAAGCACACATCAACCAGATAACTGCTGCAGCATATGGGCGCCTGGCAAACCCGAGAATAGAGTACCGATACCTTAGTAAGGAATCTTTCAAGACACTGTACACCGTGTACGTCAGGCCCATACTGGAGTATGCAGCACCAGTTTGGAACCCACACCGGGTCAAACACGTCAAGAAATTAGAGAAAGTGCAAAGGTTTGTGACAAGGTTAGTTCCAGAGCTAAGGGGAATGTCCTATGTAGAAAGGTTAAGGGAAATCGGCCTGACGACACTGGAGGACAGGAGGGTCAGGGGAGACATGATAAGGACATACAAAATACTGCATGGAATAGACAAGGTGGACAGAGACAGGATGTTCCAGAGAGGGGACACAGAAACAAGGGGTTACACTTGGAAGTTGAAGACTCAGATGAATCACAGGGATGTTAAGAAGTGTTTCTTCAGTCATAGAGTAGTCAGGAAGTGGAATAGTCTAGCAATTGATGTAGTGGAGGCAGGAACCATACATAGCTTTAAGACGAGGTATGATAAAGTTCATGGAGCAGGGAGAGAGAGGACCTAGTGAAGAGGCGGGGCCAGGAGTCTCGACCCCTGCAGCCACAATTAGGTGAATACAAATGTTACATTGCTCATTTCTCCAACAGCACCTCAAATCCCTATAACCACGTGTCTCTACTCACTCTGATCACACACCTGTGCAGGAGTTTAAGACCCCTACCACTTAAAAACCTTTACCTTTCCTGAGATGACCAATTCCCCATCATTCTCCCCAGATCTGTACAGTTTCCTGGTCTTCATATCGCTCCATCCTTACTGAATGCCTAAGCCACGTCACTAAGCCTTCCTCTCCTCGTTGAATAAAACCCTTCATAACTCAACAATGTCTTCCAGTGTATACTCTAAGAATTAATTACATAATACTCATATAACCCTCCCGCAGGATACTGAAACTGATCATTGTTCAATCACTGTATTGTGCCTTTTTATTGTTGCATAATACTGACACTACACGAGGCTCTCAAACGTGACATCCTCCTCCTCACTGCAACGTTTAATACCCATACCTCACATGCATACCAAGAGGTTGGTACTTTTACACAAATAACCCGCACATAGGAGAATAAAACTCATGACGACGTTTCGGTCCAACTTGAACCATTAACTAGTTATATCTAGAGATGTTAAGTAGACTAGCCATCTTCAATACGGACTTGCTAGTTTCAGCGTTAGAAACTTCAAATCTGTCAGTTGACCTATACGCTCAAATTTATATTAAGATATAACTATAGTTACTCATTAGCAAAGGCTCATACTTTAAACTTAAAGACCGAATCCCTACACATATATCCTCAAATATTGTCCCTCGTTATTAATGTTCGAATTGTTCGTTGTGGTATATTGACCGTTCTAAAATAAGTCTTTCTTCAACATTTTTCTTCCCGAAATTTGAGAGCATTCGCTTAGGAACAAATATTCATTTAGTTCTTGTGAATTTCAGTCTGAATAAATGCTCCAATTCTCTCAAATTATCTAGGGGATTAAATGTGTTGAAATCTCTCCAACAAATCGGAGGACCAGAGGATTAGCCAGACACCAAAGTTAAACAACAATACAGGAAAAAATGGCTTACTGATTAAATAATTTATATATTTTTTTTCATATTTTTACTTTTATTTATTGTGGTGTCTGACTAGGTTTTTTTTTTTTCCTGACTAGGTTATTACTATTTGGTTATGGATCAAAATTTTTTTCTTCAGTAATATATACATAGAATATTTATCGTTTGAATTTGTTAAAAACTTGTATCATATAAGTATTACTGAGTAATTTTCATAGCACTTTTTCCTTATGTAATTTTCCTACCAAAAAAAAAAAATTGGCTATGAAATTTTTGCTTCATTTAGTCTTCAAGAAAAATGTGTCGCCTCTATAAGGTAATGAAAGATTAATTTTGAAGTTATTCATTATCATTCAGATTATATTATTTTGGTGTAGTTGCCTTGTAAATAGTTTAATATTTTATCTCGCATGATCTAGTGATATTATACCAAGAGAGTATTTAAATATAGTTTTAATATAATATAAAATCTGATGATATATTAAAAAATCTCCGAAACGTCAAATGTCTTAAATAAACTGGATGTCCTGAGAAGATGATAATTTTTCTGACAGCTTTGGTCCTACTTTATATATCTGTGTGTGTATATATATATATAATATATATATATAAATATATATATATATATATATATATATATATATATATATATATATATATATATATATTATATATATACGTAAAATTGGTCAATTAGCAATAACTCATTTACAATTAAGGCCTTTCTAAAATTTTCTCTTATACGTTTAATTTTTTTTTCATTTATGTTACTGTAAAAAAAATAATAATTTTTTATCAAAAGAACCTTAGAAAACTTACCTAACCTTAATATAACAAGCGCAATTTAATTTAGCCTAATCCAACTAAATATATTTTAGATAAGTTTACAGTAATTTAATAATAAAAAAACACAATGAAATATATTATTTCGTTAGGATCAGAATGATTTTTGCGAAATTATTGCATACACAAATTTTCGCTTGCCTTATTCGGCAAGAAGAGCATTGCTATTTAAGCTTAAATAGCAAGTTTTACCTTTTCGATGACATTATATATATATATTAATATATATTTTATATATATATATATATATATATATATATTATATATATATATATATATATATATTTATATATATATTATATATATATATATATATATATATATATATATATATATATATATATATATATATACATATATATATATGTCGTGCCGAATATATAAAACTGGTCAATTAGCAAGAACTAATTTAAAATTAAGTCCTTTCTAAAAATTTCTCTTATACGTTTAAAGATATATTTTTTTCATTGATGTTAATGTAAAAGTTTTTAATTTTGCACCAAAAGAATCTTAGAAAACTTACCTAACCTTATTCTAACAAGAGCAATTTATTTTAGCCTAATCTTATTAAATATATTTTTAAAACGTTTACAGTAATTTAATACTAAACAAACACAATGATATATATTTTTATCGTTAGGTTTAGAATGATTTTGGCGAAATTATTGTATACACAAATTTTCGCTTGTCTTATATAGCAAGATGAGCGTTGCTATTTAAGCCAAGATGGCAAGTTCTGCCTATTCGGCACGACATATATATATATATATTTATATATATATATATATATATATATATATTTTATATATATATATATATATATATTATATATATATTTTATATATATATAACCTTTAGTGCAAATTGTGGAACCAGTAACCTCGGAGAAGTGGATAAAAAGGCTTCGATGAAGAATATTTGCATTTCTTCCTGAAGCCGTTTGAATATTCCACTTCCCCTACCACCACATTTTTTTAATAATTTTTTACCCGTAGGCGTATTGTATTACATAATATGGTACACAAGACTTAAAAGAATACATTGCTGGTACAAAGATGGTTTATACAATACATGATATGTATGCATAAGTGATATGTATGTATATTGAATGTGGGCTAGAAGGGAAGATGGAGGGATTTAGTAGAAAAAGTTAAGGAAAGAGGAAATGAAAGAAAAAAGAAAGTAAAGATGGAGAGATGGGTATGAGAGAGTTGAGGTAGGAGAGAGTGGGAAAGGAAGAAAGGGATGGAAAAATATAATGAAGGAAATATGAAAAAAGGGAAACTTCTTTCGTGTATGAGGGAGACAGGTGAGGCAATGGAAGGAGAGAAAGAAAAGGAGAAAGGTAGGAGAAGGGGGAAGAAAATGAGAAGCAGCAGTAGGAGGAAAAAGGATGGGGGCAAAAGAAGAATAGGGAAGAGGAAACGGAAGAGTATAATAAGGATTGAAGGAAACAAGGAAGAGAAAAAAAGAGAAAGGGGTATTAGGGAAGGAAGAAGAAAAAGGTATAGTGAAGTGGAAGAAGGTAAAGAAAGGGGAGAAGGATTAAATAGGAGGTAGGCGAAAGGTAAGAGAAGACAGGTAGAGAAAGCTACGGGAATAAATGCAGTATGTTAACTTAATGTTAATCTGTTCCTCTACCCTATTCTAGTTTTTAATTAACTTTCTCTTTCCCAATTGCCCTCCGGGTCTTTAGCGAGTTCGTTCGCTGGCGGCCGTAAAGGAGAGGCTTTGCATTCTCAATGAGTGTGCTGGCATTATTACGCACTCTCGCAATTACAGAATCGCTGTAAATGTCTTCCAAGTTCATCAGTTGTGACTATCTCTGGAAGACTGCCCCTTATCCCAAGTATGTATGTATGTATGCATATATATGTATATATATATATATATATATTATATATATATATATATATATATATATATATATATATATATATATATATATATATATATATATATGGTTGTTGTTATTGATCAATACCACTTTTTCCTTGGGTACAATAATATAATATGCTGCTTGTTGAGCTAGTACACAAACAGGGAGTAGAATGAAATTAGCTCAGAGGCGTCCACACCACCGTTGGTCCTTCGATGGTGGGTGCAACATCTAGCTTGGCTGGATGCACCATTGTTAAGGATTGTGTGGTCTAGTGGTCTAAAGCGTCATGCATTATCTCTCACCATGAGGCGGGCCAAAACAACATGGGTTCGACTCCTTAGCTAACGCAGTGTTGTTATATATATATATATATATATAATATATATATATATATATATATATATATATATATATTATATATATATATATATACAAACACTGATTTTCTGGCTGAAGGAGACTCGAACCTACGAACCTTAGGAGCTTTACCAATCTACCCACACTGGAAAATACCTTGGCGTGTAGCATGCGCTACACGTTTGATCCAAGGCAGCCAGCTTTCAGGGAGAAGGCTTACAGCTTTTCATCTCATCCGCTGCATGCATCAGCCTTACTAGAGATTTGAACAATGCAAGGAAATCGCGAGAGCATGCGAAATATACACAAACACTGATCTCTGGCTGAAGGAGACTCGAACCTACGAACCTTAGGACAAGGTACGTATGCTCTCGCGAATTCCTTGCATTGTTCAAATCTCTAGTAAGGCTGATGCATGCAGGGGATGAGATGAAAAGCTGTAAGCCTTCTCCCTGAAAGCTGGCTGCCTTGGATCAAACGTGTAGCGCATGCTACACGCCAAGGTATTGTTCAGTGTGGGTAGATTGGTAAAGCACTGCGTACCTTGTCCTAAGGTTCGTAGGTTCGAGTCTCCTTCAGCCAGAGATCAGTGTTTGTGAATATTTCGCATGCTCTCGCGAATTCCTTGCGTTGTTCAAATCTCTAGTAAGGCTGATGCATGCAGGGAATGAGATGAAAAGCTGTAAGCCTTCTCCCTGAAAGCTGGCTGCCTTGGATCAAACGTGTAGCGCATGCTACACGCCAAGGTATTGTCCAGTGTGGGTAGATTGGTAAAGCACTGCGTACCTTGTCCTAAGGTTCGTAGGTTCGAGTCTCCTTCAGCCAGAGATCAGTGTTTGTATATATTTCGCGTGCTATCGTGAATTCCTTGCATATATATATATATATATATATATATATATATATATATATATATATATATATATATATATATATATATATATTTCAGCAAGTCGGCCGTCTCCCACAGAGGCAGGGTGACCCAAAAAGAAAGAAAATCCCCAAAAAGAAAATACTTCCATCACCATTCAACGCTTTCACCTCACTCACACATAATCACTGTTTTTGCAGAGGTGCTCAGAATACAACAGTTTAGAAATATATACGTATAAAAATACACAATATATCACTCCAAACTGCCCATATCCCAAACCCTTCCTTTAGAGTGCAGGCATTGTACTTCCCATTTCCAGGACTCAAGTCCGGTTAATAAAATAAATAGTTTCCCTGAATCCTTTCACTAAATATTACCCTGCTCACACTCCAGCAGCTCGTCAGGTCCCAAATACCATTCGTCTCCATTCACTCCTATCTAACACGCTCACGCATGCTTGCTGGAAGTCCAAACCCCTCGCCCACAACACCTCCTTTACCCCCTCCCTCCAACCTTTTCGAGGACGACCCATACCTCGCCTTCCTTCCCTTACAGACTTATACGCTCTCCATGTCATTCTACTTTGATCCATTTTCTCTAAATGACCAAACCACCTCAACAACCCCTCTTCTGCCCTCTGACTAATACTTTTATTAACTCCACACCTTCTCCTAATTTCCACACTCCGAATTTTCTGCATAATATTTACACCACACATTGCCCTTAGACAGGACATCTCCACTGCCTCCAACCGCCCCCTCACTGCTGCATCCACAACCCAAGCTTCACACCCATATAAGAGTGTTGGTACTACTATACTTTCATACATTCCCTTCTTTGCCTCCATAGATAACATTTTTTGCTTCCACATATACCTCAACACACCACTCAACCTTTTTTCCTTCATCAATTCTATGGTTAACCTCATCCTTCATAAATCCATCCGCTGACACATCAACTCCCAAATATCTGAGAACATTCACTTCTTCCATACTCCCTCTCTTCAATTTGATATCCAGTTTTTCTTTATCTAAATCATTTGTAACACTCTTATCTATGTTCACTTTCAACTGTCTACCTTTACACACACTCCCAAACTCGTCCACTAACCTTTGCAACTTTTCTTTAGAATCTTCCATAAGCACAGTATCATCAGCAAAAAGTAACTGTGTCAACTCCCATTTTGAATTTGATTCCCCATAATTTAATCCCACCCCTCTTCCCAGTACCCTAGCGCATATATATATATGCATATATATATATATATATATATATATATATATATATATATATATATATATATATATATATATATATATATATATCGTACCGAATAGGTAAAACTGGCCACTTAGCAAAAACTCATTTAAAATTAAGTCCTTTCTAAAATTTTCTCTTATACATGTAAATATATATTTTTTCATTTACGTTAATGCAAAATTAATAATTTTGCACCAAAAGAACCTTAGAAAACTTACCTAAACTTATTATAACAAGCACAATTTAATTTTGCTAATCCAGCTAAATATATTTTAGATAAATTTACAGTAATTTAATAATAAACAAACACAACGAAATATAAATTTTTCGTAAAGTTCAGAAGAATGTTTGCGAAATTATTGCCATGGGAATTTTGTTTATTGCAATAACTTAGGAAAGTCAATCTGAATATAATGAGAGAAAAATTTCTCACTGAATTTACGCAGTATTAAATCAATTTTAGCTGATCTATGATATATTTAGAAGAATTTGTCTGTAAAAATACATTAGGTTAGGGTAGGTTAAATGCTAACCGCCCTTTCGTGTATAAAAACATACCTAGTTGAATGAATCTTATCAAAGCCAGCTGGTCCAGTGGTTAACGCATTGGCCTGTGAGTTTTAGGACTCACCTGTCATGAGTTCAAGTCCCATCCGTTCTGTAGGGCTTTAATGAGTACTTAATAAAGCGCATATCGAGCCTCCACCATTCCTTTCACTGCATGACCTACATGGGTTTAGCGATTCACCTAAATAACGATAATAATCAGACAATATTTTGAGCGAAACGTTGAAAGTAGGGAGACTGGTTTAGGCCAGATAATTAGTTGTTCCAGCTAACAAGTAATCCGTCAGAGCAGTGTCAGGAGGGCGGGCTGGAGACGCTGTGTTGTGATTCTCAAACCACAGATACAAGCTTCTTCAAAGAAGGCGCCGAGCCCTTGCAATTATCTCATTAAGGTTTAACCGCTGTCTGTCCACAAGGCAAACTGGTCGTGGGCATCCTGCCAGCTTCCAGGGCTCGCAGGACTGCGGCTCTTGCGCACGCCTTCCCGAAGAGCAGATCTTGTGTGGCCTCCAGGGCTCTCTAATTCCGACAGTGGTGGTGTAGATGGTAATTGTTGGTGTTGACGGTTGTGAGTGGGTTGGCTGGTTGTGGGGGGAGGGGTTCAATACTGGCAGTGGTAGTGGTTGGTGGCGTTGGCGGTAGTGGTAGTGGTTGGTAGTATTGGCGGTGGTGGTCTGGATAGTGACTTTTAATGCTGATGACGGTGGTGTTGTTGCTGATTTTTTAAGTGGTAATGGCGACGATAATGATGGTGATGGCGCTGGTGGTGGTGCTGAAGGTGGCTCTGGTGGTGGTGCTACTGCTGGCGCTGGTGCTGGTGGTGTAGGTGTCTAAAACTTTTGGAAATGCTATATATATTTCCATCTATTGTTGTAAAGCTGTGGTATTTGACAGACTGTCTCAAGACCAGTGGATTCTCTCTCTCTCTCTCTCTCTCTCTCTCTTCTCTCTCTCTCCTCTCTCTCTCTCTCTTCTCCTTCTCTCTCTCTCTCTCTCTCCTCTCTCTCTCTCTTCTCTCGCTCTCTTTCTCTTTCTCTCTCTCTTTCTCTTTCTCTTTCTCTCCTTCTCTTTCTCTCTTTCCTTCTCTCTCATTTTTCTTCCACCTCAAGAGGCGCACCGACCACATCCACTCATCACCAAGGAATGGGAGGTGATAATCTACCCACTTCCCGAAATCGGTTAACCTGACTCCACTCTCGGGACAGAATCCTGCCGCCGGAGAGATGGTCAGCTCCTCTAAATACTTTATTATATAAATACGTAAATAATATAGCGCAGTCAGTGCTCATACAGATAGGTTTTAGAGTGAATGATTAGGAAATACGTCAAGCAACGTGTGTGTGTGTGTGTGTACTCACCTATTTGTACTCACCTATTTGTGGTTGCAGGGGTCGAGTCCTAGCACCTGGCCCCGCCTCTTCACCGGTTGCTACTAGGCCCTCTCTCTCCCCGCTCCATGAGCTTTATCAAACCTCGTCTTAAAACTGTGTATGGTTCCTGCCTCCACTACGTCATTTTCTAGGCTATTCCACTGCCTTACAACTCTATGACTGAAGAAATACTTCCTACTATCTCTCTGACTCATTTGTGTCTTCAACTTCCAATTGTGGCCTCTGTTTCTGTGTCCCCTCCCTGGAACATCCTGTCTTTGCCACTTGTCTATTCCACGCAGTATTTTATATGTCGTTATCATGTCTCCCCTGCCCTCCTGTCCTCCAGTGTGTCAGGCCGATTTCCCTTAATCTTTCCTCATAGGACATTCCCCTTAGCTCTGGAACTAACCTTGTCGCAAACCTTTGTACTTTCTCTAGTTTCTTGACGTGCTTTATCAAGTGCGGGTTCCAAACAGGTGCTGCATACTCCAGTATGGGCCTGACATACACGGTGTACAGTGTCTTGAATGATTCCTTACTAAGGTATCGGAAGCTGTCTCAGGTTGCCAGGCGCCCATATGCTGCGCAGTTATCTGATTGATGTGTGCTTCCGGAGACATGCTCGGTGTTATACTCACCCCAAGATCTTTCTCTCCTTGAGTGAGGTTTGCAGTCTTTGGCCACCTAGCCTATACTCTGTCTGTGGTCTTCTGTGCCCCTCCCCCATCTTCATAACTTTGCATTTGGCAGGATTAAATTCGAGAAGCCATTTGCTGGACCAGGTGTCCAGTCTGTCCAGGTCTCTTTGAAGTCCTGCCTGGTCCTCATCAGATTTAATTCTCCTCATTAACTTCACATCATCTGCAAACAGGGACACTTCTGAGTCTAACCCTTCCGTCATGTCGTTCACATATACCAAAATAGCACTGGTCCTAGGACCGACCCCTGTGGGACCCCGCTCGTCACAGGTGCCCACTGTGATACATCATTACGTACCATGACTCGTTGTTGCCTCCCTGTCAGGTATTCTCTGATCCATTGCAGTGCCCTTCCTGTTATATGCGCCTGATGCTCTAGCTTCTGCACTAATCTCTTGTGAGGAACTGTGTCAAAGCCTTCTGCAGTCCAAGAAGATGCAATCAAACCCACCCCTCTCTCTCTTGTCTTACTTCTTATTTTATCATAAAACTCCAGAAGGTTTGTGACACAGGATTTGCCTTCTGTGAATCCGTGCTGGTTGGCATTTATACTCCTGTTCCGTTCCAGGTGCTCCACCACTCTCCTCCTGATAATCTTCTCCATAATTTTGCGTACTATACACGTCAATGACACAGGTCTATAGTTTAGTGCCTCTTTTCTGTCTCCTTTTTTAAAAATGGGAACTACATTTGCCGTCTTCCATACCTCAGGTAGTTGCCCAGTTTCCAGGGATGTGTTGAAGATTGTGGTAAGTGGCACGCACAACATATCTGCTCCCTCTCTAAGGACCCACGGGGAGATGTTGTCTGGTCCCATTGCCTTTGAGGTATCGATGTCCCTTAGCAGTTTCTTCACCTCCTCCTCATCTGTATGTATGTCGTCCAACACTTGTTGGTGTATTCCTTGCTGGTGTCCCCATCTGGTCTGTCCCCCCAGAGTCCTTCCTGTCTCTACTGTAAATACTTCCTTAAATCTCGTGTTGAGCTCCTCACATACCTCTTGATCGTTTCTTGTGAGTTTCTCCACCTTCTTTCCTCAGCCTTATCACCTGGTCCTTGACTGTTGTCTTCCTCCTAATGTGGCTAATACAGCAGTTTCGGGTCAGATTTGACTTTCGATGCTATGTCGTTTTCATACTGTCGCTGGGCCTCCCTCCTTATCTGTGCATACTCGTTTTCTGGCTCTTCTACTAATCTCCTTGTTTTCCTGGGTCCTATGCCTCCTGTACCTTTTCCATTCTCTGTTGCACTTAGTTTTTGCCTCCCTACACCTTCGGGTAAACCAAGGACTCGTTTTGGTCTTCCTATTATTTCCGTTTCCCTTGGGAACAAAACTTTCCTCTGCCTCCTTGCACTTTGTTGCCACATATTCCATCATCTTGTTTACTGATTTTCCTACCATTTCTCTGTCCCACTGAACCTCCTGCAGGAAGTTTCTCATACCTGTGTAGTCCCCCCTTTTATTGTTTGGCCTTTTCCCTTCAGTTCCTGTTACCTTCTCCACTTGTAACTCTACTATATAGTCAAAACTCAGAACCACATGATCGCTAGCTCCAAGGGGCCTCTCATAAGTGATGTCCTCAATGTCTGAACTGCTCAGGGTGAACACAAGATCCAGTCTTGCTGGCTCATCCTCCCCTCTCTCTCTGGTTGTGTCCCTGACATGTTGATGCATGAGGTTTTCAAGTACCACATCCATCATCTTGGCTCTCCATGTTTCGGGACCCCCATGTGGCTCCAGGTTTTCCCAGTCGATCTCCTGTGGTTGAAATCGCCCATTACCAGTAACTTTGCTCTGCTCGAGTGAGCTCTTCTTGCCACCTCAGCCAGTGTGTCCACCATCACCCTGTTGTTTTCTTCGTACTCCTCTCTTGGCCTCCTGCAGTTCTGTGGTGGGTTATACATCACTCCAATGACTACTTTATGTTCTCCGGACTGAATTGTACCTACAATGTAGTCTCTTTCTCCAATCATGTCCATGCCTTCCATTTCCTCAAATCCCCATCGGTGTTTTATGAGCAGTGCACCCCTCCTCCCCCTCTACTCCTTCTATCTTTCCTCAGGATCTGATATCCTGTTGGGAAGATTGTGTCTGTTATTGTCTCAGCGAGTTTGTTTCTGTGACTGCTATGATGTCTGGGGATTTTTCACTGATTCTTTCCTTCCACTCCTCATGTTTATTCATTATTCCATCCGCGTTTGTGTACCAAACCTTTAGTTTCTTTTCTATCATTGTGGTCATGCAAGAATATTGGGGTTGGGGAGCGAGAGCCTTGTGGGGGCCTATATGGGGCTGTGGTGTAGGTGGGGTTTGTGTTGATGGGGGGTGGGGTCAGAATGCCCATAAGGGACAGCTGTTGGGGTGAGGTTTGTGATATGGGGATTGGTGGCAGAGGGAACAGTGAGTGTGTTGTAGTATAGGTTGCTCAGTTGCGTTGGGAATGTCGCGGGTGGAGTCTTTTGGTGGGAGATTCTGTGGGGTGTGTTTGCCCTTCCTCCTGTGTCTGGGTCCTGCTCATTTTCATTGCTTCTCGTTCCTCCTTGCGTCTCTGTACCCTCTCTTTCAGTGTAGTCCTTTCTTCTTGTGTTCTGTCGCGGTCGAGGTATACTCTTTGGTACCCTCCTTTGTCCCTCATCTTGCTTTCTCTTGCAGAATCCTGGTTCGAACTGATTCTTCCTTGAAAGTTACTCTGACAGGCCGTATCCTTCCACTCGCAAACCACCCAATTCTCTGAAAATTTGTCACCTGGGTCATATTTCCCTCCCTATTGTTTTCATAATGCCTTCAATCATTTTTTTTCTCCTCCTGTTTTATTTCTTCAAAGTTGGCCCCCTTGGCTTCTTGGAGCCCATACACAAAAACTGACCTCGCCCTTTCCTCCTCCCACTGAGTCTCCATCTGCGTCCTCTGAGGCATTTTATTTCCTTCCATTGACATGTTCTTGCCTTCAGTCCCTGTCATATCTGAAACTTCTATTCTCAGTGGACTGTCTTTTCCTGACCACTGTCCCTTGCTACTGCAGTTGGCTGTTAGAATCTCTGCATATAGCATACCTTCATTGTCTTCGGACCTGTCGTTTGATCTTAGTGTGCTCGTCATCTTTTCCCTGGCCCCACGTGGGTCTGATAGGGCCTTCATGCTCGGCATGTCTCCGTTGTTGCTTACCATCCCCTTGTCTGCGCCTGACTTTGACTTTCCTGATGTCACACCTAAATTGTCATTTGTCTCTCTAACCTGTTTCAGGCTTTGCAGTTTCTCTTCTAAGCACCGTATCCTAGCTTCTGCTGCTAAGACCTGTACTTCCCACTTCCTGCACTCTTCAGCTATCCGCTCCTCCATTTTCTTACCAAGCTCTACTATCTTCCTTCCCCACTCTTCCTCCCTTTTTTGGAGCTCTAGCTCCCAGTCTTTCCTCCCTGGTTCGTCCACCAGATCTCTGGGTTTCCGTCCTCTAAGGCCACCCATTTTTTTTTTTTTTTTTTTTTTTACTTCTTATTACCACAGACAGAAGGCTAGAGGAGGGAGAGGGTGTGGGGGAGAGAGAGAGAGGGTAGAAAGAGGGAGAGAGAGGAGAGAAAGGGTAGAAAGAGGGAAGAGAGGAGAGAGTATGGGGTGAGGGATAAGACCAAGGGGAGGGAGAGAAATGTGAGGGGGGGAGAGAAAGGGTAGAGAGAGGGAGAAAGAGAGGGAGAGGGAGAGAAAGAGAGAGAGAGGGAGAAAGGAGGGAAGAAGGCTATGAGAGAGAGAAACGCGAGGGAGGGAAAAGGTAAGAGGTCTGTGGGGGAGGCAGTCAAGTTCCAAGGATCAGCTGTGTGTACTCACCTAGTTTGTGGTTTCGGGTCGAGACCCAGCTCCTGGCCCCGAGTGTGTATGTGTTGCGCGCGTGTGTGTGTGTGTGAGCACGTCAGTTGTTTTATATGTCCCAGAAATACAATTCACTTCTGTGTATCCGTATACTAATGAGATACCACTAACCCTGAGAGTAGTTCTAATAATTATAATACTAGCGTGTGTTAACAAGTCATTCTTTCACCCAGTTATGTACTACCTTTTACTACATGTGTAGAGAGGGAGAGGGTGTGGGGGAGAGAGAGAAAGGGTAGAAAGAGGGAGAGAGAGGAGAGAGAAAGGGTAGAAAAGAGGAGAGAGAGGAGAGAGTATGGGGGTGAGGGATAAGACCAAGGGGGAGAGAGAGAAATGTGAGGGGGAGAGAAAGGGTAGAGAGAGGGAGAAAAGAGAGGGAGAGGGAGAGAAAGAGAGAGAGAGGGAGAAAGGAGGGAAAGAGGGTATTGAGAGGGAGAAACGCGAGGGAGGGGAAAGGTAAGAGCTCTGTGGGGAAGGCGGTCAAATTCCGCCTCCCCCACAGAGCTCTTACCTGTGTGTGTGTGTGTGTGTGTGTGTGTGTGTGTGTGTGTGTGTGTGTGTGTGTGTGTGTGTGTGTGTGTACTCACCTATTTGTACTCACCTATTTGTGGTTGCAGGGGTCGATTCACAGCTCCTGGCCCCGCCTCTTCGCTGATTGCTATTAGGTCCTCTCTCTCCCTTCCCCATGAGCTCTATCATACCTCACCTTAAAACTATGTATGGTTCCCGCCTCCACTACGTCACTTTCTAGGCTATTCCACGGCCTGACTACTCTATGACTGAAGAAATACTTCCTAACATCCCTTTGATTCATCTGAGTCTTCAACTTCCAATTGTGACCTCTTGTGTAGTGTGTCCCTTCTCTCGGAACACCCCGTCTTTGTCCACCTTGTCTATTCCGTGCAGTATTTTATATGTCGTTATCATGTCTCCCCTGACCCTCCTGTCCTCCAGTGTCGTCAGGCCGATTTCTCTCAACCTTTCTTCGTAGGACAATCCCCGTAGCTCTGGGACTAGTCTTGTTGCAAACCTTTGCACGTTCTCTAATTTTTTGACGTGCTTGACTAGGTGTGGATTCCAACTGGTGCTGCATACTCCGTATGGGCTGACGTAAATGGTATACAGAGTCTTAAAACGAATCCTTACTGAGGTATCGGAACGCTATCCGTAGGTTTGCCAGGCGCCCGTATGCTGCAGCAGTTATCTGATTGATGTGCGCCTCAGGAGATATGCTCGGTGCTATACTCACCCCCAGATCTTTTTCCTTGAGTGAGGTTTGCAGTCTTTGGCCATCTAAACTATATTGTGTCTGCGGTCTTCTTTGCCCTTCCCCAATCTTCATGACTTTGCATTTGGCAGGGTTAAATTCAAGGAGGCAGTTGCTGGACCAGGCTTGTAGCCTGTCCAGGTCTCTTGTAGTCCTGCCTGATCCTCATCCGATTTGATTCTTCTCATTAACTTCGCATCATCTGCAAACAAGGACATTTCTGAGTCTATCCCTTCCGTTATGTCGTTCACATATACCAAGAACAGCACAGGTCCTAGGACTGACCCCTGTGGAACCCCGCTTGTCACAGGCGCCCACTCTGACACCTCGTCGCGTACCATGACTCATTGTTGCCTCCCTGTCAGATATTCTCTGATCCATTGCAGTGCCTTTCCTGTTATGTGTGCCTGATCCTCTAGCTTTTGCAGTAACCTCTTGTGAGGAACTGTGTCGAAGGCCTTCTTGCAGTCCAAAAATATGCAGTCGATCCACCCCTCTCTCTCTTGTCTTACTTCTGTCACCTTGTCATAAAACTCTAGTAGGTTTGTGACACAGGATTTTCCTTCCCTGAAACCGTGCTGGTTGTCAATTATACACTTTTTTTCTTTCCAGGTGCCCCACCACTCTCCTCCTGATGATCTTCTCCAGACCTTGCATACTATACACGTTAGTGATACAGGTCTGTAGTTTAGTGCCTCATGTCTGTCTCCCTTTTTAAAAATTGGGACTACATTTGCCATTTTCCATACCTCAGGGAGTTGCCCAGTTTCAAATGATGTGTTGAAGATCTTTGTTAATGGCTCACACAATATCTCTGCTCCCTCTTTAAGGACCCATGGAGAGATGTTGTCTGGTCCCACCGCCTTTGAGGTGTCAAGTTCGCATAGCAACTTCTTCATCTCCTCCTTGGTTATATATACCTCATCCAGCACTTGCTGGTGTGCCCCCTGTTCTGATTTCCTGGAGTCCTACTGGTTTCCACTGTAAATACCTCTTTAAATCTTGTGTTGAGCTCCTGACATACCTCTTGGTCGTTTCTTGTGAATTCCCCATCACCCTTCCTCAGTCTGATTACCTGGTCCTTGACTGTTGTTTTCCTCCTGATGTGGCTGTACAACAGCTTCGGGTCAGTCTTTACTTTTGATGCTATGTCATTTTCATATTGTCTCTGAGCCTCCCTTCTTATCTGTGCATATTCGTTTCTGGCTCTTCGGCTGATTTCTTTATTTTCCTGAGTTCTCTGTCTTCTGTACCTTTTCCATTCTCTAGTACACCTAGTTTTTGCCTCCCTACACCTTTGGGTGAACCAAGGACTCGTTCTGTTCTTCCCATTATTTCTGTTTCCCTTGGGAACAAACCTCTCCTCTGCCTCCTTGCATTTTGTTGCTACATAGTCCATCATTTCTTGTACTGGTTTTCCTGTCAGTTCCCTCTCCCACTGAATGTCTTGAAGGAAGTTCCTCATGCGTGAGTAGTTCCCCCTTTTGTAGTTTGGTTTTTCCCAGCCTATTCCTGCTACTCCCTCCACTTGGAGCTCAACTATGTAGTCGAAGCACATAACCACATGATCACTAACTCCCAGGGGCCTTTCATACATGATACCCTCGATGTCCGAACTACTCATGGTGAATACAAGGTCCAGCCTTGCTGGTTCATCCTCTCCTCTCTCTCTGGTAGTGTCTCTAACATGTTGATGCATGAGGTTTTCCAGTACCACATCCATCATCTTGGCTCTCCATGTTTCGGGGCCCCCATGAGGCTCCAGGTTTTCCCAGTCAATCTCCTTGTGATTGAAATCACCCATAA
>NC_069435.1:19369374-19424374 GCF_026875155.1 Cherax quadricarinatus | reverse complement strand
CTTTGTCCAAAGGTTGAACAAGCCTCCGTCTGCTTCAAGTCACCTCACTACAGTATATAAGCCACGTCTACGGCCCTATGCTGTACATTCTACAAGATTGATGGACTGAACACATCGACTCCAGGCTGAGGGACTGATTACCTCATACTCCTCCTCTCCTTACGCCTTCCTCTTTGTATTGGACTGATGAAGCCACTGTGTGGCGAAACGTTTCCTGAATAAAGATTCCCATATGCTGCATAAGTGTCTCAATCTTCAACTTGTCGGTTTTTCAAACCATTCATCACAACTGTCAGACACTGCAGCATCATGGGATCTTCTTACAAAGAATTCTTCAACGCTTGTTCAACCTTTGGACAAAGACCTACTTCGACTAGTGGATGATACCACTATGATCCCGCCTCCGTCTGCTTCAAGTCACCTCACTACAGTATATAAGCCACGTCTACGGCCCTATGCTGTACATTCTACAAGATTGATGGACTGAACACATCGACTCCAGGCTGAGGGACTGATTACCTCATACTCCTCCTCTCCTTACGCCTTCCTCTTTGTATTGGACTTGATGAAGCCACTGTGTGGCGAAACGTTTCCTGAATAAAGATTCCCATATGCTGCATAAGTGTCTCAATCTTCAACTTGTTGGTTTTTCAAACCATTCATCACAAGGAGGGAGGGTGAGGAAGAAATGAGAGGAGGAAGGAAATAGTGAGGCAGAGATTAACAAAAGTGGGCAAGAGGAGGAAAGCAAGGCAGGGATGAAGGAGAGACAAAGTGACGGAAAAAAGATAGTAAAAGAGGAAAGGAAAGGAGGTGACAGGAGAGACAGAGACAGAGAGGAAGGGAAGAACAAATATAATTAGGATAAAAGGCTGGTGATAAAAACTAGACGTCAGCAACAGCGCAAACACCAGACTGGTCTAGCAACCCACAACAATAATAAAACGTTATTACTATTCTTCCTTCTTCTTCTTCTTCTTCTATTATATTATTATTATTATTATTATTATTATTATTATTATTATTATTATTATTATTATTATTATTTTCAGGTAAAGCGTTAAACCCCTGCCGGCCATTCAAAGCCGAGAATGGCAGAGGCTCGATCCTCCGTTCAATCATCGTCAAGCAGAATCTCTACACTGACAGCCACGCTTCACAGTTTATTGATAACAAGGAAGCAAGATACCTCAGGAAAATATATATATATATATATATATATATAATATATATATATATATTAAAATATATATATATATATATATATATATATATATATAATATATAATATATATATATATATATATATATATATATATAATATATATAAGAAAAGCCTCTATCGTGGTAATAGGAAAATAATTCCTGTAATTATGATAGCGTTCACAACACAACCATTTGTCATTAGGACAAACATATATGAGCGGATAAAAATCTTTATCGAGCACGGCAGGAATAATATTGAAAGCTCTCTCTCCTCTCTCTCTCTCTCCTCTCATCTCTCTCTCTCTCATCTCTCTCCTCTCCTCTCGTCCTCTTTTCCTCTCTCCTCTTCTCTCTCTCTCTCTCTCCCCTCTCTCTTCTCTCTCTCTCTCTCTCTTTCTTCTCTCTCTCTCTCTCTCTCTCTCCCTCTCTCTCTCTCTCTCTCTCTCTCTCTTTCTTTCTTTCCTTTTCTTTTCTTTCTTTCTTTCTTTCTTTCTTCTTTCTCTCTCTCTCTCTCTCTCTCCTCTCTCTCTCTCTCTCTCTCTCTCTCTCTCTCTCTCCTCTCCTCTCTCTCTTCCTCTCTCTCTCTCTCTCTTTTCTTTCTCTTTTTCTTCCCTTCTCTCTCTTCTCCTCCTCTCTCCTCTCCTCTCTCATCCTCTCCTCTCTCACTCTCTCTCCATCTTTTCTTTCTTTTTTTCTTTCTTTCTTTCTTTTTTCTCTCTCTCTCTCATCTCCTCTCTCCTCTTCTCTCCTCTCTCCTCTCTCTCTCCCTCCCCCTCTCTCTCTCTCTCCCCTTCTCTCTCCCCTCTCTCTCAAGAAGTATAAGTAACAGAAGTCCAAAAGTTATTTTTACAGCTCTATACATCACTAGTGAGTCCTCATTTAGATTATGCTGCTCAGTTTTGGTCCCCTTACTACAGGATGGACATAGACTCATTAGAGAACATACAGAGAAGAATGACTAAAATGATTTACTGTGTAAGGAACCTCCCGTATGAAGATAGACTCAAAGCCTTAAATCTCCACTCTCTGGAGAGGCGTAGAATGAGGGGAGATATCATTGAAGTGTATAAGTGGATGACGGGCATAAACAAGGGAGATATTAATAAAGTACTGAGGGTGTCGAACCAGGTAAGAACCAAGAATAATGGATTTAAGTTGGATAAATTTAGATTTAGAAAGGACATAGGTAAGTATTGGTTTTCTAACAGAGTTGTAGATGCGTGGAACAGTCTTCCTAGTGGGGTGATAGAGGCTAAGACCTTGGGTAGCTTTAAGAAGAGACTGGACAAATATATGAGTGGGAGGGGCTGGGTTTGATTGGTGTCATTGGGTACGGGAGTTATTTCTAGGGAAGCTTTAGGTAGTAGTCGTTTTGATAAGGACCTTCCTCGCATGGGCCAGTAGGCCTTCTGCAGTGTTCCTCCATTCTTATGTTCTCTCTCTCTCTCTCTCTCTCTCTCTCTCTCGCTCTCTTTCTATCTCCCTCCATCAATCCCCTTCCTCCCTTCCATGCTCTCTCCCTCCCCCCCCCATTGCCCTCTAGTGCCTTAATGGGATTCGAACCAATTTACTTGTGGTACTTGAGATCGTAATTGAATCTGCCTCTCGCTACCAACACCTTCCACCCAAAATGAACACGTCAGGTTTTTTTTTTTTTTACTCCACCTTGCTCTCTTCCGTACCTTTGGAAAGCAAAATTAAGGTATTTTAAGTACACGTTCTTGAGAAAGGAGGAGTCCTTCTTAAAGGATGTATTTTAATCGTATGTTAACATCAGAGTAAATAGTAGTGGCCTTCCTAGTCAGCAGTTCTTCTTAAGTGAGGTTTGAGAATCATCGTTCAAGTTATGATGGGCAAGATGTAAAAATTAATTGTTTTTAATGGTAAATTTTAGGCCTGTCGTGAATAATAATGATGATGACGATAATAATAATAATAATAATAATATAATTTATTATTATTATTTTATCAACAAATCCTACTAATTTTAAGGGCATGCGATGAGACAAAAAAAAAATACCGTGTGTGTGGAACAATTCACAACTCAACCACACAATTGACATAGAAAAGAGACTAGACTAGTTTTGTAATTGATTATGGTCTACAACGGGCAGAAACGTAGTCTAAATTCCATTTAAATTTTGTTTATTAGTTATTATATATATATATATATATATATATATATATATATATATATATATATATATATATATATTATATATATATATATATATATATATATATATATATATTAACTATTATTATGAATAATGGAATCACTAAAAGCAAGTAATATACCAATAATTTAAACCACAGTGAAAGGAAAAAAAATCCAAACAATTTCGTGATCCCTCATTCGAACGAGATTGAGAGAGAGAGTCAAACAACAAAGGAACCCCTACAAACGTTTAATTATCCAGAATCGTATAAATGGCCTGGAAAGCGAGGTAAACAGGCTGATGCTTCTAAGACGAAGCAATTACCGGAAGCCTCACAAACTTTGAAGGAACTGTGCGACGATTTCCTATTGATCTTTCTTTAAACCTGCAGCACGATAAATATGTGAAGCCAACAAAAGATTCCCTTTTTAGTTATATGCCTTAGAAGAAGTTTATTATTTCTTACATATATATATATATATATATATATATATATATATATATATATATATATATAATATATATATATATATAATATATTATATATATATATATATATATTATATGTCGTGCCGAATAGGCAGAACTTGCGATCTTGGCTTAAATAGCAACATTCATCTTGCCATATAGGACAAGTGAAAATTTGTGTATGCAATAATTTCGCCAAAATCATTCTGAACCTATCGAAAAAAATATATTTCACTGTGTTTGTTTAGTATTAAATTACTGTAAACAAATCTAAAATATATTTAGTTGGGTTAGGCTAAAATAAATTGTTCTTGTTATTATAAGGTTAGGTAAGTTTTCTAAGATTCTTTTGGTGCAAAATTTAAAATTTTTACATTAACATTAATGAAAAAAATATATCTTTGAACGTATAAGAAAATTTTTTAGAAAGGACTTAATTTTAAAAGAGTTCTTGCTAATTGACCAGTTTTACATATTCGGCACGACACACACACACACACACACACACACACACACACACACACACTAATATATATATATATATATATATATATATATATATAATATATATATATATATATATATATATATATATATATATATTATATATATATATGCAAAATAACAGGGGGAGTTGAATGATTGTTCTAGGTCTTTCGTGTTTCAATAAGCACATCATCAGGAGCTTGTAGTGTTTCAGAAGAGAGTAGGAAGTCCAGGTAGATCCGTTCAACGACTCTATGTATTGCATATTTCGTCTAATTTCATCTCTAATTTTTGAGTTTGTAGTCAACATTAGTAGCGAAGGTGTCGTAATTTTTAATTTTATATGTTCTTGAAGGATGGTAATGCCAGCAGAGTATTGTTTAGTCCAGAGATTTAGAGCTTCCCTTCCATTCTCCAGATCAAAAGTGATTTAGAGCTTCTCTTCCATTCACCAGATCAGAAGTGATTTAGAGCTTCCCTTCCATTGACCAGATCAAAAGTGATTTAGAGCTTCCCTTCCATTCACCAGATCAGAAGTGATTTAGAGCTTCTCTTCCATTCACCAGATCAGAAGTGATTTAGAGCTTCCCTTCCATTCACCAGATCAAAAGTGATTTAGAGCTTCTCTTCCATTTACCAGATCAAAAGTGGTTTAGAGCTTCTCTTCCATTCACCAGATCAGAAGTGATTTAGAGCTTCCCTTCCATTCACCAGATCAAAAGTGATTTAGAGCTTCCCTTCCATTCACCAGATCAAAAGTAATATCGTCACATTGGCAGTGTGCTGTATAAACACCACACTTTTACCATCTCCTCATGAAAATACTACTACTATCCCCCTGTGAGTCTGTGGACGCTGTACACCTCATGTGCACTCCTCTCCATCTCTTTACTTCCTGGCAATTCCCTCCAGGGGTGAATTAATGTTTTAATTATCCTTCTTCTCCCCCACCTCCTTCCTCAGGACAACGGCGAGAGGCAAAGGATTCAATCGAAACTTTTACAATTAGCAGGAGAGTGTCGCCCAGCAGCTGGTGGGAAGTTGAGGCCAGCGGCTGGCAATATTACCCTGATCGCTTACTGCTTCCTTCCGCCTTCTGTAAACTTCAGCCCAGACAACGGCCCAACTTTCTGTATTTATTTCGTTTTGTTCTTATTAATTAAATGGCTGAAACGGTGCTCTTTGCCTTTATTGTTTTCGTCTGTGTGTGCCTGAATATTTTTTAATAAGTAAAATATAATAATTCTCGTTCTTCTTCATTCAACAACCGGCAGTTATCTGGCGTTCATCAAGTACGGCTTTGCAAAAGTATTTTTGCATACCTTAAATATTTTTGTTACCAAAAAAAATACTTATTCTCTCCCCTCCTCCTACACCCCATTCCCCTCTCAAAATAGTTGTGAAAAAGTACCGTATTTAAAAAAGGAAAACTTTGCTGAAATGCCTCATGTTCTGTGTCTAAGTTGGAATGGAGTCATTGAGGCCAAGCTGAATGGCTACAGCCTTTGCAGGAAAAAAAAGACTTTTAACATTATTTGACTTACCATCTATATTAAAAAAATTGGGTTTTTAATAAATTGTGTATGGAAAAACGTGTCTGCCCGAAATGCTTCGGGATGTTAGTGGCTTTCTTTGTACTTAATAACAAGACGGATCGAAGCCTTGTACAATTACAAATACAAATGTTATTTCTTTCCTAAGGTTGCAATGTGTGATTTAAATACTAATCACACATTGTAACCTTTGGAAAGAAATACAAATTGTATTTGTATTTGTACGAGGTTTCAAACCGTCTTGAATCTTTTCTAATTAGCGAAGAACACAGCTAAAGATAGTTACAAGATCAGGGATATGAGAGATGAGACAGCAAGAGTCACGTCTTGGTACTGGAAGATGAGGAAATAGATTAAAGCAGTGGGAGACAGAAAAGGTCAGGCCAAGACAGTGAGAGACGGAACATGTCAGGTCAGCACAGTGGGAGATGAGACAGAAAAGTTCATATAATGGCATTGAGAGCTGAAGAAACGGGAAAAGGCTAGACTAAAACAGTGAGAGATTAGACTGGTCAGGTAGAGGTACAGGGAGACAGCGAAAGTCAGGTTATTTTATGAATGTTCTGAAGATTAGAACATTGGACAGTAATACAATATGTTAGAACAATTAACTCGCACATGTGCGAGTTAATTGTTCTAACATATTGTATTACTACTACTACTTCTACATCTTAAATCACTACTACTACTACTACTACTACTACTACTACTACTACTACTACTAGTATTGCACCTCACTCGGAGCCTATATATACCCTCTGTGTCCATGTACTGTTTGTATCGGCTTGACAAAGCTCCTGGAGAGCGAAACGTTGCCACAATAAAAATGTCACATTAGTTGCACTCGTGACCTTTTACTTTACATATTGTCGGTAATTCTACCAACTTTATTACATGCTAGAGCTGTTGAGTATAAGAAGTGATTCAACAAAGTTACAAGAGTGTTGGATAGTTTTGGAAGCGTTCCAGTTAATGGAGTGACTATGGTCCATAACATAGATCATATACACACTGATAGGTCTCTCTCTCTCTCTCTCTCTCTCTCTCTCTCTCTCTCTCTCTCTCTCTCTTCTCTCTCTCTCTCTCTCTCTCTCTCTCTCTCTCTCTCTCTCTCTCTGTATATACACGGAGAGTTTTACTTTATTCCCTATTTAAGGAATTAAGGTATCCTTAACTGGTGGTTGAAGTTTCTTCATGCATCTTTAATGACCTTCGTGTAGTCGATAAGCTTTATATCCAATAAACCAAACCAGAGCATTGTTGTAGTGTCCCCGAGGCGAACACTATTTCTGTATCGTTAATCGTAGCTGAAATGTTAAGTGAACACTCACAAGTTGGAATAAATTGACGCTGATGCAGTACCGATATTTTACATGCGATAAGCTTGTTCAACTCACTAACTTGTGAAAAATTATAAACCAAGCGAAATATTCTCATATATAGTTTCCATGTTTCATTAAAAATGTGTTACTTAAGTCAGGCTAAAGAGACAGCTGCTGTCACCACCATTGTATTGCAGTGAACAAGAGCAAGAAATGTACTCGGAATGTTATTTTCACCGAATTTTTGGGTATAGAAAAAACGGACGAGAATTTTTGTTAGGACTGCTGAGCAAAATGCATAACTAATAGGAATTTGTGATATAATGAAAAACCTATATATACCGTATTTTCTGGCATATAAGGCGCACGATCATATGAGACTTATAAGACGATGTTTGCAATCAGTTGTTACGTAACGTTAGTAAACAACTGCTAAAGCGTAACACAAAGCCTGACCCTGACCTTGAGCATAAAAGGCCAAGGCTGATTTCTCAAGACTTTTTGTGGGAAAAAAGCGCTCCTTATATGCCGGAAAGTACGGTAACAGGAAAATAGTCCCATACAGTTCATGATATACGGTAATGATAACCCGGTAATTGAAGTCATACAAGTCAAAGTTCGCAGAGATGCAAAGTTAACGAGGGGAAACTCGAAATGGAAATGGATTACCAAAAAAATACAAAATTATTTCGACTAGCTAGAGAAATATTCTGGAAAATAACTGTTCGAGTTGAACCCCGGCTTATGTTCAGTAACATGTATCACAGGGTAAGGAATCATTCCAAATCAAGTAAAGAGGGAGAGAGACCGATGATTTGATATGATAATTAAAAATCAAGTTAGCCAGCAATAAATTGAGTAGTAGTAGGCCCAGGAGCTGGAGCTCATAACTTGATTTAAACACACAAAAAGAGCACTGAACCTCACGATAGTAATAATAATAATAATAATAATAATAATCTTAATTTCAACAAGTACATGTACAGGGTATACAGACCTAGCTGTATAGAAAACCGCTTGTTATGCAGAGCATATTGGGCAAATTGGGTAGTCTTGTTCCCAGAATGTGACCAACACCAGTCGACTTGACACCCATGTACCTATTTTACTGACAGGTGAACATGGACGGCAGGTTTCTTAAGGATACACGTCCTAATGTTTCCACCCGTACTGCGGATCGAACCACAGACCTCATTGTGTAAGTTGAGTGCGCTACCAATCGAGCTACAGGATAGAAGACCAGGGACAACACCAAAACATACAATATACTCGGAATTGATAGGTTGAACAAGGAAACACTATTTGAGAAGAGGGAAACAAATTCAGGGGAACACAGCTGGAAGTTACGGAGAGTTGAGTCACAGGAATATTTCTTCATTGTCAGGGTGGTCAGGAAGTGGAGTGACTTGGAAGCAGGTTCTTTACATAGTTTTAAGAACAGGTATTACTCCATCCCGCTTCCCTCGTGGGGAAAAGCGGGGATGGGGTAAATTTCCGGCAAAGCGGAAAGAGAAAAGGGGACGCGACCTCTGCAACCCAAAATAGGACAGTACAACACACAAACAAACACACACACACACCAAAACACACCCCACACACACACAAAACCCCACACCCCACACACAAAACACACCACACACCACACCACACACACACATACACACACATACCCCACATACTACCCCCACATAATCCCACTCAAAACACATCCCCACTTTAACACACACACGCCACCAAAAACACACACACCCCCACAAAACACCCCACACACACAAAACACCCCACACACACACACACACAACACCCCACCCCAAAACACAACATACACAAAAACCCCACACACACAAACGCATGAAAATTACAACACCCCTAGTGTCTAAATCGAATGTGCCTGGGGCCCAAAATGGTAACAAAAAAAACACACCACACACAAAACGCATGCACAAAAAAAAGGGGCCAAAGTGTCTAACGACATGTGCCTGGACCAAATGGTAATAACTAACACACACACGAAAGGAAAAAATGGGGAGGAAATGAAAAAAGGGAAGCAGAATAACCCGGGGTTCAAAGGGAAGGACAAGCAACCCCCCAAAAAAACACCTGCAGAAGGGCCCCACCACGCCCCCCAAGGCAACGGGAAAACCCAAACCCCCCAACCATCACACACCGATCTCTTTTTGTTTCCCCCCCGCACCACATTTACAGTATTAAAACAAAAGGGTTAAAGGGTTTTGGTACAAAAATGCAGATGGATTAACGAAAAAACCCTAGGAATGGAAGAAAAAATCAATGAGAATTTCCCCAGCATCATAGCAGTTACAGAAACAAAAAACTACGGAGAAAAATAAAAAGATGCAAATTCCCACCGGGGATACCAGATCATGAGGAAAGATAGAAGGGGCAGGGGGGGGGGTGGGTTTGGGGGGTTGCTTTTGTAAATAAAAAACAGATGGAAATTTCGGGGAAAAATGGAAGGCATAGATGAGACGGGAGAAAGAGAAAACTTAGCAGGTACATTCAGTCTGGGGAAAACCAAAAAAGTGGTCTTTGGGCCGTGATGTATAATCCACCACAGAACTCCCCAGGGGGCCCCAAGAGGGGGGGGAATATAAAAAGGAAAAAAGAAAAAAAAAACCCCAGAGAAATGGGGGGACACACTTGCGGAGGTGGCAAAAAAGAGCTCATTCCAACAGAGAAAAGTTGCTGGTTATGGGGGTTTAAAAACCCCACAGGGAGATGCCCTGGGAAAACCTGGAGCCCCCGGGGGGTCCCAAAAAACATGGAGAGCCAGGATGTTGGACGTGATGCGGGAAAAAATTCATCCCCCCAGCATTTTAAAGGGGCCCACTACCAGAGTGAGAGGGGAGGATGAACAAGAAAGGGGGGAAACCTTGTGTTCCCCCTGGGCAGCTAAAACCATTGGGGGAATTAAGTATGAGGCCCTAGAGCTAGCGACCACTTGGTTCTGTGTTTGAATACTTTAGTAGAGCTCCCAAGGGGGAGAAAAACCCGGAGTTGAAGGGAAAAAACCCTGATATAAAAGGGGGGACTCCCTGGGGGTTGAAGAACTTCCTGCGGGAGGCCAAGGGGGGACAGAGAACTGGGGAAAGCCAGTAAATAAAAAGATGGTTTAATGTAAAAACCCAAAATGAAAGGAGGCAGGGGGAAAAAGTTTTTTTCCCCAAAGGGCACAGAAACCCAAGGGAAGCCCCCGGGGAACGAGCCCTTTTGGTTTACCCGCGGTGTTAAAAGGAGGCAAAAAAAAAGTGCAATAGAGAAGGGAAAAAGTACAAAAGGGGCGGGGAAAAACACACGAAAAAGGGGGGGATCGTCGCGACCCGGGAAAATGATTATCCCACAGGTAAGGAGGGGGGCCCCGAAACATTTATGAAAATGACTTTTAGCATCGGAAAAAGGGATGCCCGGGAAAAACTGTTTTTACCCACATCGGGAAAAGACAACAGTAAAAGACCGGGTTTGATAAAGAAAAGAAGGTGGAGAACTCACAAGAAATTATCAGGAGGTAGGTGGGGCTGAACAGGGATTTAAGGAAAGGGTTTTACATTTAGGACAGGAAGGGCTGGGGGAAGGGGCAGCACGGGGAAGGGGAAACATCAAAAAGGGAAAATATACCAACAAGTGTTGGATGACTACAAAACAACAAAGGGGAGGGGTGAAGAAGCCCTTAAGTGACCTTGACACCTCAAAGGCAATGGGCCCGGAAACATCCCCCCATGGGTCCTTGAAAAGGGAGAGAGATGCTTTTGCGTGCCTCTAACCAAAAATCTTCAACACACCCCTTGAAACTGGTAAATTACTGAAAAATTGGAAAAACAGCAATGTAGCCCCCCTTTTTTAAAAAAGGGAAAAACAAAAAACGAGGCACTAAATACAGCCCTGTGTCTCTGACATGTTTGTGTGCAAAGCATGGAGAAGTTATCAGGGGGGAAAAGTGGTCGAACCCCTGGAAAGAAAAAGATTAAAAAATGAAAAACCGGGCAGGGGTTCATGGAAGGCAAATCCTGTATCCAAACCTCCTGGATTTTTTATGAAAGGGTTTAACAGAATAGGACACGAGAGAGAGGGGTGGGTAGATTGCTTTTTCCCTAGATGCGGAAGGGGCCTTTTGACACAGTTCCCCAAAGAGATTAGTGCAAAAGGGGGAGGTTCAGGGCCCCTGAAAAAATGGAGGGCACTGCAATGGAAAAGGGAATACCTGACAGGGAAGGAAAAAAACGAGTAGGGTTTACGTGAAGAGGATCACAGTGGGCGCCTTTTCCCGAGGGGGTCCCACAGGGGCCCCAGTTCTAGGACCAGGGGCTATTTTTGATATTTTGTAAAAGACATGAGGGAAAGGGATGGGACTCTGAAGGTCTTGTTGCAGATGATGTAAAGTTGTGAGAAAAATTAAAATGGACGAGGATGAGGCGGGGATTTCCCAAAAAAACCCTGGACAGGTGGACATTGGTCCGTAATTTGGTTTTCTCAAATTTAAAATCCACCCAAAGGGGCCAAGTAATGAGATTGGGGGGGGGCAAAAAAGCCCGCAGGGGGGGAGTATAGGCTAGGTTTGGGCAGAGACTACAGCCCCTCATCAGAGGAAAGCCCTTGGGGGGGTGCCCAAAACCCACCGAGCACATCCCCGGAGGCAACATAAACCCAAATAACTGCTGCAGCTACAGGCCCCTGGCAAACCTGGGGAAATAGCGTTCCGATCCCTTTAAATTTGGGGAATCGTTGAAGACACTGTCACTGTGTATTTTAGGCCCAAAACTGGGGTAGGGCAGCACCATTTTGGAACCCACACTGGTCAAGCACGTTCAAGAAGTTAGAGAAAGTCCCAAAGGGTTTTTGAAAACAAGGTAGTCCCAGGGGCTCAAGGTAATGTCGTACGATAAATGTTAAAGGGGAAATCGGACTGACGACATGGAGGACAGAATGGTTAGGGGGAAAACATGTAACGACATCCCAAGGTACTGCGGGGAATAGACAAAAGGGGGACAAAAGATAGGATGTTCCAGGAGGGGACACCCGGGGGGCAAGGGGTTTCCCAAATGGAAGCTGAAGACTCCGGGAGGTCACAGGGGGCGTTAGGAAAATATTTTTTTCAGTTAGGTTGTCAGCAAAAGGGGAATAGCCCCAGCAAGTGAAGTTGTAGAGGCAAAGGAAAACCCTTTCATAGTTTTAAAAAGTGGTATGACCAAAAAGCAGGAAACAGAGAGAGGGGACCCCCGAGCGTCAGGAAGAGGCGGGGCCAGGAGCTGAGTCTCGACCCCCGAAAACCCCAAAATTTGGTGAAATTTGGTGAGTAACAAGTGAAGTAGTGGAAAAAAAATTCCATGATAGCTTTAAAAAATAGGTTTTTGACAAATATCATGGGAGCAGGGAGAGAGTGAATTTTGTAAACGACCAGTTGGAAAAGGCGGGGGTAGGAGCTATGACTCGCCCCCCGCAACCAATTTGGTGAGTAACCTATAGGTGAGTAAAACACACACACACCCCACACACACCCCACACACCACACACACACACCGAAAGGGGGAATGGGGGGGAATTTAAAAAAAGGGGAGCAGAATTTAACCCCGGGTCAAAAAGGAAAGGGCAAGCCCACCCCCCAGAAAACCCGCAGGGAAAGGGCTCCAGGGGCCCCGACCCCCCCCAAGGAACTGAACAAACCAAACCCAAACCCTACACACCGGGTCTCTCTGTTTCCACCCCCCCCACCCCAGTTTCAGTATTAGAAAAAGAAGTTGAAGGTTTGGTTCACACCACACACACACACACCACCAAAACACACCCCACACACACACACACCCACACACCACCACCCCACACCCACACACACACACCACACACACCAAAAGGGGGAGAGAGGAGGAGATATACCAATAAAAAAAAGCCAATAAAGCCCAAAGACCTGAAAAATTTCCAGCGAAGGGTTTCAAGGAGACAAAAAAAATGTCTTGGGCGGAGAGAGAAAAGGGAGAGAGGAGAGAGAGAGGAGAGAGAGAGGAGTGAAAAGAGAAGAGATAGTAGAAAGATAGAGAGGGGAGGGGGAGGGGAGAGAGGGGAGAAAACCTGTGAAGAAAAATCGTAGACCCCGCCCCCCGGGGGGCCGGCCTTGTACATTAAGTGTGGTTCAAGCGGTCAAGTGATTCTTTTTGTGGCTGAGTGCTTTTTTGTACACCTTTAGAGGGTGGTGGAAGGGCGAGATGGGAGGAGTGGGGGGAGAATAAAAAAAGGGAAAGGGGGTTAAGGGGTAGGGAAAAAGGGGGGGGAAAAAAGGAGACGGCTAAAAGAAAAAAAAGGGCTTGGTGCGGAAGGAGGAAGGATGAAGAGAATGAAAAAAAAAAAAAAGAGGGGGAGGGGGAAGGGAAAGGGGGCACGGTGATTAAGAGCCCGGGTTAAAAAAAAAGGGAAAAGATGGAAGGAAGGGGGGGTAAGAAGGGTTTTAAAAACCTTTCAGAAAGGGCTTTACGTTTTTGAAAAAGGGGCTCCTCGGGGGGGTCGAGTGGCGCTCCCTCAAAAGGGCTCCCCAGGGATGAAATGCTCCTTTTGTGCCATTGGTGTTGATTGCTTTGTATTGTGAGGGGTTTTTAAGGGTCCCCGGGAAAATGGGGGTTTTTGTGTGTGTGGTGTTTTGTTTTGTTTTGTGTGTGTGTTGTGTGTGTGTGTTTGGGGGGTAAGGGAGGAGGCCTAAGGGGGGAAAGGAAAGGACCAGAGGGAAGGGAGGGGGGAATGTAAGAGGGAAAAAAGGGGGGGGAGCACGGGGGGAAAGAGATAGGAATAGGAATGGGGATTTAACAGGTAACTTTGAAAAGGGTGCGTTTGCTTTGGAAAAAAGAGGTGTTATGAGATGGCTTCTTTAAAGGAAACCCTTTAGAGCTTCGATTCTTTTAAAAAAGGCTTTTTCCTTTTTTTTAAAATCCTTGGGTTCATTGTGTTTGTGGTAAAAAAGGTCCCGAAATGTGCCTTTTCTGTTCTGTCGACTCCTTGATAGATAAATTTGAAGGGGGTCTAATAGATGGCGAGGGAATTTTTGCACCCTTTATGGGTTGACCTTCCCCTTTAAATTTTAAAAAAAAATTATTCGTTTGGCTAACATAAATCCATAAAAAAAATGGGCAATCTGTAAAACCCTTTTAGAATTTTTAAAAAAATTTTAAATGTCGCCTTTCTGGGCTTTTACCCCCACCCCTAAAACCCACCTACCTCTCTCTCTCTCTCTCTCTCCTCTCTCTCTCTCCTTTCTTCTCCCTTTTCCCCTCTCTCTCTCTCTCTCTTTTTACCACTTTTACACAAAATTTTACAAGGTTAGGCTAACAGAAATTCCCAATTTTTTTTAAAAAATTCCCAAAAAATTTTTGTTTTAAATAAATTTTTCACGTTAGTTAAATTTAATTTTAAAACCCGAGTGTTTCACGTGAAGGGTTTTCTCTGTACTTCAGTCAACCCCCTTGGGTACGTAAACTGTTTTTTTGGGGTTTTTCTCTTTTACGCTGGGCTTTCCTACCTTTTAAAGTATTTAAATCTTTAAAAACGTTTGGGTGGAAAAATTTTTCCCGGATAAACCCCTTGTTAGACCATGTTCTCTTGGGTTGGGGCTTTTTTACACAGCCCTCCCGTATTTTACTATTATTATTAATTATTTTTAAATTTTTTTGGGAAAGGGGGTAGCCTACAAAAAAATCACCCCCCCTCGCCCCAAACCCCTACCAACACACCACCACACCCCCCAACACCCCACCACCACCCCCTCCCCCACCCCCACACAACCCCCTTTACACCACCCACCCACCCCACCCACCACAACCCCACAACCCCCCACAACCACCACACACCACCCACACCCCCCACCACCCCCCACCCAAAAAACCCCACACCCCCCACCACACCACACATTACCACACACCCCCCCACCCCAACCCCCACCCCCCACCAAACCCCACACACTTTCCCAAAACCCACACCCCCACACACCCCCCACAACACCCCACACCCTCCTCTACCCCACACACCACCACACACCACCCCCCACAAAACCACCCCCAAAACCCCCCACACCAAAACCCCCACAAAACCCCCCCAACCACCAACACCACCACACACCACTACACACTAAACCCCCACCCCCACCACCACACCAACTACACACCACCCACACCCCCACACACCCCACACCACCAAAACCACCACACACCACTACACAAATTTCCCCCCACACCACCCCACACCACACACACCACCCCACACCAACCACCCCCACCACTACACCTACCCACACACCACACCCCCACCACACACCACTAAACCCCTACCAACCCCCCCCCCCACACCCCCACACACCACCAAACACCACCCACCACCACCACACACCAAACCCCCACTACCCCACACCACCCACACACCACCCCCCACACCATACACACTCCACACACCCCCCAACACCACCCCCCACCACCAAAAACACCACCAACCCCCACCACCCACCCCCACACCCCCCCCACACCAACCCCCAAAACCCCCCCCACACCACCACACACACTTCACACTACCACACACCCCCCACACCCCACCACCCCCCACACACCACCATTTCCCCACATAAAACCACCACAACACCACACACCACCCAAAACACCAAACACCACCAACACCACCACACACCCCCACACACCACCCCCCCCACCACACACACCCCACCCCACCACCCCAAAACCACTACACACCACCACACAACCACCACACCCCCAACACCCCACACACACCAAACCCCAAAACCACCCCCACCACACCACACCACCACACCAAACCCCCACACACACCAAAACTACCCACACCCCCACCACCACACCCCACAACCCCTATCCACCACACACCCAAAAACACCCAAAACCCCCACACAACCTTTCAACCCCCACACACCCCACCCCACCCCCCTACACCACCACCACCCACCACCCCCCCCCCACCCACACACACCACACACACCACCCCACTACAACCCCACCCCCCCAAACCACCACACCCCCCCACAACCACCCCCACCCCCACCACCAACCCACAACCCCCTACAACTTTAAAACACCCCACCCCACCCCAAAACACACCCCCCACAACCACACACCACTACACATTTCCCCACACCACCCCACCACCACCACATACCAACATTCCCCACACCCCCACAACCCCACACATTTAAAACAAAACCCCCCAAAACCCCCAAACCCACCACCACCAAACCCCCCCACAACCCCCCCCTTCCGCCAACACCTTTAACCCAAAAAACCCCAAACCCAAAACCAATTCCACACACCCCTTTAAATTCCCCCCACCAAACCCACCACCCAATCACCAACCTCCCTCCCCACTCCCCCAATTCCCGCAAAAATGGCTTTTTAAAGGTTACCTCCCTCTTTTATCACCCCAATTTCCTTTCCCTTTGCCCCTTTTTCGCCCCAACACCTTATTAAACCTTTCCCTATGTTGCCCGGGGCAAAGAAAATTTCTTCCCTTTTTTGAGGGTATTAACGTTCCCCTTTTCCCTTTTAACCCCAAAAATCCTTTGCTAGGGTTTTTGTTGCCCGGGGTTCGGGCTGCTTTGAATCCCCAGTAAAGTTTTTTTTTAATGGCCCCTTTAAAAAATGTTTTCCCCCTTTTTCCCCCCTTTTCCCCTTTTTTTTCCCCCTTTATTCTGTTTTCCCTCCCTTTTCCCTTTTTTTCCCACCCTGCCGCCGAGGAAAAAAAAAATTGACAAATTTTGGGGTTTTTTTGAGGTTTAAAATTCCAATGTTTCCCCCGTGTAACCCTTAAACCCCTTTAAAAGGGGGTTTTTCCTTAAGGTTTTTTTTGGTTTTCCTTTTTACAGTTAAATATTTAATCACAAGGAAGGTTTGGAAATCCCCTTAAACCCCGTTCCAAAAACCCATTCCCATCTTTTTTCCTTTCCTCCTCAATTCTGTTTTTTTTTTTTTAACCCCGGGACCAAAGGGGGAAAAAAAAAGGTGTAAAAAAAGGTTTTTTTCGGAGGGGTTATTAACTTAACCAGGATTTTAAAAGGAACATTTGTTTTTTTTTTTTTTTTAAAAGGGGGGAAAGGGGGGGGGCCCGGTTTTTTAAAGCTAACAGGAAGGTGGAACATTGGGCCCAAATTTTTACCTATTTTGTCATTTGGCATTTTTTTTGTTATAAAATAAATCCGGGGAAAAGGAGGGTTTTGGAACCCCTTTTGGGGACTTTTCCTTTAAAAAGGAATTTGTTACATCTTTTGGGTTACGAAATTTTCCAATATTTAAATTACCGGGTTTTTTTATGTTTTTGAATGGAGGGGTTCTGGGGAAAGGGCGGACAAATAATTTCGCTTTTTTGGCCCCCCTTTTGGGTTAAACGTTTTTCCGGGGTTTCCCCGCCGTGGATCCAAGTGGGGGTTTTTTTTTTTTTTTTTTTTAACAGGGTTTTAAAAAGGAATTTCCCCCCTTTTTGAAGGGTTTTACAGGGTTTTAAGGGGTTCTCCCAGGCAAAAAGAGCGATTTTTTTCCCCCTACTCTTTAAAACATTTTAAATTTTTAGAGGGGGGGGAAAGGGGAAAATTGGGGCCCTCTCGGTGGGAGGACTTTTCCCCCCTTTTTCAAGGGTTTTCCCCTTGGGGGGGGAAACCCCCTCTTAAGTTCGGTGTTTTTTCCATGATTTAACAAAAAATGGTTTTTCCCTTTGGAGTTTGGGGTTTAAAAAAGGGGGCAAGCCCCCGGTTTAAATTACTCCCCTTTATGCCCGTTCCTTGGGGGCCAAAAAGGGGTTTTTCAGGGGTGTTTTCCAGGTGCCAACACCCTCCCATTCATCCTTACTACTGCACCAGCATTACCATCATGGTGCCTAGAGACGATCATCATTTGCGTTTTCTCAGGTGCAAATGTTACTTGCCATCTATTTTCACAAGCTGATGTAGCTCTCAGCTGGTGATTGATGTAGCTTAGAGCAGCTGGCATTTCTTCTCTTGGATAAGTGAATGTCAGTGTACAGTCGTCTGCATATGCATGTGATTCTGGGATGAGATGAAGAAGGTCGTTGAAGTAGACATTCCATAACAATGGACCCAGCACGCTACCTTGTGGAACACTTGCCCCAATAGGATGTCTTGCTGATTCCGTTCCATTGAGAACTACACTTAGAGATCTACCATGAAGGTAATCACTGAGGAGACATTGCGTAGAGCCTGCAATTCACAGTGCTTGAAGTTTTGCTAAGAGGCCCTGGTGCCACACCCGGTCGAAAGCGCCAGCAATGTCCAGTGCTACCACACAGCTGACTTTGGATTCATCCAGTGACTGGTGCCACTTAGTGGAGAGGTTTAACAACAGATCAGCAGCAGAGTAACCTTTCCTGAAGCCATATTGGCGATCAGGAAAGGTTACTACTCCTTCTCTCTCTCTCTCTCTCTCTCTCTCTCTCTCTCTCTCTCTCTCTCCTCTCTCTCTCTCTCTCTCTCTCACTCTCTCTCTCTCTCTCTCTCTCTCTCTCTCTCTCTCCTCTCTCTCTCTCTCTCTCTCTCTCTCTCTCTCTCTCTCTCTTTTGGGATCTGACTCTGCACACATCCTGTGTAAAAAAAAAAAAAAAAAAAAAAAAAATACTGCGTACCTGCGTACTTTGATGTACTGTGTGCATGTTCGAATTCTGCTGTGGAATGAGAGATTATATATATATATATATATAATATATATATATATATATATATATATATATATATATATATATATATATATATATATATATGCAAAACAACCACTGTGAAAGAGTAGTGAAATTCCAAGCGCTTTCGTGACTACTCACATTGTCAAGGAACTATGAAAGTTCCTTGACAATGTGAGTAGTCACGAAAGCGCTTGGAATTTCACTTCTCTTTCACAGTGATTGTTTTGCATATTTTAAAATCACCTGTTTACTGTGATCTTATTGCATATATATATATATATATATATATATATATATATATATATATATATATATATATATATATATATATATATATATATATATTTCGGCTTAACGAGGAGATTATCAATAATTTATTGCTGTTCGAGGCGATATTCAATGATTAGTAAGGGAGAGAGCCATGCAGGAAGGAAAATGGGAAAGGGGATGGAGAGTGAAGGAAGAATCGGGGTGATAATGAGAGAGGAGGAGAGGAGAAAAGTAAAAAAAAATTTAAAAGGATGGTAGGGAAAGAGTATATTAATAGTAAGAAAGGGAAAAGGGAATTATCTATCTCAGAGATACTCTTCCATCACGCTGCTGCTTAACGACAGCCAAGGAACAAATCTAGTGTGAGAGGTATTCGTTAACAACCATCTGAAGTCTACTTTATGTGGCAGCGAGGGAACCATGAGAGTTTTAGTGGTGTTCGTTAAGCACCGTTCACACTGCTACTTAACGTGCCAACGAGGGAAACAGTAACAGTGTTAGTGGTGTTCGTTAACCACCGTTCACACTGCTACTTAATGAAGCAACAGGGGAACAATGGATGCCCAATTAGCGCTTCTTAGCAAGAGTAACGACTCAGTGGAAGGGAAGGAGATATGTGTGTATCATGTGTTTGTGTTGCAACTTGAGGGAAATGTGTTGTGTTGCGGGCACACAGACAACCCCCTCCACCCCCACTCCACCCCCCCACACACACACACACGCACACCCTACACACACGCACACACACACTGCATTAAAGTACTACATAGTTTGATGGAGAGTGTGCAGGTTCTAATCCTGCTGTGGGAAAGTTGAAGGAGTGTGAATAGCGAAACATTTTTAGAATATATACCCAAGTGTGTCATTCAAAAGACAGTGTACCTGCTGCAGCGTTCCTCACTTATTCTTCTATTCACACAACAACTTTGACATTGTCGGCATAGTATGAAACAATATTGTTTCATACTATGGAACAATATTGTTTCATACTATGGAACAATGCTCTTCTCCAGACTGAGGGACTGACCACCTCAAAACTTTAAGGGTGATGGACTGATTACATCGTCTTCAAGTATCTTCTGCTTCTATCAACTTTTCTGTACTCGATTGAAGAAGCCTACTGTGTAGGCGAAACGTTTCGAAATAAAGATACCTAACTGTTGCATATGTGTCTTGCCTAGCATACCTATAGCCTATATAGACCCCAATGGAAATAAGTCACTCTGACTTTTTTGGGTTATCCTAGGTTCTCTACACATATGCTGCTATGTATGATAATTCTATGTAACTGTATTTGTGTATACCTGAATAAACTTACTTACTTACTTACTTACTGTGTCCATGTATTGTTTGTAATGTGGAAAAAGACACTTATGTACAGTTCAGGACATTTATTAAAGGAAACGTTTCGCCACGAGTGGCTTCTTCAGTCCTAATACAGAGAAAACTAAGAAAACATTTATATATATAGTGGCAGGAGTCAGGTGAGGTGACGCGTGGGTGGAGGTGGTAGTAGTAGTAGTAGTAGTAGTAATGGAACTAAGGAGGTGAGGCTAGAGAGGGACCTGCTGGCATCAAGTAACACCAGTTCCCAGGATGGGTAATATCCTCTTGCTTAGTAATTTTGAAATACTGTAACTACCGGATTTTTGCTTTATAGTGTTACTGACAGAAATTAGTGCAGCTTCAATGCATTTTCTCCGTCTTAAGTCGTCTTCTTTAATAACTAGTTTAGCTTCATTGAATTTCATGACGTGTCCAACATCGTCTCTATGTTGAACACATGCGTTTTTGCGGTCATCATTTCTGCAAGCATTTTGTGTTCTGCTATTCTAATGTCCAGAGTTCTGGCTGTTTCCCCTACATATACTTTGTCACACCCCCCACATGGTATAGTGTAGATTCCTGCACTTGTGCCAGAATCATGCTTGTGATGGTTGTAGTTTGAAAAACCGACAAGTTGAAGTGAGACACTTTGCAGCATATGGAACTTATTCAGGAAACGTTTCGCCACACAGTGGCTCATCAGTCCAATACAAAGAGAAGGCTTAAGGAGAGGGGAGAATGAGGTATCAGTTCCTCAACCGAAGTCGATGGTTCGGATGCATCTGTAGAATGTACAGCTAGGGCGTAGACGTGGCTTATTACTGTAGTGAGGTGACGTGAAGCAGATGAGGCCGTTCATAGTGGTAACCATCACTATCGAAGTAGGTCTTCGTCAAAGGTTGAACAAGTGTTGAAGATTTCTTTGTAACAAGATCCCATGATGCTGCAGTGTCTGACAGTTGTGATGAATGGTTTGAAAAACCGACAAGTTGAAGAATTGAGACAACTTATGCAGCATATGGGAATCTTTATTCAGGAAACGTTTCGCCACACAGTGGCTTCATCAGTCCAATAAAAAGAGGAAGGCGTAAGGAGAGGAGGAGAATGAGGTAATCGTCCTCAACCTGAAGTCGATGTGTTCAGTCCATCAATCTTGTAGAATGTACAGCATAGGGCCGTAGACGTGGTTTATAAAACTGTATGAGGTGACGTGAAGCAGATGGAGGCCGGGTCATAGTGGTACCATCCACTAGTCGAAGTTAGGTCTTCGCCCAAAAGGGTTTTAACAAGTGTTGAAGAATTCTTTGTAACAAGATCCCATGATACTGCAGTGTCTGACAGTTTTGACGAATGGTTTGAATAACCGACAAGTTCAAGATTGAGACACTTATGCAGCATATGGGAATCTTTATTCAGGAAACGTTTCGCCCCCAAGTGGCTTTCATCAGTCCAATACAAAGGGGAAAGGGCGTAAGGAGAGGAGGAGAATGGGTAATCAGTTCCTCAACCTGAAGTCGAGGTTTCGGGTCCATCAATCTTGTAGAATGTACAGCATAGGGCCGTAGACGTGGCTTATATACTGTAGTGAGGTGAACGTGAAGCAGATGGGGCCGGGTCATAGTGGTACCATCCACTAGTCGAAGTAGGTCTTCGTCCAAAGGTTTTGAACAAGTGTTGAAGAATTCTTTGTAACAAGATCCCATGATGCGCAGACCCTGTCAGACACTGTCAGACACTGCAGCATCATGGGATCTGTTACAAAGAATTTTTCAACATTGTTCAACCTTTGGACGAAGACCTACTTCGACTAGTGGATGGTACCACTATGACCGGCCTCCATCTGCTTCACGTCACCTCACTACAGTAATATAAGCCAGTCTAGGGCCCCTATGCTGTACATTCTACAAGATTGATGGACTGAACACATCGACTTCAGGTTGAGGAACTGATTACCTCATTCTCCTCCTCTCCTTACGCCTTCCTCTTTGTATTGGACTGATGAAGCCACTGTGTGGCGAAACGTTTCCTGAATAAAGATTCCCATATGCTGCATAAGTGTCTCAATCTTCAACTTGTCGGTTTTTCAAACCATTCATCACAACTGTCAGACACTGCACCATCATGGGATCTTGTTACAAAGAATTCTTCAACACTTGTTCAACCTTTGGACGAAGACCTACTTCGACTAGTGGATGGTACCACTATGACCCGGCCTCCATCTGCTTCACGTCACCTCACTACAGTATATAAGCCACGTCTACGGCCCTATGCTGTACTTTCTACAAGATTGATGGACTGAACACATCGACTTCAGGTTGAGGAACTGATTACCTCATTCTCCTCCTCTCCTTACGCCTTCCTCTTTGTATTGGACTGATGAAGCCACTGTGTGGCGAAACGTTTCCTGAATAAAGATTCCCATATGCTGCATAAGTGTCTCAATCTTCAACTTGTCGGTTTTTCAAACCTTTCATCACAACTGTCAGACACTGCAGCATCATGGGATTTTGGGTTACAAAGAATTCTTCAACACTTGTTCAACCTTTGGACGAAGACCTACTTCGACTAGTGGATGGTACCACTATGACCCGGCCTCCATCTGCTTCACGTCACCTCACTACAGTATATAAGCCACGTCTACGGCCCTATGCTGTACATTCTACAAGATTGATGGACTGAACACATGGGACTTCAGGTTGAGGAACTGATTACCTCATTCTCCTCCTCTCCTTACGCCTTCCTCTTTGTTTTGGGACTGATGAAGCCACTGTGTGGCGAAACGTTTCCTGAATAAAGATTCCCATATGCTGCATAAGTGTCTCAATCTTCAGAATCATGCTTGGGTTTTTTGTATCAGGTTCCTAATAGTAGTTGAAGAGCTGGTAGATATTTTAGCCAGTTTTCTGTCAAACATGTTTAAAACATAGGGCAACGTTGCTGCCCGGTAAAACGATGTAACTTGGAGGCTTTTCTTCAATTTGATAGGTGTTGGTCTTGCTGAGGATACGTGCCGCACGTTTCCTAGAGTCACGTATGAAGTGTAGGGGAAAGTGCAGTGAACTAAAAGAGTTGGTGATGTATGTACATTCTTCTTCGAGGAACTGTGGACTGGAAATTCTGTAGGCTCTCAGAAAGAAGCCAATAACTACCCCTCTTTTAGTTCTTGTGTCATGGTGAGAGAAGAAATGTAGAAGATCGTTCTTGTAGGTAGGCTTCCGGTAGACTTTCAAAGAAAGTTTATTTTCCCCTGTGCGTAAGAGAACGTCGAGAAAAGGTAATTGGTTGTCCTTCTCCTCCTCTAGTGTAAATTTAATAGGTTCCAGAGTGTTGATGGTGTTGAGGATGCCCCGTACGTCAAGATTTTTGGGTACAATGACCAAAATATCATCTACGTACCGGGGAAATGTAACTGAGCGAGGGATGTTACTGAGGATCCTTCTTGATTCCAGGTCCTCCATATATAAATTGGCAAGAACTGCACTAAGGGGGGATCCCATGGCTAGTCCGAAGAGTTGTTTGTACTTCTTGTCCTCAAACCTAAAACAGTTATAACGAACACAAAGTTCGACAAGGCTCACAAAATCTTGGCGGGGTACAGGTAACTCTGTATCATCTTTAATCACCCTGCGAAGAAGATCAATGGCTTGATCAACTGGGACATTGGTGAATAAGGCAGTCACGTCAAAACGTGCAAGCTTCTTATCACTCATGTCGAGATCCCTGATACGGTTAAGGAGGTCACCCGAATGCTTTAGATGAGCCTGACTGATTGTACCCAGGAGCTTTGACAAATATTTCGCCAAAACTCCTGCTAGACTGTGAGGGGCGCTGCCGATTCCAGATGTAATGGGTCTCATAGGCACATTTGGTTTGTGGGTCTTTGGTAAACCAAACCGCACAGGGGAAAATAAACTTCCTTTTAAAGTCTACCGGAAGCCTACCTACAAGAACGATCTTCTACATTTCTTCTCTCACCATGACACAAGAACTAAAAGAGGGGTAGTTATTGGCTTCTTTCTGAGAGCCTACAGAATTTTCAGTCCACAGTTCCTCGAAGAAGAATGTACATACATCACCAACTCTTTTAGTTCACTGCACTTTCCCCTACACTTCATACGTGACTCTAGGAAACGTGCGGCACGTATCCTCAGCAAGACCAACACCTATCAAATTGAAGAAAAGCCTCCAAGTTACATCGTTTTACCGGTCAGCAACGTTGCCACTAATGTTTCAAACATGTTTGACAGAAAACTGGCTAAAATATCTACCAGCTCTTCAACTACTATTAGGAACCTGATACAAAAACCCAAGCATGATTCTGGCACAAGTGCAGGAATCTACACTATACCATGTGGGGGGTGTGACAAAGTATATGTAGGGGAAACAGCCAGAACTCTGGACATTAGAATAGCAGAACACAAAAATGCTTGCAGAAATGATGACCGCAAAAACGCATGTGTTCAACATAGAGACGATGTTGGACACGTCATGAAATTCAGTGAAGCTAAACTAGTTATTAAAGAAGACGACTTAAGACGGAGAAAATGCATTGAAGCTGCACTAATTTCTGTCAGTAACACTATAAAGCAAAAATCCGGTAGTTACAGTATTTCAAAATTACTAAGCAAGAGGATATTACCCATCCTGGGAACTGGTGTTACTTGATGCCAGCAGGTCCCTCTCTTGCCTCACCTCCTTAGTTCCATTACTACTACTACTACTACTACTACTACTACTACTACTACTACTACTACTACTACCACCTCCACCCACGCGTCACCTCACCTGACTCCTGCCACTATATATATAAATGTTTTCTTAGTTTTCTCTGTATCAGGACTGAAGAAGCCACTCGTGGCGAAACGTTTCCTTTAATAAATGTCCTGAACTGTACATAAGAGTCTTTTTCCACATCTTGTCGGTATCACCATACCATTTCCTCATTGTTTGTAATGGCTTGATAAAGCTCATGGAGAGCGAAACGTTGCCACAATAAAATGTCACATTAGTTGCACTTGTGTCCTTTTACTTTACATATTGTCGGTAATTCTACCAACTTTATTACATTTGTTCTCTCATAACACTCTGTATCCCTGCCCCATCACCACTGCCTCCCTCGCCCCATCACCACTGCCTCCCTCGCCCCATCACCACTGCCTCCCTCGCCCCATCACCACTGCCTCCCTCGCCTCATCACCACTGCCTCCCTCGCCCCATCACCACTGCCTCCCTCGCCCATCACCACTGCCTCCCTCGCCCCATCACCACTGCCTCCCTCCCCCCCATCACCACTGCCTCCCTCGCCCATCATCACCACTGCCTCCCTCGCCCCATCACCACTGCCTCCCTCGCCCCATCACCACTGCCTCCCTCGCCCCATCACCACTGCCTCCCTCGCCCCATCACCACTGCCTCCCTCGCCCCCATCACCACTGCCCTCCCCCGCCTCATCACCACTGCCTCCCTCGCCCCATCACCACTGCCTCCCTCGCCCCATCACCACTGCCTCCCTCGCCCCATCACCACTGCCTCCCTCGCCTCATCACCACTGCCTCCCTCGGCCCCCATCACCACTGCCTCCCTCGCCCATCACCACTGCCTCCCTCGCCTCATCACCACTGCCTCCCTCGCCCATCACACTGCCTCCCTCGCCCCATCACCACTGCCTCCCTCGCCCCATCACCACTGCCTCCCTCGCCTCATCACCACTGCCTCCCTCGCCCCATCCCCATGCCTCCCTCGCCTCATCACCACTGCCTTCTTCGCCCCATCACAGCCTCCCCTCGCCCCATCACCACAACTTCTCGCCCAATCACCACAACCCCTCGCCCAGTCACCACAACCCCTCGTCGCATCACCACAACCCCTCGCCCTATCACCACAACCCCTCGTCGCATCACCACAACCCCTCGTCGCATCACCACAACCCCTCGCCCTATCACCATAACCCCTCGTCGCATTACCACAACCCCTCGCCCTATCACCATAACCCCTCGCCCTATCACCACAACCCCTCGTCGCATCACCACAACCCTTCGCCGCATCGCCACAACCCCTCGTCGCATCACCACAACCCCTCGCCCTATCACCATAACCCCTCGCCCTATCACCACAACCCCTCGTCGCATCACCACAACCCCTCGTCGCATCAACCACAACTCCTCGCCCTTATCACCACAACCCCTCGTAGCATCACCAGAACCCCTCGCCCTATCACCACAACCCCTCGTCGCATCACCACAACCCCTCATCGCATCACCACAACCCATCGCCCTATCACCATAACCTCTCGCCCTATCACCACAACCCCTCGCCCCATCACCACCACCCCTTCCCCCACGTTCTGTCAGTGATTTATACCAAGATTTATTTCCTGCGTTGAGAATACAACGTCTGCAACAAAAGTGATAAAAATCTCCAGCGCTGCCGAGAGATTAACTTCATTTCCTTCTCCACCACACCGGAAATTGAGGCACGCCGCATGCGTAAGTGTTTGCGTTCGAGTACATGCGCAGGTGGAACAATAAACGCACCGAAGTCGTAGCGGGAATACGCTTGCATGCACACGGAAAGGAGTATGTGTATACAAGAAGAGGGTTAGTGCGTATATTATTACGTATGTACTGAGAGCTACATACGCACACAAGATCATTAGTGTCTACCGCATACCCATTCAAATATGCGCACACAACAGCGTAAGTGCGTCTATATGCTAGAACGTATATGCGTGAGCACTTGTATATACCCACGAAAAGGCATATGCGCATACAAGAGGAACCTTATACGCACGGAAAAAATTACCAACACATAAGCCTTACAGCGTATATGTGTACATTACGCACAGGCGCGTCAACCCAGACTCACACAGAAACATTTACACATAACATTGCTGAAATACACATACGCACGCACACATACACATACTTATCCGCTCACATGCGCATACAGTTGTATATATTAGCAGAAGACAGGAATAATTTGATTGATTCAATTGAGTAATGTGCGATGAAAACAGGAAGGAGAGAGAGAGTGAGGTTAATGACATTTCTCTCTCTCTCTCTCTCTCTCTCTCTCTCTCTCTCTCTCTCTCTCTCTCTCTCTCCCCTCCTCTCCCTCTTCTCCATCCTCCCTCTCCTCTCTCCTTTACACGGGTTTTAAGGTTCGTAATTTATTTACAAGCTAAAAGCTGTTATCTTCTCTCTCTCTCTTCTCTTCTCTCTCTCTCTCTCTCCTCTCTCTTTTCTCTCTCTCTCCTCTCTCTCTCCTCTCTCTCTCTCTCTCTCTCTTCTCACTCTCTCTATCTCTCTCTCTCTCTCTTCTGTCCTCTTCTCTGTCTCTCTGTCATCTCTCCTCTGTCTCTCTCTGTCCGCTCTGTCTCTCTCTCTCTCTCTCTCTCCTCTCTCTCTCTGCTCTCCTCTCTCTCTCCTCCTCTCTCTCTCTCTCTCTCTCTCTCTCTCTCTCTCTCCTCTCTTTTCTCTCTTTTCTCTCTCTTTCTCTCTCTCTCTCTCTCTCTCTCTCTCTCTCTCTCTCTCTCTGTCTCTCTCTCTCTCTCTCTCTCTCTCTCTCCTCTTATGCCATGAATGTATATTATTCTATCGAATTCTTCCTGTCTTCTTCCTCTTCTCATAAGAAGGAAATACTACGAAAAACATCCAGGATTTAACACCAAAAGCATCCTGGAGAACAACCGAATGTATGATCGGGGAGTTACCTCCCTGCAAGGGAGGGTTGTGTCATCCCTGGAAAAGGGGAGTAAGGAGAGGGAGGGAAGGAAGATAGGGAGGAAGAGGAGGAGTGGCTTGTGATCACCCTGGTAACATATTACTGACTTCTGAAGATCTCATGATAACATCGACTCTATTACACAGTGGAACTTGTAGCAGTAAACGAATATATTTTTTTTCATTTCCTCCTGTTTATGTTCTTATTTGTGTAGTGTGTGTGTGTGTGTGTGTGTGTGTGTGTGTGTGTGTGTGTGTGTGTTTCACTTTCCATATTTTTTTAGTTGTGTTTGTTTTAACTCGTAATGTTTTTCTCTATCAAAGTCGAGGAACTTCATTTGTATAACAAATGCCTAACAAATTCTAACGAATGCTAAGAAATTCATAACAAATCATTTTCCATGATATGTAACAGATAAATGTAATAACTCGTTCTCACGGAATATTTAAAAAAAAAAAGATGAAAATATGGAATAGTTAAGTTCCTGACGAAACTCCTTTAACAGTTAATTAAAAATGAGAAGAGTTTCATTGCAGTGCTTCGTAGTAATGATCGACCAATTAGATGAACATCAGTGGTAATTATTGAGCAATTAGTTGAACTTCAGTAACTGGCGTACTCACGAAAGCAACAATTTGAGATTAAATTGTTTTACATTTATAGTAGTATTAAAAACTTACAGTATAGATGCTGCATAAATCGTTAAAATTCACCACATACTCTTTTTTCTTAGATTTTATATCTTTTCTTAGATATATATATATATATATATATATATATATATATATATATATATATATATATATAATTGAAAGAATTAAGAGTAAGACGGAGAATAGGATAGCAGATGAACAAGGAGGCTTTAGGAAAGGTAGGGGGTGTGTGGACCAGGTGTTTACAGGAAAACATATAAAGTGAACAGTATTTAGATAAGGCTAAAGAGGTCTTTGTGGCATTTATGGATTTGGAAAAGGCGTATGACAGGGTGGATAGGGGGGCAATGTGGCAGATGTTGCAAGTGTATGGTGTAGGAGGTAGGTTACTGAAAGCAGTGAAGAGTTTTTACGAGGATAGTGAGGCTCAAGTTAGAGTATGTAGGAAAGAGGGAAATTTTTTCCCAGTAAAAGTAGGCCTTAGACAAGGATGTGTGATGTCACCGTGGTTGTTTAATATATTTATAGATGGGGTTGTAAGAGAAGTAAATGCGAGGGTCTTGGCAAGAGGCGTGGAGTTAAAAGATAAAGAATCACACACAAAGTGGGAGTTGTCACAGCTGCTCTTTGCCGATGACACTGTGCTCTTGGGAGATTCTGAAGAGAAGTTGCAGAGATTGGTGGATGAATTTGGTAGGGTGTGCAAAAGAAGAAAATTAAAGGTGAATACAGGAAAGAGTAAGGTTATGAGGATAACAAAAAGATTAGGTGATGAAAGATTGAATATCAGATTGGAGGGAGAGAGTATGGAGGAGGTGAACGTTTCAGATATTTGGGAGTGGACGTGTCAGCGGATGGGTCTATGAAAGATGAGGTGAATCATAGAATTGATGAGGGAAAAAGAGTGAGTGGTGCACTTAGGAGTCTGTGGAGACAAAGAACTTTGTCCTTGGAGGCAAAGAGGGGAATGTATGAGAGTATAGTTTTACCAACGCTCTTATATGGGTGTGAAGCGTGGGTGATGAATGTTGCAGCGAGGAGAAGGCTGGAGGCAGTGGAGATGTCATGTCTGAGGGCAATGTGTGGTGTGAATATAATGCAGAGAATTCGTAGTTTGGAAGTTAGGAGGAGGTGCGGGATTACCAAAACTGTTGTCCAGAGGGCTGAGGAAGGGTTGTTGAGGTGGTTCGGACATGTAGAGAGAATGGAGCGAAACAGAATGACTTCAAGAGTGTATCAGTCTGTAGTGGAAGGAAGGCGGGGTAGGGGTCGGCCTAGGAAGGGTTGGAGGGAGGGGGTAAAGGAGGTTTTGTGTGCGAGGGGCTTGGACTTCCAGCAGGCATGCGTGAGCGTGTTTGATAGGAGTGAATGGAGACAAATGGTTTTTAATACTTGACGTGCTGTTGGAGTGTGAGCTAAGTAACATTTATGAAGGGATTCAGGGAAACCGGCAGGCCGGACTTGAGTCCTGGAGATGGGAAGTACAGTGCCTGCACTCTGAAGGAGGGGTGTTAATGTTGCAGTTTAAAAACTGTAGTGTAAAGCACCCTTCTGGCAAGACAGTGATGGAGTGAATGATGGTGAAAGTTTTTTTTTTTTCGGGCCACCCTGCCTTGGTGGGAATCGGCCGGTGTGATAATAAAATAATATATATTATATATATATATATATATATATATAATATATATATATATATATATATATATATATATATATTATATATATATATATATATATAATATTTTGCCTTATAAGCAAACAAATTTTATGTACATGCATAATACATCATCATTAAGTGTTCACCATAATTGTACGCCTTACATGCTCGTCCAGCACCTATGAACATTACACCTGTAAGCCTTACACATGTACCTCATGTGTACCTGCACCGAGTTGTTGACCCCAACACTTCACCTCCGGGCCAGCACACCCCAGCTAAGGTTCACAATTATGACGCAACCTTATAAGGAGACACTCAATATCCCTATCTCATGCACAACTGTCTACTTCCTACATGCTCTCTCCCTCCCCTCTCTCTCTCTCTCTCTCTCTCTTTTTATTCGTGTGCCCACATACACACGTCCAGATTACAAAATGTGGAAATAAATAAATAATTATATATATATATATATATATATATATATATATATATATATATATATATATATATATATATATAAAATATATATATATATAAAGCGTCCACAGAATCAAGTGATTTTAAAGTAAATAACACACTGCGACCAGCCGGGGATCGAGCCCTAGTTATTTAGCCAGCCTCCCGGGAAGCTAGCTAAGTTTTCGACGCCTTAGTCCACTACACCAACTAATAATAATAATAATAATAAGTTGCCTCTCCTAGCAACATTAATAATAATAATAATGATAATAATAATTATAATTATATATAAGGCTGTAATGTATCTGCTGAGCACTTAGGAGGTTGCGTGAGTATCTTTGGTTGGAGTGAGTGGAGACTTTTTCTTTTTTCTTTTTTGAAAGAGTAGAGATGCTTTAGGTATGAGTGCGAGGTAATACTTAGGAAGGGATCCAAGTTAACCGGATAGTTAGAACTGAAATTTGTTGCTATAAAATGCGGTGAGTTCACTTTGAAAATAAGTGGAAATGATGTAATTCAGTGGATCATCAGCAGCGGCTCGTGATGTCAGAACAAATTTGTATTAATATATGAAATGGACAAATCTGTGTTACATTTACGTAAGATATTTATTACTGTATTAAATATTTTTGAGATATATTCTGGTCCACACCATTTATAAAGTGGTGAGTAACTTTTACCAGAATCTGCAACGAAGACTCTGAACAAGCTTCAGTTGGTACAACGTTTCGCTCTGTGTAGAGCTTCATCGAGTTATGGGAAAGCTGTGCTAGCAAAAGCTTGCTCTGCAGCCTGTCTCTTGTTCTCATACTAGTGGACACTACTCGGTGTCATCTAGCTTAGCCAGGATCATGTTCTCTGACGTGGGTTGAGGGCGACAGTGAACACATGATGCGCCCAACGTAACCTGCCACTCTATTACGCTGCGATTTTGCGCCATTCATCTCCTTGATTAGTTCTGAGAAAGTGTTGATGCAGTGGTCAGCAGGAAGGGAGTGCCGGTGGCCGGCTCCGTCTTTGATCTCAGACAGTTTAGCTACTCATTCCGCGTTTTTCTTGGGCTCCTCTTTTAGCAGTAAACACCTCTCAGCGAATGTTTTCTGACGCCTTAATTGCAATCGAACGCTAATGTATTCTCGCACTGCCTTGATCGATCACATTTCTTTCTTCTGCTCCTTTTGGTAATTTCTTGCAGCTGAACTGCCATTGAAAAAATCATCTCTTTTGTTTATTGTTAAATAGCCGATGTGTTATTACACATTTCGTACTCATATGATCTTTAAGTACATTAGAGTCCATTAAGAAATGCTCAGCATAACAAGCTGCTTTCTATAAAAAAAAACTATTTATTCTTTATGTTGTAAACAAAACAAAATCTAGTGGTAACTAAGAACTGGAAATTCTTTTATTTTACACTCTTAAATTAAGTAATACATGGCAACTACAATCTTATATTTGTAATGTATTTTTTTAGTGATGCTTTCTTATTTTTTTCAGAATTACGAATGATTAAGCTATATGATGTATTCTTGTGTATAAGAGAGAGAAAGAGAGAGAGAGAGAGAGAGAGGGGGAGGGAGGGAGAGGCGGGGAGGGAGGGAGAGGCCAAATAAATTTTTAGCTTATTTCAGAAAGGCAGTGTACTCTGAGAACCCATCTTCCCTCAGTCAGATTCAAGTGCTGAGTGTAATAAAAATGATTAACTAATAATTATATAAATAAATAAATCATACACGCGTAAATCAATAAATGATGGACGCCTTAGACTTGGATAACAAAAGGGGAAGACAAGACAGACAACCATCTACGTAACGAGAGAAGACAAAATTCTTCCTTGACAGGATTCGTGTTTGAAGGCATTGTTTACGCTCTTGGGAGAATCCGTATATAAATGGATTGTTTACATGCGGATGAGCCTCCCTCCCAGGTCCAGCTGGTGCCTGGCGACTTCAATGCCAGACACGGAATGGAAGTTGTCAGTCATAAAGTACATTCTCTATTATAAATGTGAGAGTTCTGTGTTGTTTGTTGGAGGTGGGAGTGATGGATGGTTGACAGAGGTAAGGGATAGATTAGTTGTGGATGGGAAAATGAGGTATGTGGTAAAGGTGTGAAATTGGGAGAAGAATTGTGGTGAGATGTCGTAGGATGGTGATATGTGATAGAAAGTAGTGGCGGGTTGTAGGGTGTTTTGTGTGATAGGAATGTATGGTTGGTGTTTGTTAGGGTAGACGATGTGTATTGAGGGGAGTTATCGTGTGTAGTATGAGTGCAGTGGAAGTGTTTAATAGGAGTGTGGTAATAAATACTGACATGTAGTACTTGATGGTGGAGCTGTGGTGAGCAGTAATGTTAAATTTGATTTAATTGTTTTTGTTGAGCAATAAAATTGTATATGATAGCCTCTGCACCAAGATACTGTAGTGTTGCTGTGTTAAGCAAGTATCATATTACTAATGGTATTTAGTAATTTAGTACCGACAAGTTTACTCGTTACCGTGTTGGTATTGCATATATTAGTGATGTGGTGGTGGTGGTGGTGGTGGTGGTGTGTGTGTGTGTGTGGTATGTGGAATGATTGCATTGTTATTGTGAGTAAAAATCTGCTAAAAGGTAGTTCTCATGTGTATGTTTCACTCACTGTGTATTTACATGATTCATTTTCACTCCTTCAAAGAAGGAAACGGGGAGGTGGGGGTGGGGGGTGGGGGAGCCTTGATGCTGCTAAAGGCGTTTTGATCCGATTGAAATATACTCTTCTTCATTGGAAGAAAGCTATTAACATCTCAGCGCTCCTCTCCCCTTTCTCCCCATCTCTTCCCCTCTCCTTCCCCTCCTTTCGTCCCTCTCTCCACTGCATTAGTTTCATCCGTAAGCATACTTTTGTTCATCATGAGGGGATACTACAGTGTATCAAATTTTATTGACGATTAGGGCATATTATTAAGGGTATATTCCACAAGTGTAGTAAAACAAAGTGGCAGCAGCACACCAGGTAGTGTCTCACACCCTCCTCGAGGATTCAATTCCACATAAAACGAATATGGAGATTTCAACGCTACGCAGAAAAGAATCCCACGCTTAATTAGGTAAGAGGTGGGTATATTCTATGTATAAAGGGATGTATGTTTGTCAAGAAACTGTCACAGTTCCTTGATAATGTGCGAAATCACGACAGCACTTGGAATTTCACTATTTTTCACAGTGGTTGTTCTGCATATTGTGATATCATCTGTTTTCCGTGATCTTATTGCAACATATGTGTGTATATGTTGCAGATGTTGCAAATGTATGGAATAGGAGGTAGGTTACTGAAAGCAGTGAAGAGTTTTTACGAGGATAGTGAGGCTCAGGTTAGAGTATGTACCTGGAGTTTACCTGGAGAGGTTTTCGGGGGTCAACGCCCCCGCGGCTCGGTCTGAGACCAGGCCTCACGGTGGATCAGGGTCTGATCAACCAGGCTGTTACTACTGGCCGCACGCAGGCTGACGTACGAACCACAGCCCGGTTGGTCAGGTACTGACTATAGGTGCCTGTCCAGTGCCCTCTTAAAGACAGTCAGGGGTCTATTGGTAATCCCCCTTTATTTAAGCTGGGAGGCAGTTGAACAGTCTTGAACCCCGGACACTTATTGTTGTCACCTCCAGCAGGAGTCTACTGGCAGGGCTGCATCTGCTCTTGTTGTCACCTCCAGCAGGAGTCTACTGGCAGGGCTGCTTCTGTTCGCGTTGTCACCTCCAGCAGGAGTCTACTGGCAGGGTTGCATCTGCTCTTGTTGTCACCTCCAGCAGGAGTCTACTGGCAGGGCTGCTTCTGTTCCTGTCGTCACCTCCAGCAGGAGTCTACTGGCAGGGTTGCATCTGCTCTTGTTGTCACCTCCAGCAGGAGTCTACTGGCAGGGCTGCATCTGCTCTTGTTGTCACCTCCAGCAGGAGTCTACTGGCAGGGCTGCATCTGTTCTCGTTGTCACCTCCAGCATGAGTCTACTGGCAGGGCTGCATCTGCTCTTGTTGTCACCTCCAGCACGAGTTTATTGGCAGGGTTGCATCTGCTCTTGTTGTCACCTTCAGCAGGAGCCTACTGGCAGGGCTGCATCTGCTCTTGTTGTTACCTCCAGCAAAAATTCTACTGGCAGGGCTGCATCTGCTCTTGTTGTCACCTCCAGCAGGAGTCTACTGGCAGGGCTGCATCTGCTCTTGTTGTCACCTCCAGCAAGAGTCTACTGGCAAGACTGCATCAGCTCTTGTTGTCACCTCATGCAGGAGTCTACTGGCAGGGCTGCATCTGCTCTTGTTGTCACCTCCAGCAGGAGTCTACTGGCAGGGTTGCATCTGCTCTTGTTGTCACCTCCAGCAGGAGTCTATTGGCAGGGTTGCATCTGCTCTTGTTGTCACCTCCAGCAGGAGTCTACTGGCAGGGCTGCTTCTGTTCTTGTTGTCACCTCCAGCAGGAGTCTACTGGCAGGGCTGCGTCTGCTCTTGTTGTCACCTCCAGCAGGAGTCTACTGGCAGGGCTGCATCTGTTCTCGTTGTCACTTCCAGCAGGAGTCTACTGGCAGGGCTGCATCTGCTCTTGTTGTCACCTCCAGCAGGAGCCTACTGGCAGGGCTGCATCTGCTCTTCTTGTCACCTCCAGCAGGAGTCTTCTGGCAGGGCTGCATCTGCTCTTGTTGTTACCTCCAGCAAAAAATCTACTGGCAGGGCTGTATCTGCTCTTGTTGTCACCTCCAGCAGGAGTCTACTGGCAGGGCTGCATCTGCTCTTGTTGTCACCTCCAGCAGGAGTCTACTGGCAAGACTACATCAGCTCTTGTTGTCACCTCCAGCAGGAGTCTACTGGCAGGGCTGCATCTGTTCTCGTTGTCACTTCCAGCAGGAGTCTACTGGCAGGGCTGCATCTGCTCTTGTTGTCACCTCCAGCAGGAGCCTACTGGCAGGGCTGCATCTGCTCTTCTTGTCACCTCCAGCAGGAGTCTTCTGGCAGGGCTGCATCTGCTCTTGTTGTTACCTCCAGCAAAAAATCTACTGGCAGGGCTGTATCTGCTCTTGTTGTCACCTCCAGCAGGAGTCTACTGGCAGGGCTGCATCTGCTCTTGTTGTCACCTCCAGCAGGAGTCTACTGGCAAGACTACATCAGCTCTTGTTGTCACCTCCAGCAGGAGTCTACTGGCAGGGCTGCATCTGCTCTTGTTGTCACCTCCAGCAGGAGCCTACTGGCAGGGCTGCTTCTGCTCTTGTTGTCACCTCCAGCAGGAGTCTACTGGCAGGGCTGCATCAAAGGAATTTCAGCGACCATCTAATAACTTGGCTGGTAGGTCTTCTTAGGAGAGAGGGAGATTATTTCTCAGTAAAAGTAGGCCTTAGACAAGGATGTGTGATGTCACCGTGGTTGTTCAATATATTTATAGATGGGGTTGTAAGAGAAGTGAATACTCGGATGTTGGCAAGAGGTGTGGGGTTAAAAGATAAAGAATCTAACACAAAGTGGGAGTTGTCACAGTTGCTCTTTGCTGATGACACTGCATTTGGGAGATTCTGAAGAGAAGTTGCAGAGGTTGGGGGATGAGTTTGGTAGGGTATGTAAAAGAAGAAAAAAGTGAATATAGGAAAGAGTAAGGTGATGAGGATAAAAAATTTAGGCAGTGAAAGATTGCGTATCAGATTGGAGGGAGAGAGTATGGAAGAGGCGAATGTATTCAGATATTTGGTAGTGGAAGTGTCAGCAGATGGGTCTGTGAAAGATGAGGTGAATCATAGAATTGATGAGGGGAAAAGGGTGAGTGGTGCCCTTAGGAGTCTGTGGAGACAAAGAACTTTGTCCATGGATGCAAAAAGGGGAATGCATGAGATTATAGTTATACCAAAACTCTTACATGGGGGTGAAACATGGGAGGTGAATGTTGCAACAAGGAGAAGGCTGGAGGCATTGGAGATGTCATGTCGTGTGAATATAATACAGAGAATTCGTAGTTTGGAAATTAGGAGGTGCAGGATTGCCAAAACTATTATCCAAAGAGCTGAGGAGGGTTTGTTGAGGTTCGGACATGTAGAGAGGGTGGGACAAAATAGAATGACTTCGAGTGTATAAATCTGTAGTGGATGGGTAGGGGTCGGCCTAGGAATGGTTGGAAGGAGGGGGTAAAGGATGTTTTGTGTGCGATTGGCTTGGACTTCAAGCAAGCATGTGTGACCGTGTTAGATAGGAGCAAATAGAGACCAATGGTTTTTAGGACTTGACGTGCTGTTGAGTGTGAGCAAGGTAACGTTTATGAAAGGAGTCAGGTAAGCCGGCAGGCCGGACTTGAGTCCTGGAGATGGGAAGTACAGTGTCTTTACCCTGAAGGAGGGGTGTTCAATGTTACAGTTTTATAACTGTAATGTATGCGCACCTATGGCAAGACAGTGATGGAGTGAATGATGAAAGTTTTTCTCTTTCGGGCCACCCTGCCTTGGTAGAAGAAGGCCGATGTGTTTATATATCATATATATATATATATATATATATATATATATATATATATATATATATATATATTATATATATATATATATATATATATATATATATATATGTCGTGCCGAATAGGCAGAACTTGCGATCTTGACTTAAATAGCAACGCTCATCTTTCCATATAGGACAAGTGAAAATTTGTGTATGCAATAATTTCGCCAAAATCATTCTGCACCTAACGAAAAAAATATATTTGATTGTGTTTGTTTAGTACTAAATTACTGTAAACATATTTAAAATATATTTAGTTGGGTTAGGATAAAATAAATTGCTCTTGTTATAATAAGATTAGGTAAGTTTTCTAAGATTCTTTTGGTGCAAAATTAAAAATTTTTACAATAACATTAATGAAAAAAATATATCTTTAAACGTACAAGAGAAAATTTCAGAAAGGACTTAATTTTAAATGAGTTCTTGCTAATTGACCAATTTTACATATTCGGCACGACATATATATATATATATATATATATATATATATATATATATATATATATATATATATATAAACACTGATCTCTGGCTGAAGGAGACTCGAACCTACGAACCTTGGAACAAGGTACGCAGTGCTTTACCAATCTACCCACACTGGACCAATACCTTGGAGTCCAGCTTGCACTAGACTTTGATCCAAGGCAGCCAGCTTTCAGGGAGAAGGCTTACAGCTTTTCATCTCATCCCCTGCATGCATCAGCCTTACTAGAGATATTAACAATGCAAGGAATTCGCAAGAGCAGGCGAAATATACACAAACACTGATCTCTGGCTGAAGGAGACTCGAACCTACGAACCTTGGAACAAGGTACGCAGTGCTTTACCAATCTACCCACACTGGACCAATACCTTGGAGTCCAGCTTGCACTAGACTTTGATTCAAAGCAGCCAGCTTTCAGGCTTACAGCTTTTCATCTCATCCCCTGCATGCACCAGCCTTACTAGAGATATTAACAATGCAAGGAATTCGCAAGAGCAGGCGAAATATACACAAACACTGATCTCTGGCTGAAGGAGACTCGAAAGCTGGCTGCCTTGGATCAAAGTCTAGTACAAGCTGGACTCCAAGGTATTGGTCCAGTGTGGGTAGATTGGTAAAGCACTGCGTACCTTGTTCCAAGGTTCTTTGGTTCGAGTCTCCTTCAGCCAGAGATCAGTGTTTGTGTATATTTCGCCTGCTCTTGCGAATTCCTTGCATATATTATATATATATATATATATATATATATATATATATATATATATATATATATATATATACTTCTTCTTTCAACAAACCGGCCGTATCCCACCGAGGCAGGGTGGCAAAAAAGGTCAAACGAAAGTTTTTCTTTTACATTTAGATATAAATTCAGGAGAAGGGGTTACTAGTCCTTGCTTCCAGCATGTTGCGTCTTACGACACGCATGGCTCACGAAGGAAGAATTCTGTTTCTCTTCCCCATGGAGATAAGAGGAAATAAACAAGAACTAGTAAGGAAACAGAAGAAAGCCCAGAGGGACGTGTGTATATATATGCCTGTCTATGCATGTGCAGTGTGACCTAAGAGTAAGTAGAAGTAGCAAGAAATCTTTATATTATATATATATATATATATATATATATAATATATATATATATATATATATATATATATATATATATATATATAGGGAGGGAGATACCATCTTCATTGCCAACTGGGAACCCACTGCCTCGGAGAAGAGAATGAATGTACTTCAGTGAGAAACCTAAAGGTTTCTCCTCAGAGCTGTTTTGGTATTTTCTTTCTTTTTAAACTGTTACATTGGCAAAGAGAATGGCATGTTTGACGAAGGCTGTTTTTCAATCATTTCCCTTAGCTGCGGGCTGAATGAAGTGCTTCCTTCTGAAGCGGGCTGCGTGGCCGGGTTGCTGCGGATGTTTTTCTGTCTGGACCGCTACACTTAAGTCTCTTGGAAAGGAAGCTGGCCGGTCTGTGGTCCATGATTTTCCTGACGAGTTTGTCACCCATCTCCTTCAAAAAATTAAGGGCAGATTTGCCCCATGCTCCAAGGATCTCCGTTTCTTTTGGAACGAAATTGTATTTGTCGATCTGTTTCTTCCTGAAACTAGCGGCCCCGCTTCCTTCAGCTTCGGAGTATCATACGTGCATGTCGGCCGTTGTAGACACAAATGTTATCCTAATCTCTCTGCTCACCATCAGTCCAGGGTAGGACGCTTACTCCATCTGGGTCCCTCTTCCTGTCATCGAGTTCTCTTTCTGATGGGCAAGAGGCTCTGGTGAGTCTTTACTTAATATCATTGATCTCTTCGTGTGGGGTATGATTTCCTTCTAACTTATGACAGATGCCGCAGATACACCTGTGTTTGGTGAGAATGGAGACAAGTAGGCTAGGAGCTACACCAGTGGTCGAAGGGTCCTAGCTGTGAAGGCATGTACTGCCTTCACAGCTAGGAGGCTAGCTAGCTTCGTCTTTCTTGAAGCACTGTCGAGAAATGTTTAGGCGATTTTCTCCACAATGGGACTGTTTGTTGTCTTTGGGAGGAGCTGGTCTGCTTGAAGAATCTGCAAGGTTATCCTGCTTCCCTGCTGCGTCAATTAATTTTCGAGTCATCAGTTCCTGCATCATTTTCAAGCCTTCTGGGACTAATTCCCTCACTAGTTCGCTAGATGTAACACTCGAGGATAGAAATGCGGAAGTGTTGCTTGATCCCATTGCTGATCTTCCAGAGACAGGGTTGCAGTAGTACTTTCACGAGTTTCTGTTTATCCAATTTTTGGCTGCCAAATGAGGGTGCTCACCGCAAGAAATAGGTTAGCCTGGGCAATGTGAGACACTTTATGATAAGATAAAAGGCATCATTACCATCCAAATCACTTTGCCCCTCCTCCACTCTCCTCGAGGATTGTGTTGATAGACTCACGCCTCAGCGGTGCGCCCAGTACGATGCTCTTGGTGCCGATGGTATTTATAATAATATAATATCTTTATTTCTACAAGTACATGAGCAAGGTATACAGGCCTAGCTGACATCAGTGACTTATTACTGTATAGAAAGACGCTTGTTATGCAGAGCATTTCTGGCAAACTAGGTTAGTTTTGTCCCAGGATGCGACTAACACCCAGGTACCCATTTTATACTGATGGGTGAACATAAACAACCAGTGTAAGGAAACACGCCCGGACGCTCACTGTGTGAAGCGAGATCTTATGACACCAGGCCACTGGCCACCGTGGCCTGGTGGATAGCTTTAACAGCAGCAATTATTTGCTCCTTGGTCGATATGATTTTCCATTTGGAAGGGTTGAGGAGCAGTCCCAAAGCTTCTCCCTGTGACTTTACCTCTGAAAGAAATACTTCCAAGGACTCCTCCGCATCTGCCAGAGTGTACCATCATCCTGGTACTAGACTTTACTGCTCAAAATGGCTGTGAGTACTCTAACCTCTGTGCAGAAGAGAAACGGGACGAGTGGGATCCCCTACTGGACGCCCTCTAACGAGGTGAATTCTTGTTGCCAAATAGCAGTCGAATCTTTGCTGTAATCGGCTGGAACAAAGGGGAAAAGACGAGAAATGTTTCTCCAAGACCACGTTTCTTTTCACTGGATTAAATACATTTTTGAAGTCTAGCTTTACTATGGCCTTATCATTGTCTGTCTTATGAGTCGCCGCTTCGCTGCCTCGAGGGCCAAGTTGATTTGTTAGGTAAATGGACACAGATGCAACTAATGTGACATTTTATTGTGGCAACGTGTCGCTCTCCAGGAGCTTTGTCAAGCTGCCACTTCGGTAACGAGACGACGGAGAGTGTTACCAACGACGATGGATCTTGATTCTCCATTTCTTTTCCAGAACACATAACGAGGCACCAAAGAAAAACTGTTTAATTTCTTCAGGTATCACCCCAGCAAGACATTTGTTTGCTACCGTTATTAACTCCAAAAGGAGAATCCATGCGGCTGTGCCGAGCACTAAATTAACCATCTCTGATGGTGCTGTGGTCGTATTCCAGTGTAATCCCCTGCAGAGCCTGCAGGAAAAGTGGAAGGTTCAAATATACTGCGAAAATTAGATTCCTACTAAACAAGCCATCGTTCTGCTCCATCAAAAGATTAATGACGACCTGGATCTTATCATTCCAGTTAAGGAATACGTCGACGTTATCGAGCTGTGCATCGGTTTCATCTGTTTCTTGTTCGGTGACTCTACAAACAATCCATGGGAATGGCCAGTGTGTCACCCCTCAGTGTGATCCTGGCTAACCTGTACATGGAGCACCCGGAAGAGGGGAGAAGGAAGTGGAGTAACGTGGCTGCGTTATGTGAACACTATTCTACTTATCGTGCCCAGACGACTCGACACCAATAAAATCAATAAAATTAATAAAATCATCATCCTTTTTTCTTGACGTTCCACTTTGCAGGAACAACAGTAAACTGAATTTCAAGGCCTGAACTGTTAAATTTCTTCTCTTACCATGAAATGAGGACTAACATATGAATCATCACAAAATTTGAGAGCGTATAATGTTTCTAGCCCTGCTTACCTCGACATGGAACTTCGTAAACTACGATACTCAACGAACCTAACAAATGTAGGAGAAAACTTAGAGAATCATACACACTACCAGACAAAGACAGTCTCCTGATAGATTCTTAATACAATGTTTTCAGTCAGGCAGGACTTTAGACAGCTTCTCCAGGTTTCTTTCTAAGTTTAAAACCAGTTTAACCAGTCACTCTCCAAAATTACAAAAGAAATAATCAAACAACCGTTTACAGCACATACTCTAAGAAAAACATATATATTGATTGATCTTTCAGGGTTTAAAATCTATCGACCACACTAGGATAATTAAGATTGCACATAACCTGTACACTACCAGTGATAACCTGTACACTACCAGTGATAACCTGTACACTACCAGTGATTCAAGCGAACTCTGGGAATATATACAACGTATATATTCCCTCGTCTTCTTCCTCCTCCTCGTTCTCCTCCTCCTTTTCCTCCCTCCTCTCTCTCTCTCTTCCTCCCTCCTCTCCCTCATCTTCTTCCTCCTCCTCCTCCTCCTCCTCCTCCTCCTCCTCCTCCTCCTCCTCCTCCCTCCTCCCTCTCTTCTTCCTTCTCCTTCCTCCTCTCCCTCATCTTCTTCCTCTTCCCTCCTCTTTCCTCCTCCTCCCTCCTCTTTCTCTTCTTCCTTCTCCTTCCTCCTCTCCCTCATCTTCCTCCTCCTCCTCCTCCTCCCCCTCTTCTCCCTCTTCCTTCTCTTCTTCCTCCTTCCTAAGAAATTACTGAATCCTTACGGATTTGGCGATTTCTGTGAATAGAAGAAACACTAACAACACTTCTTAGAAGGAAAAATAAAAATAAAACAGAAATGTAGATTATTTCATAGGCTTGGAGACCCCCTCCCCCCCCTTCCCCTCCCTCACTCCCCCTCTCCCACCCTCCCCCCTTCCCCTCCCTCACTCCCCCTCTCCCACCCTCCCCCCTTCCCCTCCCTCACTCCCCCACTCCCACCCTCCCCCCTTCCCCTCCCTCACTCCCCCTCTCCCACCCTCCCCCCCTTCCCCTCCCTCACTCCCCCTCTCCCACCCTCCCTCCCCCCTCCCTCCGTCCTACCCTCCCTCCTCCAACCCCACCCTAAATCCCCCCTCCCTCCCTCCCCACCCCCCTAAAAAAAAAAAGGAGCGAGGGAAGTATTGACCATGACGCCCTCTTTTCCATAAGAAGCGTAAATAACCAGGCAGAGACCCCATTGTCTGGGTTTGGAATCCCCTTTGTTCGTTGACAAGGGAAGGTGTCGATCCTCTCCCCCTCCCGGCGAGGGATTGGTATTGATGCTCTTATATTTGAAGCTTTCCATAGATGCATCTTATATCTATTTCTAACTTGGCATCGCAGCACATTATTTATAGCTGGCGCAGTGTTAATGTTACCGTGTATCTTGGTATAGCTGCTCTTATCTATACTTTTAAGAAAGTTTGCATCTAATCTCCTTTAGTTACAGCAAGCTAGACGTTGATGCTCCTATGTTTCTAGCTTGGCTTACATGTTCCAGTGCCTGTATCTGTGTGTTTAAAGAACAAAGCCTTAAATTTGATTGGATTGGATGGTCGAGTGGGTTAGAGCGTCGTGAATTTTTGCTCATTATGAGGCGGGCTAAAACAACACGGGTTCGATACCCCGGCTAGTCGCGGTGTTGTTATTGATTAAATACCACTTGTTCGTGGTTACAGTAATATTATATATATATATAATATATATATATATATATATATATATATATATATATATATATATATATATATATATATATATATATATATATATTATATTTTCAGAATATGCAAAACAACCACTGTGAAAGAATAGAGAAGTTCCAAGCGCTTTCGTGACTACTCACATTATCAAGGAACAATGATAATGTGAGTAGTCACGAAAGCGCTTGGAACTTCTCTATTCTTTCACAGTAGTTGTTTTGCATATATATACATGTACCTGGAGGTTACCTAGAGGTTATTCCGGGGATCAACGCCCCCGCGGCCCGGTCCATGACCAGGCCTCCCAATGGATCAGGGCCTGATCAACTAGGCTGTTACTGCTGGCCGCATATATATATATATATATATATATATTATATATATATATATATATATATATATATATATATATATATATATATATATATTGTGTATAGTGTGTGTGTGTGTGTGTGTAGCTTAAAAGAAGACATATATAAAACTATCCGGTTATTATCACGGTAGTTACCAGGACGTTATTATCACGGTAGTTACCAAGACATTATTATCACGACGGTAATTACCAAAAAATTATTATCACGGTAGTTACCAAGACATGATTATCACGGTAGTTACCAGGACATTATTATCACGACGGTAATTACCAAGACATTATTATCACGGTAGTTACCAGGACGTTATTATCACAGTAGTTACCAGCCCATTATTATCACGGTAGTTTTAAAGACATGTTTATCCAGTTATTAGGACTCTGTTTCAGACTTGTGTCTCGGCTGGTCTGGTTGTTAGTTTCTCCCGCGTGTGTGTTGATAGCCAGGGTCTTGATAAACATGATTTGCATAATGTATGTTTGTTATTGTGGTGGTGAAGGAAGGAGGGGAGGAGGGACGGGGGCGGTTGAGAGAGGAGGGAAGGAGAGAGGGAGACAGATGGGTTGTCGAGGAGAGAGAGAGAGAGAGAGATAGAGGACGTGTGGAAGGGAGAGGGAGGAGAGGCGTGCATAACAACATTGGGGAAGTTGGAACAGAGGGTACAGGAAATAAAGGAGAATGAGAGAGAGACTGAGGTAGGAAAGGAATGAATATATTACTGAACTTCAGCCTCTTACTGGAGAAATGAATCAACGGTAAACGGGAGTTATAAACGGTAAGCGGTAATAATAAAAGGTAAAAGGGGTAGTTAGCGGTAAACGGGACTAACTCATGACTTGGTAAAGCTCTACACAGAGCGAAACATGACTTAATAAAGCGAAACGTAGTCCCATAACGAGGGATTCAACACCTGTCAAGGCTGAGGAACTGAACACCTGTCAAGACTGAGGGACTGAACACCTGTCAAGGCTGAGGAACTGAACACCTGTCAAGACTGAGGGACTGAACACCTATCAAGACTGAGGGACTGAACACCTATCAAGACTGAGGGACTGAACACCTGTCAAGACTGAGGGACTGAACACCTATCAAGACTGAGGGACTGAACACCTCTCAAGACTGAGGGACTGAACACCTATCAAGACTGAGGGACTGAACACCTCTCAAGACTGAGGGACTGAACACCTGTCAAGACTGAGGAATTGAGCACCTCTCAAGGCTGAGGAGCTGAACACCTGTTAAGACTGAGGAACTGAACACCTATCAAGACTGAGGGATTGAACACCTGTCAAGACTGAGGGACTGAACACCTGTCAAGACTGAGGGACTGAACACCTGTCAAGACTGAGGAACTGAACACCTCTCAAGGCTGACGGACTGAACATCTATCAAGACTGACGGACTGAACACCTGTCAAGACTGAGGGACTGAACACCTGTCAAGACTGAGGAACTGAACACCTGTCAAGGCTGAGGAACTGAACACCTGTCAAGACTGAGGGACTGAACACCTATCAAAGCTCAGGCACTGAACACCTATCAAGACTAAGGGACTGAACACCTGTCAAGACTAAGGGATTGAACACCTCTCAAGGCTGAGGGACTGAACACCTGTTAAGACTGAGGGACTGAATACCTATCAAGACTGAGGGACTGAACACCTATCAAGGCTGAGGGACTGAACACCTGTCAAGGCTGAGGGACTGAACACCTATCAAGACTGAGGGACTGAACACCTCTCAAGGCTGAGGGACTGAACACCTGTCAAGGCTGAGGGACTGAACACCTATCAAGACTGAGGGACTGAACACCTATCAAATCTGAGGGACTAAACACCTATCAAGACTGAGGGACTGAACACCTATCAAATCAGAGAGACTAAACACCAATCAAGGCTGAGGGACCGAACACCTGTCAAGGCTGAGGGACTGAACACCTGTATATAAATTGTCTCAGTATTTGATTGAATAATCCTTCTGGGCAGGAGACACCTCGTGAGTAAAGATACCTGGGTATTGCACATGTGTCTTATTTATCAATAAAAATACCCGGGTATTGCACATGTGTCTGTTCTATCACTGTGTATTCTTTTTCGAAATGCTAATACACCAGTGATCAAGTTCACAGCACCAGGTACACCAGTGATCAAGTTCACAGCACCAGGTACACCAGTGATCAAGTTCACAGCACCAGGTACACCAGTGATCAAGTTCACAGCACCAGGTACACCAGTGATCAAGTTCACAGCACCAGGTACACCAGTGATCAAGTTCACAGCACCAGGTACACCAGTTTACCTGGAGACCTGGAGAGAGTTTCGGGGGTCAACGCCCCCGCGGCCCGGTCTGTGACCAGGCCTCCTGGTGGATCAGCGCCTGATCAACCAGGCTGTTGCTGCTGGCTGCACGCAAACCAACGTACGAGCCACAGCCCGGCTGATCAGGAACTGCCTTTAGGTGCTTGTCCAGTGCCAGCTTGAAGACTGCCAGGGGTCTGTTGGTAATCCCCCTTATGTGTGCTGGGAGGCAGTTGAACAGTCTCGGTCCCCTGACACTTATTGTATGGTCTCTTAACGTGCTAGTGACACCCCTGCTTTTCATTGGGGGGATGGTGCATCGTCTGCCAAGTCTTTTGCTTTCGTAGTGAGTGATTTTCGTGTGCAAGTTCGGTACTAGTCCCTCTAGGATTTTCCAGGTGTATATAATCATGTATCTCTCCCTCCTGCGTTCCAGGGAATACAGGTTTAGAAACCTCAAGCGCTCCCAGTAATTGAGGTGTTTTATCTCCGTTATGCGCGCCGTGAAAGTTCTCTGTACATTTTCTAGGTCGGCAATTTCACCTGCCTTGAAAGGTGCTGTTAGAGTGCAGCAATATTCCAGCCTAGATAGAACAAGTGACCTGAAGAGTGTCATCATAGGGCTTGGCCTCCCTAGTTTTGAAGGTTCTCATTATCCATCCTGTCATTTTTCTAGCAGATGCGATTGATACAATGTTTATGGTCCTTGAAGGTGAGATCCTCCGACATAATCACTCCCAGGTCTTTGACGTTGGTGTTTCGCTCTATTTTGTGGCCAGAATTTGTTTTGTACTCTGATGAAGATTTAATTTCCTCATGTTTACCATATCTGAGTAATTGAAATTTCTCATCGTTGAACTTCATATTGTTTTCTGCAGCCCACTGAAAGATTTGGTTGATGTCCGCCTGGAGCCTTGCAGAGTCTGCAATGGAAGACACTGTCATGCAGATTCGGGTGTCATCTGCAAAGGAAGTCACGGTGCTGTGGCTGACATCCTTGTCTATGTCGGATATGAGGATGAGGAACAAGATGGGAGCTAGTACTGTGCCTTGTGGAACAGAGCTTTTCACCGTAGCTGCCTCGGACTTTACTCTGTTGACGACTACTCTCTGTGTTCTGTTAGTGAGGAAATTATAGATCCATCGACCAACTTTTCCTGTTATTCCTTTAGCGCGCATTTTGTGCGCTATTACGCCATGGTCACACTTGTCGAAGGCTTTTGCAAAGTCTGTATATATTACATCTGCATTCTTTTTGTCTTCTAGTGCATTTAGGACCTTGTCGTAGTGATCCAGTAGTTGAGACAGACAGGAGCGACCTGTTCTAAACCCATGTTGCCCTGGGTTGTGTAACTGATGGGTTTCTAGATGGGTGGTGATCTTGCTTCTTAGGACCCTTTCAAAGATTTTTATGATATGGGATGTTAGTGCTATTGGTCTGTAGTTCTTTTGCTGTTGCTTTACTGCCCCCTTTGTGGAGTGGGGCTATGTCTGTTGTTTTTAGTAACTGAGGGACGACCCCCGTGTCCATGCTCCCTCTCCATAGGATGGAAAAGGCTCGTGATAGGGGCTTCTTGCAGTTCTTGATGAACACAGAGTTCCATGAGTCTGGCCCTGGGGCAGAGTGCATGGGCATGTCATTTATCGCCTGTTCGAAGTCATTTGGCGTCAGGATAACATCGGATAGGCTTGTGTTAATCAAATTTTGTGGCTCTCTCATAAAAATTCATTTTGATCTTCGACTCTCAGTCTGGTTAGCGGCTTGCTAAAAACTGAGTCATATTGGACTTGAGTAGCTCACTCATTTCCTTGCTGTCATCTGTGTAGGACCCATCTTGTTTATGTAGGGGCCCAATACTGGACGTTGTTCTCGATTTTGATTTGGCATAGGAGAAGAAATACTTTGGGTTTCTTTCGATTTCATTTATGGCTTTTAGTTCTTCCCGCGATTCCTGACTCCTAAAGGATTCTTTTAGCTTAAGTTCGATGCTTGCTATTTCTCTGACCAGTGTCTCCCTGCGCATTTCTGATATATTGACCTCTTTTAGCCGCTCTGTTATCTTTTCCGTCGCCTGTAAAGGAGCGCCTGTCTCTTTCTATTTTACATCTACTCCTTTTTCTTAGAGGAATAAGCCTTGTGCATACATCGAGTGCCACCGAGTTAATCTGTTCTAGGCATAAGTTTGGGTCTGTTTTTGCTTAGTATATCTTCCCAGCTTATATCGGTTAGGACTTGGTTTACTTGGTCCCACTTTATGTTTTTGTTATTGAAGTTGTATTTGGTGAATGCTCCCTCGTGACTAGTCTCATTTTGTCGGTCTGAGGCTCCACGCATACATGTCTGAACCTCAATTATGTTGTGATCTGAGTATATTGTTTTTGATATGGTGACATTTCTTATCAGATCATCATTGTTAGTGAAGATGAGGTCTAGTGTATTCTCCAGTCTAGTAGCTCTATTATTTGCTGGTTTAAATTTGAATTTTGTGCAGAGATTTAAAAGCTCGTGTGAGTGTGAGTTTTCATCAGAGCTGCCTCCTGGTGTTATTACTGCAACAATTTATTTGCTATATTCCTCCATTTTAGGTGCCTTAAGTTGAAATCCCCCAGGAGCAAGATGTTGGGTGCAGGAGCTGGAAGATTTTCCAGACAGTGGTCAATTTTTAACAGCTGTTCCTGGAATTGCTGGGATGTTGCATCCGGAGGCTTGTAGACTACCACAATAAACTAGGTTTTGGTTCTCGACCTTTACTGCTAAAACTTCCACTACGTCATTTGAGGCATTAAGCAGTTCTGTGCAAACAAGTGACTCTGCAATGTACAGGCCAACCCCCCCCTTTTGCCTGTTCACTCTGTCACATCTGTATAGGTTGTAACCTGGGATCCATATTTCGTTGTCCAAGTGATCCTTTATGTGGGTCTCAGTGAAAGCCGCGAACATTGCCTTTGCCTCTGCAAGCAGTCCACGGATGAAAGGTATTTTGTTGTTTATTGCTGGCTTTAGACCCTGTATATTTGCAAAGAAGAATGTTATCGGACTGGTGGTATTGTTGGTACTGGGGGGGGATTTTTTTTCCGGCATTAGTATCTGTATCTGTTTGTTTGGAGTGGAGGCCATCGACTGTGGTTCCACTCCAGGAATGACTGGATTTGGTGTACGATTTCTGCCATTTCCTGCCAGTTTTTTTTTCCTTCCTGGCACTAAAAAACCTCTCCCTCTTGAGTGGCTGTGGCTACCCAGGTTTTCCCATGGCCTGGATGTTTTGTATCTTTTTGTCCCCTTTAGATGGTATGCCTGGCAATTTAAGTTATAGCACAGTCTTTCCTGTACTGAAGAGGTACACATTTCAGGGTGAAAAAGCTTACAGGAAGGGAGTTTGCATTTTCCTGTTGTCATATGGGCATGACATTTTCTAGGGTGGTCATAGTTGCATGTCCCATCTGTTTTTCCAGATTTCCCATGCCAGCAGATACCAAGTGCATAGTATGTGCACAGGCTTTGGTTTCCGTTTGCCTTGGGTTTCTGTGACTGTATTCCCTGTTGGTGCATGTTTCCCTGTCTTATTCCTATCCTCCTTAGCACCAACAATGGAGCCCCCACCAGTTGTTTTTGGTAATTTATCCTCACTATTGCTATTGGAGTCCTCTTGTTTGCTATTTCTGCGGTATTTCTGGTTTGCAATATTGGTTTTATCTTATCTTTGACTACACTTGTTTCCCTACTATGGCTCCTGTCCTCTATGAGGTCATTTATATGTATTCCTTCCTGCGTATAATTCCCGACTACCTGGACAAAATCTCCAGCTTCACCATTACTGTCTACCAGGACAGTATCTCCAGCTTCACCATTTCTGTCTCCCAGGACAGCACCTCCAGCTTCACCATTACTGTCTCCCAGGACAGTATCTCCAGCTTCACCATTACTGTCTCCAGGACAGCACCTCCAGCTTCACCATTACTGTCTCCCAGGACAGCACTATCAGCCCTACATTTACTGACTACCAGGACATCACCTCCAGCCTTACAGTTTGTGACTACATGGCCAGTATCAAGGGCAGTACCATTCAGCCCGGACTTTTTATGTTCCCATCTGTTGTAGAAAGCTTCCAGGTTTTTCTATGAAAGCAGCTTTGATGTTATCCTCTTTTAATACCCTTGTGATTTTAAGTCCACAGATTTTCCTCATTTGGGCATACCCAAAAACACTTCTCTGTTTTAATACTGCTTGTAGCTAGTTCTGGGATATCTGCACAAGGAGCGTGACACCAATTTCCACAAAAATGACAATTTATCCATGTGTAGCCCGTTTGTTTGACTGGGCCACAGACTACACACAGCTTCATAATGATTTGAATGGTTGATTTACTGCAAGTCTACTAGCAACCTCTTGAATATTATATTAATAACCTTAAATGAAGCTCTAGCTATTTGTATTTCTGTTTCTAACCTCTTTTTGTATATTGGACAGCTTACCGTCACGTTCCTGATTTTTAATGTTTGTGTTTATAAGGCGCCTACAAACCCATCCGTTTACAGTCTGCTTTATTGTCCAACGAAACTGTTTGAAACCAGTCCCGGGTTCGGGACCAGTCAAGGGTTCGGACCAGTCAAGGGTTCGGACCAGTCGATCTGCTCTGACAGTGGGTCACTTATTTAAAACATACTGGTCGGTGATTTGAGCTAACACATGAAGGATCTACTGGAAATTATCTACCCGAGTAATATGTGATTTGACTGATACAAAAGTATAACTTGCGTGTTGAAGAGCCGGTGATATCTGGCAGCTCCTACAATGACGTACAGTCGACCTCTTTGTTTATCAATCGCTGTATCTGGCTTTTCTATTTTTGTTTTTCCGTCTCCACACAATAAATGCTATATTATCACTATAGTTGACTGGTGCAAATTTTGGAGGAAGGACGCTTTTTCTGTAGTAATAATTGCTTCTCGTTGTGTATATTGCGACCGCTGGTAACTACAGGTTATATGAAATTCACAGTAACGTCTCGTATTTCAAGAAAATGAAACTAATGAAAGTCACTCCACTCCACTAAGTACCATTATAATACTGGTTAGTTGCTACTACAAACACTGTATTCTGCTATTCACTGGTATCACTAGATTATATGCGAGTACACTAGCAGGCCAGGAAGATTATTAAAAACAGCTGACCTGTGGTAAGTTTCTGGCGACTTCTGGCACCTGCCTCTATAGGCTTATCACTTCATTTACAAATTCACCTGTTTTCAAATGACACTTTAGCCTTTATCATCAATATACTAGGGAGCCACTGTAGTATACACTATACACTATGTATACTCAATGCTTTCAGGGAGACTTTCTTTCCTCTGACACAACGTTCAATTATTATTATTTTTTTCACACGGGAAACAGGCCTATGATTCCCCTCTGGCAGTAAACTCTGCTAGGTAATGCACACTAATTCTCCTTTTTTGACTCAGTATATAATGTTTTCCGCCCAAGATTGGTACACCAGTGATCAAGTTCACAGCACCAGGTACACCAGTGATCAAGTTCACAGCACCAGGTACACCAGTGATCAAGTTCACAGCACCAGGTACACCAGTGATCAAGTTCACAGCACCAGGTACACCAGTGATCAAGTTCACAGCACCAGGTACACCAGTGATCAAGTTCACAGCACCAGGTACACCAGTGATCAAGTTCACAGCACCAGGTACACCAGTGATCAAGTTCACAGCACCAGGTACACCAGTGATCAAGTTCACAGCACCAGGTACACCAGTGATCAAGTTCACAACACCAGGTACACCAGTGATCAAGTTCACAGCACCAGGTACACCAGTGATCACGCTCACAACACCAGGTACACCAGTGATCAAGTTCACAACACCAGGTACTCCAGTGATCAAGTTCACAGCACCAGGTACACCAGTGATCAAGTTCACAGCACCAGGTACACCAGTGATCAAGTTCACAGCACCAGGTACACCAGTGATCAAGTTCACAGCACCAGGTACACCAGTGATCAAGTTCACAGCACCAGGTACACCAGTGATCAAGTTCACAGCACCAGGTACACCAGTGATCAAGTTCACAGCACCAGGTACACCAGTGATCAAGTTCACAGCACCAGGTACACCAGTGATCAAGTTCACAACACCAGGTACACCAGTGATCAAGTTCACAGCACCAGGTACACCAGTGATCACGCTCACAACACCAGGTACACCAGTGATCAAGTTCACAACACCAGGTACTCCAGTGATCAAGTTCACAGCACCAGGTACACCAGTGATCAAGTTCACAGCACCAGGTACACCAGTGATCAAGTTCACAGCACCAGGTACACCAGTGATCAAGTTCACAGCACCAGGTACACCAGTGATCAAGTTCACAGCACCAGGTACACCAGTGATCAAGTTCACAACACCAGGTACACCAGTGATCAAGTTCACAGCACCAGGTACACCAGTGATCACGCTCACAACACCAGGTACACCAGTGATCAAGTTCACAACACCAGGTACACCAGTGATCAAGTTCACAGCACCAGGTACACCAGTGATCAAGTTCACAGCACCAGGTACACCAGTGATCAAGTTCACAGCACCAGGTACACCAGTGATCAAGTTCACAGCACCAGGTACACCAGTGATCAAGTTCACAGCACCAGGTACACCAGTGATCAAGTTAACAGCACCAGGTACAGCAGTGATCACGCTGACAACACCAGGTACACCAGTGATCACGCTGACAACACTAACAATAGTAAGAGTGGTGCTCACCAGTGCTGATTAATATTCTAGTGAAGGTAAGCTTACGGACCCAGTGAAAACATAACATAAAAACATATTTATACGAGTCCGCCATTGTTACCAGGACAATGGTGAAGCAACGGGAATATTAATTGATGATTGTTTGTAATACGTGTGTGTGTGTGTTGTGGGTGTGTGTGTGTGTGTGTTGTGGGTGTGTGTTGTGGGTGTGTGTGTTGTGGGTGTGTGTGTGTGTGTGTTGTGGGTGTGTGTTGTGGGTGTGTGTGTTGTGGGTGTGTGTGTGTGTGTGTTGTGGGTGTGTGTGTTGTGGGTGTGTGTGTGTGTGTGTTGTGGGTGTGTGTTGTGGGTGTGTGTGTTGTGGGTGTGTGTGTGTGTGTGTTGTGGGTGTGTGTGTTGTGGGTGTGTGTGTGTGTGTGTGTTGTGGGTGTGTGTGTGTTGTGGGTGTGTGTGTGTACTCACCTAGTTGAGGTTGCGGGGGTCGAGTCCGAGCTCCTGGCCCCGCCTCTTCACTGATCGCTACTAGGTCACTCTCCCTGAGCCGTGAGCTTTATCATACCTCTGCTTAAAGCTATGTATGGATCCTGCCTCCACTACATCACTTCCCAAACTATTCCACTTACTGACTACTCTGTGGCTGAAGAAATACTTCCTAACATCCCTGTGATTCATCTGTGTCTTCAGCTTCCAACTGTGTCCCCTTGTTACTGTGTCCAATCTCTGGAACATCCTGTCTTTGTCCACCTTGTCAATTCCTCTCAGTATTTTGTATGTCGTTATCATGTCCCCCTATCTCTCCTGTCCTCCAGTGTCGTCAGGTTGATTTCCCTTAACCTCTCCTCGTAGGACATACCTCTTAGCTCTGGGACTAGTCTTGTTGCAAACCTTTGCACTTTCTCTAGTTTCTTTACGTGCTTGGCTAGGTGTGGGTTCCAAACTGGTGCCGCATACTCCAATATGGGCCTAACGTACACGGTGTACAGGGTCCTGAATGATTCCTTATTAAGATGTCGGAATGCTGTTCTGAGGTTTGCTAGGCGCCCATATGCTGCAGCAGTTATTTGGTTGATGTGCGCTTCAGGAGATGTGCCTGGTGTTATACTCACCCCAAGATCTTTTTCCTTGAGTGAGGTTTGTAGTTTCTGGCCCCTAGACTGTACTCCGTCTGCGGTCTTCTTTGCCCTTCCCCAATCTTCATGACTTTGCACTTGGTGGGATTGAACTCCAGGAGCCAATTGCTGGACCAGGTCTGCAGCCTGTCCAGATCCCTTTGTAGTTCTGCCTGGTCTTCGATCGAGTGAATTCTTCTCATCAACTTCACGTCATCTGCAAACAGGGACACCTCAGAGTCTATTCCTTCCGTCATGTCGTTCACAAATACCAGAAACAGCACTGGTCCTAGGACTGACCCCTGTGGGACCCCGCTGGTCACAGGTGCCCACTCTGACACCTCGCCACGTACCATGACTCGCTGCTGTCTTCCTGTCAAGTATTCCCTGATCCATTGTAGTGCCTTCCCTGTTATCCCTGCTTGGTCCTCCAGTTTTTGCACCAATCTCTTGTGTGGAACTGTGTCAAACGCCTTCTTGCAGTCCAAGAAAATGCAATCCTCCCACCCCTGTGTGTGTGTGTGTGTGTGTGTGTGTGTGTGTGTGTGTGTGTGTGTATGTGTGCGTGTGTGTGTGTGTGTGTTGTAGGTGTGTGTGTGTGTGTTGTGTGTATGTTAGTTACCATTTTGTCCTAGGCACATGTCGATTAGACACTAGGCCTGTTGTGTGTGTAGGTGTGTGCGTGAATGTGTGTGTGTTTGTGTGTGTGTGTGTGTGTGTGCGTGTGTGTGTGTGTGT
>NC_069435.1:19351874-19366874 GCF_026875155.1 Cherax quadricarinatus | reverse complement strand
CAAATACCAGAAACAGCACTGGTCCTAGGACTGACCCCTGTGGGACCCAGCTGGTCACAGGTGCCCACTCTGACACCTCGCCACGTACCATGACTCGCTGCTGTCTTCCTGACAAGTATTCCTTGATCCATTGTAGTGCCTTCCCTGTTACCCCTGCTTGGTCCTCCAGTTTTTGAACTAATCTCTTGTGCGGAACTGTGTCAAACGCCTTCTTGCAGTCCAAGAAAATGCAATCCACCCACCCCTCACTCTCTTGTATGTGTGTGTGTGTGTTTGTGCGTTGTGTACTCACCTAGTTGTATTCACCTAGTTGAGGTTGCAGGGGTCGAGTCCAAGCTCCTGGCCCCGCCTCTTCACTGGTCGCTACTAGGTCACTCCCTGAACCGTGAGCTTTATCATACCTCTGCTTAAAGCTATGTATGGATTCTGCCTCCACTACATCGCTTCCCAAACTATTCCACTTCCTGACTACTCTGTGGCTGAAGAAATACTCCCTAACATCCCTGTGATTCATCTGTGTCTTCAACTTCCAACTGTGCCACCTTGTTGCTGTGTCCCATCTCTGGAACATCCTGTCTTTGTCCACCTTGTCGATTCCTCTCAGTATTTTGTATGTCATTATCATGTCCCCCCTACCTCTCCTGTCCTCCAGTGTCTTCAGGTTGATTTCCCTTAACCTCTCGTGTATCTGTGTGTGTGTGTGTGTCTGTGTGTGTCTGTGTATGTGTGTGTCTGTGTGTACTCACCTAGTTGTACTTACCTAGTTGAGGTTGCAGAGGTCGAGTCCAAGCTCCTGGCCCCGCCTCTTCACTCGTCGCTACTAGGTATGTTAGTTACCATTTGGTCCTAGGCATATGTCGATTAGACACTAGGCCTGTTGTATGTGCATGTGTGTGTGTATGTATGTATGTCCGTGTGTGTGTGTGTGTGTGTGTGTGTGTGTGTGTGTGTGTGTGTGTGTGTGTGTGTGTGTGTGTGTGTGTATGTGTCTGTGTGTGTGTGTGTGTTTGGGCAAAATGAAAATTACATACACACACAAACAAAGAAACAAACAAACAAACAGAGCTCCAGAAGAAACGAACACAACCACCAAGACTCGCAGTCTCCTCTCCACAAATCCGCGATTTAAAAAATCCCCAAACAGGATTTTTAATCGCTAATCCTCTCACCTCGTGGCTAAATCCCAAGATCCAAGACAGCGTCACCAAAGAGGATCCAGGAGCACAGACTGGATCACCCAAGTTATTGAACACCTGTCTGGAACCTATTCTATGTTTCAAGCTTTTTTCAGGTCTAGCTGACATCAGTGACATACTACTATATAGAAAGCACCTTGTTATGCAAAGCATTTCGGGCAAATTAGGTCAATTTTATCCCAGGATGCGACCCACACCAGTCGGCTAACATCCAGGTACCCATTGTACTGATGGTTGAACAGAGACAGCATGTGTCTTAACGAAACACATTCTGATGTTTTCACACGTACCGGGGATCGAACCACGACCTCAGTGTGTGAGTTCGCTAGCAATCGAGCTACGGGATAGCAAAGGGGGCTAGGGGCAAGGATGGCAGTTTGATGAACAGAGATGGACAGTATTAATACTGTCAGTTGGAGGGACAGTATTAATACTGTCAGAGAAATTAGCAGTATTAATTATCAGTGTTTATCCCTCCCTCCTTCTCTTCCTCTTCTTCCCTCCCTCACTCCAGCCTTCCGTCCCTTGTCACCATGCGCTCCATCCTCTTCTCTCTTCCAGTCTCCCTCTCTCCATTACTCTCCCACCCACCCTCTAGCTCCCTTCCTGCCTTTGTTCCTCTCGATCCCACCTTCTCACTCTCCTTCCTTCCTTTTCTTCTCCCTTTTTACCTTCCTCTACCTCACTGCCCTCTCTTCTCTTTTTCTTTTTCTGTTTCAGTCTATCGGTTACTCGTCTCTCTCTCTCTCTCTCTCCTCTCTCTCTCTCTCTCTCTCTCTCTCTCTCTCTCTCTCTCTCTCTCTCTCTCTCTCTCTCTCTCTCTCTCTCTATCTCTCTCTCTCTCTCTCTCTCTCTCTCTCTCTCTCTCTCTCTCTCTCTCTCTCTCTCTCTCTCTCTCTCTCTCTCTCTCTCTCTCCCTTGTCTTATTAATAAAAATGTGTGTAGTGATGCGTGTGTGGGGTGTGTGTGGGGGGGGTGGATGTGTGTGAATGTATGAACGTGCTTGTTGAAGCAGTGTTGGTTTGGTTGTGTTACAGCAGTAACAGTCTACTATCCCACATCAGTCTCAACCAGACATATTTAACCCTTACACAAACGGGCTTCCACATGGATAAATTGTCATTTTTGTGGAAATTGGTGTCACGCCCCTTGTGCAGATATCCAAGAACTAGCTACAAGCAGTATTAAAACAGGGAAGTGTTTTTGGGTATGCCCAAATGAGGAAAATCTGTGGACTAAAATCACAAGGGTATTAAAAGAGGATAACATCAAAGCTGCTTTCATAGACAACCTGGAAGCTTTCTACAACAGATGGGAACGTAAAAAGTCTGGGCTGAATGGTACTGCCTTTGATACTGGCCATGTAGTCAGAAACTGTAAGGCTGGAGGTGATGTCCTGGTAGTCAGTAAATGTGGGGCTGATAGTGCTGTCCTGGGAGACAGTAATGGTGAAGCTGGAGGTGCTGTCCTGGGAGACAGTAATGGTGAAGCTGGAGGTGCTGTCCTGGGAGACAGTAATGGTGAAGCTGGAGGTGCTGTCCTGGGAGACAGTAATGGTGAAGCTGGAGGTGCTGTCCTGGGAGACAGTAATGGTGAAGCTGGAGATTTTGTCCAGGTAGTCGGGAATTATACGCAGGAAGGAATACATATAAATGACCTCATAGGGGACAGGAGCCGTAGTGGGGAAACAAGTGTAGTCAAAGATAAGATAAAACCAATATTGCAAACTAGAAATACCACAGGAAATAGCAAACAAGAGGACTCCACTAGCTATAGTGAGGATATATTACCAAAAACAACTGGTGGGAGCTCCATTGTTGGTGCTAGGGAGGATAGGAATATGACAGGGAAACATGCACCAACAGGGAATACAGTCACAGAAACCCAAGGCAAACGGAAGCCAAGCCTGTGCACATACTATGCACTTGGTATCTGCAGACATGGAAAATCTGGAAAAACAGACGAGACGTGCAACTATGACCACCCTAGAAAATGCCATGCCCATATGACAACAGGAAAATGCAAACTCCCTTCCTGTAAGCTTTTTCACCCTGAAATGTGTACCTCTTCAGTACAGGAAAGACTGTGCTATAACTTAAATTGCCAGGCACACCATCTAAAGGGTACAAAAGATACAAAACATCCAGGCCATGGGAAAACCTGGGTAGCCACAGCCACTCAAGAGGGAGAGGTTTTTTAGTGCCAGGAAGGAAAAAAAACTGGCAGGAAATGGCAGAAATCGTACACCAAATCCAGTCATTCCTGGAGTGGAACCACAGTCGATGGCCTCCACTCCAAACCAACAGATACAGATACTAATGCCGGAAAAAAAATCCCCCTTCCCCAGTACCAACAATACCACCAGTCCGATGACATTCTTCTTTGCAAATATACAGGGTCTAAAGCCAGCAACAAACAACAAAATACCTTTCATCCGTGGACTGCTTGCAGAGGCAAAGGCAATGTTCGCGGCTTTCACTGAGACCCACATAAAGGATCACTTGGACAACGAAATATGGATCCCAGGTTACAACCTATACAGATGTGAGAGAGTGAACAGGCAAAAGGGGGGGGGGCTGGCCTGTACATTGCAGAGTCACTTGTTTGCACAGAACTGCTAAATGCCTCAAATGATGTAGTGGAAGTTTTAGCAGTAAAGGTCGAGAAACAAAACCTAGTCATTGTGGTAGTCTACAAGCCTCCGGATGCAACATCCCAGCAATTCCAGGAACAGCTGTTAAAAATTGACCACTGTCTGGAAAATCTTCCAGCTCCTGCACCCAACATCTTGCTCCTGGGGGATTTCAACTTAAGGCACCTAAATGGAGGAATATAGCAAATAATATTGTTGCAGTAATAACACCAGGAGGCAGCTCTGATGAAAACTCACACTCACACGAGCTTTTAAATCTCTGCACAAAATTCAATTTAAACCAGCAAATAATAGAGCCTACTAGACTGGAGAATACACTAGTCCTCATCTTCACTAACAATGATGATCTGATAAGAAATGTCACCATATCAAAAACAATATACTCAGATCACAACATAATTGAGGTTCAGACATGTATGTGTGGAGCCCCAGACCGACATAATGAGACTAGTCACGAGGGAGCATTCACCAAATTCAACTTCAATAACAAAAACATAAAGTGGGACCAAGTAAACCAAGTCCTAACGATATAAGCTGGGAAGATATACTAAGCAACACAGACCCCAACTTATGCCTAGAACAGATTAACTTGGTGGCACTCGATGTATGCACAAGGCTTATTCCTCTAAGAAAAAGGAGGAGTAGATGTAAAATAGAAAGAGACAGGCGCTCCCTTTACAGGCGACGGAAAAGAATAACAGAGCGGCTAAAAGAGGTCAATATATCTGAAATGCGTAGGGAGACACTGGTCAGAGAAATAGCAAGCATCGAACTTAAGCTAAAAGAATCCTTTAGGAGTCAGGAATCGCGGGAAGAACTAAAAGCCATAAATGAAATCGAAAGAAACCCAAAGTATTTCTTCTCCTATGCCAAATCAAAATCGAGAACAACGTCCAGTATTGGGCCCCTACTTAAACAAGATGGGTCCTACACAGATGACAGCAAGGAAATGAGTGAGCTACTCAAGTCCCAATATGACTCAGTTTTTAGCAAGCCGCTAACCAGACTGAGAGTCGAAGATCAAAAAGAATTTTTTATGAGAGAGCCACAAAATTTGATTAACACAAGCCTATCCGATGTTATCCTGACGCCAAATGACTTCGAACAGGCGATAAATGACATGCCCATGCACTCTGCCCCAGGGCCAGACTCATGGAACTCATGCCCATGCACTCTGCCCCAGGGCCAGACTCATGGAACTCTGTGTTCATCAAGAACTGCAAGAAGCCCCTATCACGAGCCTTTTCCATCCTGTGGAGAGGGAGCATGGACACTGGGGTCGTCCCACAGTTACTAAAAACAACAGACATAGCCCCACTCCACAAAGGGGGCAGTAAAGCAACAGCAAAGAACTACAGACGGATAGCACTAACATCCCATATCATAAAAATCTTTGAAAGGGTCCTAAGAAGCAAGACCACCACCCATCTAGAAACCCATCAGTTACACAACCCAGGGCAACATGGGTTTAGAACAGGTCGCTCCTGTCTGTCTCAACTATTGGATCACTACGACAAAGTCCTAAATGCACTAGAAAATAAAAAGAATGCAGATGTAATATATACAGACTTTGCAAAAGCCTTCGACAAGTGTGACCATGGCGTAATAGCGCACAAAATGCGTGCTAAAGGAATAACAGGAAAAGTCGGTCGATGGATCTATAATTTCGTCACTAACAGAACACAGAGAGTAGTCGTCAACAGAGTAAAGTCCGAGGCAGCTACGGTGAAAAGCTCTGTTCCACAAGGCACAGTACTTGCTCCCATCTTGTTCCTCATCCTCATATCCGACATAGACAAGGATGTCAGCCACAGCACCGTGTCTTCCTTTGCAGATGACACCCGAATCTGCATGACAGTGTCTTCCATTGCAGACACTGCAAGGCTCCAGGCAGACATCAACCGAATCTTTCAGTGGGCTGCAGAAAACAATATGAAGTTCAACGATGAGAAATTTCAATTACTCAGATATGGTAAACACGAGGAAATTAAATCTTCATCAGAGTACAAAACAAATTCTGGCCACAAAATAGAGCGAAACACCAACGTCAAAGACCTGGGAGTGATCATGTCGGAGGATCTCACCTTCAAGGACCATAACATTGTATCAATCGCATCTGCTAGAAAAATGACAGGATGGATAATGAGAACCTTCAAAACTAGGGAGGCCAAGGCCATGATGACACTCTTCAGGTCACTTGTTCTATCTAGGCTGGAATATTGCTGCACACTAACAGCACCTTTCAAGGCAGGTGAAATTGCTGACCTAGAAAATGTACAGAGAACTTTCACGGCGTGCATAACGGAGATAAAACACCTCAATTACTGGGAGCGCTTTAGGTTCCTAAAACTGTATTCCCTGGAACGCAGGCGGGAGAGATACATGATTATATACACCTGGAAATTCCTAGAGGGACTAGTACCGAACTTGCACACGAAAATCACTCACTACGAAAGCAAAAGACTTGGCAGACGATGCAACATCCCCCCAATGAAAAGCAGGGGTGTCACTAGCACGTTAAGAGACTATACAATAAGTGTCAGGGGCCCGAGACTGTTCAACTGCCTCCCAGCATACATAAGGGGGATTACCAACAGACCCCTGGCAGTCTTCAAGCTGGCACTGGACAAGCACCTAAAGTCGGTTCCTGACCAGCCGGGCTGTGGCTCGTACGTTGGTTTGCGTGCAGCCAGCAGCAACAGCCTGGTTGATCAAGCTCTGATCCACCAGGAGGCCTGGTCACAGACCGGGCCGCGGGGGCGTTGACCCCCGGAACTCTCTCCAGGTAAACTCCAGGTAAACACTGTCCAAACAAATTTACGTTCACATGTGTAGCGCTCCAAAAGAAGATCTACGTTTTTTTACATACTTTCAAATGTTGAAAAAACGTAGATCTACGTTTGGACAGTTTAAAGGTTAATATTAGAGCTATGGTGAGGGCTAAATCCGCATGGGTCATTCAGCGGCTGGGAGATGGGGAATAGGTGGCAGTCTAGGATAGTAATAGTGTTCTAGGTACAGAATGTACATAGATATACAAGATTTCTTTTTGTTCAGTTGATTTCTGGACTGTCGTAGAACAGACAATTTCAGGAGGACGAGCTCTTGAACCGAGGAACTAGGGATGACCTCTCACAGTATTTTTTTTTTTTTCACCCAGGGATATACATGATTAAGTTTAGGATTCCTAACTTACAAGCTAAGAGCTGTTACCTACATTAGCTCATTTGCTTCTAATTGCTTATCGTTCCTCAGGCGTTGTATTTTCCTTGTGGATATAACGCTTCTCAGCTTTTTCTGGATCAACTGTGGCTTGATAATTGTCCAAGACGAACCCTAAAGCAGTTTAAAAGATATATATAAATAAAGTGCTGAATAAGCCAAACCGTCGAGTTAAAAATAAAAAGCAAGTGTCTCTTCTGCCTAATAAGCAGAGTGAAAAAAATTGTCATAAATTTGCGAAAATTAATCTGAACATAACGAAAATATATATATATATATATATATATATATATATATATATTATATATATATATATATATATATATATTATATATATATCCCTCACTCCAGCCTCACTATGTGCTTTGAAGAAGAAGGATGGGGGAATCAGGCCCATAGCTGTTGGAAACACTCTTCGCCGTCTCGTTGCCAAAGCAGCAGTAAGAAACATTCGCCTAGAAGCTGCCAGTTTACTCCAGCCACACCAACTGGGCTTTGGGGTCCCTCAAGGCAGTGAAGCCGCAGCTCATGCGGCAAGGGCCTATATTAGGCACCTACCAGAAGACAAGGCCGTAGTCAAACTTGATTTTAGAAATGCCTTTAATATGGCGAAGAGAGCTGTGGTCTTGCTGGCTGTTCGGAATCGGTTCCCCAGTCTTTTTCCCTTCATTTCAGCTGGCTACAGCAAGCTCTCAATTCTTGTGTTTGGCGAACATGAAATTCCCTCATCAGAGGGTGTTCAACAGGGTGATCCACTCACTCCACTTCTCTTCTGCTTGGCAGTAACTTCCAGCCTATGCAGCGAGCTCAACATCTGGTACCTGGATGATGGCACTCTGGCAGGTACTGAAGAGTTCTGTTAGGGGACCTACAACTGGTGAAGTCATCCTCAATCCTTCCAAGTGTGAAATCATCACAACAAACCAGGAAATAATCAGTGCTGTGCAAACAATCCTCCATGAAGTCTCAACTACAACTCCATCTAACAGTACCTCTTGGGAGCACCGCTGGGTCACCAAACCATCGACACAGTCCTCAAGGACAAATTGAATGACCTAAAGAGAATTGAGGAAAGAATAAGCAATCTTGATGCCCATGATGCCCTATATCTCCTCACAAGGTGTCTTACTATGCCAAGACTCACTCACTTCCTGAGGTGCGCACCCTCTTTTGACAACCCAACACTCGATGAATATGATGCACTCCTGAGATCAACCTTTAAGAAGGCACTGAATCTGTCACTAGAATATCAGCAATGGGATCAGGCAACCTTCCCAGTGTGACTTGGAGATATAGAGGTGCGCAAAGCAATGCAGGTACCTTTACCTGCATTTCTGTCTTTGTGTTTGGCTTTCAGTGGATTAGTCAAGAAGATTGTCCCTGAATGCTTGAGAGATGCGGTAGGAGCTCAAGACCCCAGGTTCACTGAAGCAGCCAGGCGGTGGACACCCTTGCAGATTCCTCCACTAGACTAGCTCCTCCCAAAGAGCACAACCACTCCCACTGGGACAAACCGATCATGAAAAAAATCGCCAACACAATGCCCTCCAATGCTTCAGGAAAGGACAAAGCTCGTCTTCTAGCGGTGAAGGCACCACACTCAGGAGATTTCCTTCTAGCTGTTCCCAATTCCTCCCTGGGCAGTCGACTCGACCCACAGGCCATTCGGATTGGTGTTGCTCTTCGCCTAGCCGCCCTAATCCTCACCGAACATAAGTGTATTTGCTGCAGAACGATGGATGATCAATTCGGACTTCATGGTCTTGTGTGTCACACATCAGAAGGGAAGTACGCCAGACATGAGGAGGTCAATGACATCATAAAGAGAAGCCTCGCCACAGCCCGCTGCCCAACCCAATGGGAACCCCAAGTGCAGAGGTCTGATGGAAGTCAAAAGCGTCCTGATGGGGCCACTATGCTACCCTGGAAGGATGGAAAGTAGATTGCCTGGGACTGCACCTGTGCCGCCACATTGGCAGACACCTACTTGACATACTCCTTAGCTGAACGGAGTGGAGCTCCAAGCCACAGGGAGACCCAGAAGACCCGCAAATATGAAGACTTCCCCCTTGCTATAACTTCATCCCAATAGGGTTGGAGACCCTTGGAGCATGGGGCAAGTGTGCTCTAAAGTTCCTCAAAGAGCTGGGTGAAAAATTCATCTTAGAAACCAAGGACCACAGGGTGGCCAGCTTCCTCTTTCAGAGACTCAGTGTTCCGATCCAGAGGAAAAATACCTGCAGCAGTCTGTGCACACGGCCCACCGACGGGGAGCTGGACGAAGTATTCGAGATGTAGCTCTGAGTTATCTGTGTCGTTTTACTCCCTATTGTATTTTTGTCAGTGTATTTTATCACTGTATTTTGTTTTTAAATAAAGTATCTATAAAATATAGGGGGTGGTAGGAGAAAACAATTTTCAAATAGCTTCAAGGAGAACCTTGAGTTTCCCCTGAAGCAAGTTTATTCTTTTCTCTGAGGATGAGGGTCCCCAGGACAGTTCCAGAGGTGGTACCTTCATATATATATATATATATATATATATATATATATATATATATATATATATATATATATATATATATATATATATATATATATATATTCTTGGAAGAATGGCAAGCTCTTAGCATGGGACTATACCTGTGTGTCCACACTGGCTGAGACCTATATCCATCACAGTGTGGGGCAACAGGGAGGAGCTGCTGACCACAAAGAGTAGTACAAGATCAGCAAGTACAGGGACATAAGCCAACAGTATCAATTTGTGCCAGTGGGATCAGAGACCTTGGGATCATGGGGAAAAAATGCCACATGTTTCCTTGAAGAATTGGGTTCCAGACTCATCGACACCACCAGGGACCCAAGGGCAGCCACTTTCATGTTCCAGCGCCTCAGCGTGGCCATCCAGAGGGGAAATGCTTGCTGCATACTTGGCTCGCGTCCGTCTTCGGAGGAGCTGGAGGAAATTCATAATCTTTAATACATTGTGCCTTTGTATTCATGTTTGTGTTTTCTGTAAAGGTATTCTGTCTATTAATAAATGTTCCCATAGAATATAAAATATAGGGGGTGGTAGGAGAAGAAAATATTCAAACAGCTCCGGGGAGAACCTTGAGTTTTCCCTGAAGTTCGTTTATTGTCTTCTTTGAGGATGAGGGTCCCTAGTCCACTTATAGAGGTACCTCCCTATATTATATATATATATTATATATATATATATATATATATATATATATATATATATATATATATGTGTGTGTGTGTGTGTGTGTGTGTGTGTGTGTGTGTGTGTGTGTGTGTGTGTCGTGCCGAGTAGGTAAAACTGGTCAATTAGCAAGAACTAATTTAAAATTAAGTCCTTTCTAAAATTTTCTCTTATATGTTTAAAGATATATTTTTTCATTTATGTTAATGTACAAATTAATAAGTTTAGATTAATTTAATAATAAACAAACACAATGAAATATATTTTTTTCGTTAGGTTCAGAAAGATTTTTACGAAATTATTGCATACACAAATTTTTGCTTGTCTTATTCGGCAAGAAGAGCGTGCCGAGCATATGTCCTGAGGCGCACATCAACCATATAACTACTGCAGCATACGGGCGCCTAGCGAACCTAAGAACATTCCGCCATCTGAATAAGGAATCATTCAGGACCCTGTTCACTGTGTACGTTAGGCCTATATTGGAAAATGCAGCACCAGTTTGGAACTCACACCTAGCCAAACACATAAGGAAACTAGAGTTAGTGCAAAGGTTTGCAACTAGACTGATCGCGGAGCTAAGGAGTATGTTCTACGAGGAGAGATTAAGATAAATGGACGTGACGAGACTGGAGGACAGGAGAGATAGTGAGGGGATATGATAACGACATACAAAATACTGAGATGAATCAAGATGGTGGACAGAGACAGGATGTTCCAGTGATGGGACACAGCAACAAGGAGTCACAGTTGGAAGTTGAAGACTCAGATGAATCACAGGGATGTTAGGAAGTATTTCTTCAGTGACAGAGTTGTCGGGAAGTGGAATAGTCTGGGAAGTGATGTAGTGGAGGCAGGATCCATACATAGCTTTAAGAAGAGGTATGATAAAACTCATAGAGCGGGAAGAGTGACCTAGTAGCGGCCAGTGAAGAGGCGGGGTCAGGAGCTGTGACTCGACCCCTGCAACCACAGCTAGGTGAATACAACTAGGTGAGTACACTCACACACACACACACACACACACACACACACACACATATATATATATATATATATATATATATATATATATATATATATATATATATATATATATATATATATGTATATATATATATATTATATATATATATATATATATATATATATATATATATATATATTATATATATATATATATATATATATATATATATGTGTGTGTGTGTGTGTGTGTGTGTGTGTGTGTGTGTGTGTGTGTGTGTAGAGCTCACAAAATTGTAATGCCACGATTGCAAACAAGACACTTGAGCTAGAACACGCACAGCCACTCTGGTGTGGGATCCATCTGTGTGGAAGGTAAGAAGCTTGATTTGACTGAACTGACTGGTTTAATATCTCGGTGTACTATGCACAACATTTCAAACATTTCCAATTGAACAAGATGCTGAGATGTTTTTTTCTTAATGCAAACTTGGTTATTACGTCGGACTTTATCTGTCCTTTAAAAGCGTTTCCTTTTTAAAAGTAACTTCCATTTGTTTGCAATATTTTCGCTGTCCCACTTAATGGTGTGGTTCCAAGATTTGATTTGCTGAAGACTGCAAAACTTTTCTGTGTACCCAATTGATCGTTTGATGTGCACAGACAAGCGACATAGAACGAGAAAGAGGTGGCTGTTTGTGGATTATTTACATTTAAAAATCATCTGTTTGTAACTGTTAGATAACATCAGCGAAATTCTGTTGGACAGAAAGTAGCAGCTGGTTGATAAATTATCGGGATTGTGACATTACTAGACTGAAAGGGTCTTTATTTAATCCTCTTACAGTGGTTACGGAAACAGACTTGTTGGAGCCCTCAGAGAGGCCACGTGTGCTCACCTGGATGTAGCTATTGAGGTTGAAACTCAGCTCCTGATCCCGCCTCTTACCCGCTGGCAATTAATTTATGGGTTACCCACCTTGTATGCTTTATCGTTTCTATTTATGTAGTTACTTACGTTGTCCACCATCAAGACGGAATGTATGTGTGTTAGTTACCATTTGGTCCTAGGCACATGTCGATTAGACACTAGGCCTGTTGTATGTGCATGCGTGTGTGTGTGTGTGTGTGTGTGTGTGTGTGATCACCCAGTTATGTTTGAGGGGGTCGATTCGTAACTTCCGGCCACGGCTCTCATCTCGTATCGACAGGATTTAGTAATGTCTGGCCTCTGGTGCCCGATCATACCTACTCTTTGAACTGCATTTACTTCCTCTTCATCTAGTGCGTTCCGTTTATTACGCTTTTATATCCTCTACGTTTTTTTAGATGGTATATGTCTCCCCCTGACTCCTTGGATCTCAAACGTCCTGTATCTATCCACTCTTGAAACCCAAAGTATTTTCTATGTCAAGATCATATCCTCCGGGTTTTTTTTCTCTTCTGTGATTGTTAGGTTGAGAACTTTAAGTCATTCCTCTCCCTACCGCTTCTCCTTTCCTATTTTTTCTGTCTTCCTTTCGTCTGCCCGGGTGTGTTGTGTCCTCCAGTTCCCCTTCCCCGTCTGTGTTTTTGGTCTCACCTGCGGAGGCTGTTAGCCCTCCTGCAGTCCTTCTTTTTCTTATCCTTAAACTTACCCCACTTCTGCTTTAACCAATGTTACACTACTACTACTACTACTACTCCATTGCTGCTACTACTACTCCATTACTACTGCTACTACTCCATTAGTACTACTAGTATTGCCTCACTTTACTCCCCTTTCTGCATGTTGTGCCACTACCACTACTCCCCCTACTAATTATTACCACTACTACTTCCACTACCAACATTACCTCTACCACTACTACTCCATTTCCTTCTTTCTTCCTCTCTTTGTCCCGTCCCCGTCACCCCTCACTAATATATACTGGCTCCCTCACCTCCTGTGTTAGTGTGACTTGTAAATGCTCCAGAGCGGAACGAAACGTCATAAGTTTCTCTCTTGTATGTGCGGGATATTAGTGTATTCTTTTCTTGTGTTTCTTGATGTGTTTGATAAGGGGGTCGTTGGTGCCACACACTCCCAGGTCGGTGCTTCATTTCTGAAGGAGATAACAATGATGCCTAATATACTGGTGGTAAAAATGGTGGTGGAAATAATTAATATATTTTTTTTCAACGAACCGGCCGTATCCCACCGAGGCAGGGTGACCTAAAAAGAAAAACTATTTTTTTTTTAAATTTAGCAATTTATACAGGAGAAGGGGGTTACTAGCCCCTTGCTCCCGGCATTTTAGTGGCCTCTGACGACACGCATGGCTTACGGGGGAACAATTCTGTTCCATTTCCCCATGGATAAATATTATTATTATTGTTATTATTATTATTATTATTATTATTATTATTATAAATTCACTGGTAATAATAATAATAATAATAATAATAATAATAATAATAATAATAATAATAATAATAATAATAATGTGTTAAAGCTGGAAATACCATATAAATGTCCGACAAGTAACCATATAATCGTAAATTATTCCTTGAACATATAAACACTCCTATTTCAACACAAACGCCATTATGGGCATCAGTGCCCCAAGAACCAGACATAAAGGCGACGTTCACCAATTATCCCAGCCCTTGTGTACAAAAGTGAACAAAGAATCCGTAATAAACTTAACAAAACAAGTATCCAAATATTTTAAACAGAGAAGAAAGAGCCCATAGTTGTGTTTTGTAAATGTTTCAGGAGGACGGGAATGGTCCTGGAGCCTCCAGAGGAGGGATGGAAGAATGTGTGTGAGGAAGTTTTAGGTACAATAAAGCTGGTGGTCAGGCATTTCCATACGACCCGTGTCTAAAGGTCTATTGACAAAGGGGGGCGTAGGATGTGTCAGGCTCTGGGGATAGGAAACAGCCGCTGTGGTGGGAGAGAATGGGATGTGGGAGTGAGGGGGAGTGTTGTAGGCGGGAGGTCGGTTGAAACTGGGAGGTAGGAGGGATAATGGTGGGAGGGGGGGATATAAGAAGGTGGGAGATCGGTATTAAGGACGTAGGAGTGAGGAAAGGAGGGGGGAGGAAATATCCGGAGAGAAAAATGAAGTTGAAAATATCTGGAGGATGTGGATGTGGTAAAAGTGTTCGGAAACTGAAAACGGAAATTTAAAAGGAAAGAATACTGCTCTGTGAAGCATGTCAAGGAGAATAATATAAATATTAATCAGTTTACGTTGCAAACCTAATACGAGTCAGTATAACTTGAGCTCCAACAGAATTTTAGATTTTGTCCCTATGTATAAATTTATTGTGCAGCTGCGTCACTCATGCTGTGAGTGAAGATACAGGCATGAAGACAGTATTGGGAAGTGTCACTCATGCTGTGAGTGAAGATACAGGCATGAAGACAGTATTGGGAAGTGTCACTCATGCTGTGAGTGAAGACAGTATTGGGAAGTGTCACTCATGCTGTGAGTGAAGACAGTATTGGGAAGTGTCACTCATGCTGTGAGTGAAGACAGTATTGGGAAGTGTCACTCATGCTGTGAGTGAAGACAGTATTGGGAAGTGTCACTCGTGATGTGACTGACCACACCACCATAACAGCAGTACATTACGACCCAAACAGTCGAGGCATCATTGGTGATATCCTGGAACACAACTCTGGAGAGTGCCTCTGTGTTTTATACAAGGTGGAGGCCCTTTTGTTATATCTCGCAGCGCTGTATAGTCCTTGTGGCTTAGCGCTTCTTTTTGATTATAATAATAATA
>NC_069435.1:19281874-19346874 GCF_026875155.1 Cherax quadricarinatus | reverse complement strand
GCCTTAGTATGAAAATGCTAAAGTTTTTTCAGTAGGGTATTTGAGGCAGTGGACCACGATAAAGCGAAGGATGCTGTTTGTCTGGACTTGAGTAAAGTGTCTGAGATATACAAGAGACTGATGAAGAAAGTGGCTGCACACTATACTGGAGAATAAATTTTCTCGTGGATGAGACGGTATAAACGATACATAAATGGGGGGAAATAAGAATGGAAATAGAAAAACAAAGGCAGAGAGTCAGACCTCCAGGTGAAGCAGACTGGAGGCAATAAGTTGGACCTCCGGACTTAGTGGATTAAAGACATTAGATCCCGACGAGGGAAGGAATATATCATAGGATCATTGATTTTGGTGCCCAGCTGACGTGCGGGTCACAAGGTGGAACGAACTGTTGCCTAAGCTCCTGGGTGTGTGTGAAGGAGGAGTCTGGATGAGCTGTTAGGCGAGGCTGGAGGTGGAGTCTGGATGAGCTGTTAGGTAAGGCTGGAGGAGGAGGGTTGGAGGGACAGCTGTTTAACGAGGGTATGTTTCTTTTGATACAGTTACACGTAAATACAGTTACAGAAGTGTTATTTACCTAAGATCAACAACAAAAAAGGCCAGACAAAGTGACTTATTCCCATTAGGGTAAGTAAAATTAAGTTTATTTAGGTACAGGTACACAAAAGTACAGCTATCATACTTGGTACCATATGTGTAAATCACCTTGGTTCATCCAAAAGAGTCACGGAGTGACTTATTTGGGGTCCTCTTGATGGCTGTTGACTGAAGGTAAGGGGTCTGGAAGGATTGTGAGGGGTAAGGGGCCAGATGGATAATATGGATTTGCTAGGCCAGGGGAAGGGGCTGCTGAGTGAGAAAAAGCAGATTATATGGGTTTAAGACTGCTGAGGAAGTCACTAGGGAATTTAGGGTTCCGGTTACTGTATTCTTACAGAATACCTTAAGTGGTGTATAAACCAGACCCCCAAGGAATGTGGTGTAGCGGATTATAGGGGACCTGCAGTAAAACTGTCTGGTTCTAATTATGTCTATTGGACGCGGTTCGACCCTAGTTATAGATACACTGAACGTAGTCTACCCTATTCATTGGTTTATTGGATGAGGCCTGGCCTTTGTTATAGGTCTGTTGTTACTGTTCCTAGTTATAAATCTATTGGAGGATTATTGATCTATTGTACAAGATCAGACAGTGATTATGGTGTAAATGATTCAGAAAATCAACAAGTTGAAGAATGAACCGCTTGTGCAACATTTGGGATTACAGGTCTTTTTCGAAGAATCTGTTCATCTCAAGAAAATAAACAAAACAGTTTGTGCAATAAGCTTTTACTGGGGCAACATTTCGCTCTATACGAGGTCATTATTAAGCTCTATACAACGAGACGTTTTCCGATAAAAGTTAGTTCTACATCCGGTGTTTATTTTTCGTGAAGCAGACCTGGAAACGCTTGGAAGCATTTGACTTGTACTCACTGGAACGCAGGCGAGACAGATACATCATAATCTACACCTGGAAGATCCTAGAGTGACTGGTCCCTAATCCGCACACAGAAATCACTCCCTGCGAAAGCAAAAGACTTGGCAGGCGATGCAACATACCTCAAGTGAAAAGTAGGGGCGTCATTAGTACACTAAGAGGAAGCACAATAAGTGTCCGGGGTCCAAGACTGTTCAACAGCCTCCCACCAGCCATAAGGGGAATTACCAATAGACCCCTGGTTGTCTTCAAGAGGGAGCTGGACAGATACCTAAAGTCAGTGCCGGATCAGCCGGGCTGCGATTCGTACGTTGGACTACATGCAGCCAACAGTAATAGCCTCGTTGATCAGGCCCTGATCCACCAGGAGGCCTGGTCATCGACCGGGCCGCGGGGATGTTGATCCCCGGAATACCCTCCAGGTAGACTCCCTGTAGACCTGGAAACACGGCTGGCCAGATGTCTTTTACCAGATCTTCAATCTGTATCTCACTGGTATTCAGTACCGGCAAGATAATGAATTTGACACATGTACCACATCTGTGTATCTTTACTTGTATACAAGTAAATATACCCAGATGTATCTTTACTTGTATACAAGTAAAGATACCCAGATGTATCTTTACTTGTATACAAGTAAATATACCCAGATGTGTCTAATTCATCAGTTGGCCTGGTGGTTAACGCTCTCGCTTCACACGGTGAGGGCCTGGGTTCGATTCCCAGCCAGAGTAGAAACATTGAACGTGTTTCTTTCCACCTGTTGTCTATGTTCCCCATCAGTAAAATGGGTACCTGGGTGTTAGTCGACTGGTGTGGGTCGCATCCTGGGACACTGACCTAAGGAGGCCTGGTCACAGACCGGGCCGCGGGGGCGTTGACCCCCGGAACTCTCTCCAGATAAACTCCAGATAAACTAAACAGCTATAGCTACGGGTCACACCTCGTCCACTAGACCAAGAAACTGAGCCAGACTACATTCGATAAATATAATTAGGGTCGTACCAACCCATAAGAAAGATAAAACAAGTGTGTGACAGCTGGGTGTCTAGTGTCGAAACGTGCCACCTGCTTAGCAGGCATCTTCAGTCGAATGTTGAGGCGACTTACCCGATCAGCCGGGTTGTGGTTCATACGTTGGACTACGTGTGGCCAGCAGTAACAGCCTGATTGATCAGGCCCTGATCCACCGGGAGGCCTGGTCAAGGACTGGGCTGCGGGGGCATTGCCCCCCGGAACACCCTCCAGGTAGAGTCCGGGTAGATCTGATATAGCAGAAGCAGTGGGTTGGTAGATGTGATTTTATCAGTCTCTCAGCTTTGAAGAAGTAATTACCTCACTGGCTGAGGGACTGATCACCTCACAGTTACCTTTAGGGGTGTTTCTAGACCTTGCTTCGCCTGCATGTGTTGCCGACTGAACAATTGTCGGCTCAGATACATCGTTTAGGGCCGCTGATGCTGGTAGCATCGCCTTACAGCCATTGTCTAAAGCCTGGGTTTCCTATCACACAGTAATACGGGCGGCCAGCGTCTGGCAACGCTGGACATATCATATTTCATTAGACGGTCGTATCCTCACGCACGACAAATAGGGTAATACAAGGAGCAGTACAAGCCTTTATTAGACCATCTTTACCTCAAAGGTAATTTTAATTTCGTGAATTGTTGACGGATTTTCGCAGAGTTTAATGCAATAATATGTTTTCACTTTCTTTGAAAAAACTGTCATATTACCGACAAGTTGCTGAGCAGGATCTATGTGCAACACTTACATATCTTAATGATGACAAATATATTGACGCTGAAGTGTTGCTTAGGTATCTTTATTGACGACAATGATGATACCAAAGTATTGCTTAGGTATCCTTACTGACGACAATAATGATACCAAAGTGATGCACCCGCATCTTACTCATTCGTCTGAAATGTTATCTTAGGCTTCCTTTGTTATGACTGTGTTATCCTCACAGACGCTGTTGAAGTTGAAGGGGCTGGTGAGTGAGGGTGTGTAGGGCCGAGTAGTATCTATAGTAGGTTCACTGGTCTTGTCCAGATGGTGGCCGGGCGTAGCGCCGAGTCTCGCGGTGCTGTAGGGCTACCAGACCATAAACCAATATACCCCGTAGAAGCTGGGATGGTTAAAGTGCCCGCCATAAAACGGTAGAGAAAGATCTGGTGCTCTTAGTCAGACTCTGCTTAATGTGATGGACACAAAGATAAGTTTGTTTCTTGCGTCGAAGAAGACGCATTTATTAACTCCGTACCTCAGTAATCCAGGATAACCCAAAGAAAGCCAAGCAGTGTGGCTTATTTATATTCGGAGTCCTTAGATCCTCCCCAGGATGCGACTCACAATAGTCGACTAATTCTAAAGGTATCTTTTGTCTACCTACCTGGAGGGTGTTCCGGAGGTCAACGCCCCTGCGGCCCAGGCGTTGACCAGGCCTCCCGGTGGATCAGGACCTGATCAGCCAGCCTGTTATTGCTGGCCGTATGTAGTCCAACGTACGAACCACTGCCCAGCTGATCGAGTGCTACTTGAAGTATTTGTCCAGCTCCCTCTTGAAGACAACCAGGGGTTTATTGGTAATTTCCCTTATGTCTGTTGGGAGGCTGTTGAACAGTCTTAGGCGCCCTTGCAGGATTTCATTCTAGAGGTGGCGTAAGTCAGGAGTGAAATCTGGGATTGCTTTAAAAATGGTAAGATGTTAGAAACTCAAAGAAATCGTCTTTAAAAGCATACGATTTTCAGGATGTGGAATTTCTTGAACTATTTTGCTTTTGCGGTCACTGGTCAATATAATACAATGAAACTTAGCCGTTAATGGAAAAACAAAAGTATTTACTTGTGGAAAAGGGGCCTTTAACCCCCCTCTTACCCTTTCACCCGCCATCGTCATCGTGTCTGTAATATTACTTTAGTCCCCCAGGCCAGCTTGCTCTACTAAGATTCATTCAACTAAGAATAATTTAGTCCCGTAGTCCGCTTGTTATCAAGGCTGTTGGACTTAACACGTCATCCCTAAGCTCAGGGACTCATTACCTCATACTCCCTCATCACATCTAACCGTTTTTTTCTGATTAAGCCACTAGTTGGCGAAACGTTTCCTACCTACCTGGAGTCTACCTGGAAGGCATTCCGGGGATCAACGCCCCCGCGGCCCGGTCCACGACCAGGCCTCCCGGTGGATCAGGGCCTGATCAACGAGGCTGTTACTGCTGGCCGCACGCAGTCCAACGTACGAACCACAGCCCGGCTGATCCGGCACCGTCTTTACGTATCTGTCCAGCTCCCTTTTGAAGATAACCAGGGGTCTTCCCGTAATGCCCCTTATTGCTGGTGGGAGGCTGTTGAACAGTCTTGGGCCCCGGACACTTATTGTGTTTTCTCTTAGTGTACCAGTGACGCCCCTACTTTTCACTGGGGGTATGTTGCATCGCCTGCCAAGTCTTTTGCTTTCGTATGGAGTGATTGTTGTGTGCATATTAGGGACCAGTCCCTCCAGAATCTTCCAGGTGTAGATTACGATATATCTCTCTCGCCTGCGCTCTAGTGAGTACAAGTCAAGTGCTTCCAGGCGCTCCCAGTAGTTAAGGTGTTTGATGGAACTTATACGTGCAGTAAAGGTTCTCTGTACATTCTCTAGCTCTGCAATTTCACCTGCCTTGAATGGGGATGTTAATGTACAACAGTATTCCAGCCTAGAGAGAATAAGTGATTTAAAAAGGATCATCATTGGCTTAGCATCCCTTGTCTTGAATGTTCTCATTATCCATCCTATCAGTTTCCTAGCAGATGTGATAGTGGCATTCTTGTGATCCTTGAAGGTGAGGTCTTCAGACATTACCACATCCAGGTCCTTCACATTACTTTTCCGCTCTATTGTGTGATTGGAGTTTGTAGTATACTCAGTCCTAGTTATTATTTCCTCCAGTTTTCCATAACGGAGTAGTTGGAATTTGTCTTCATTGAACATCATATTGTTCTCTGTTGCCCATTAGAAAACTTGGTTTATATCTTCTTGGAGCTTTGCCGTGTCCTCAATGGATGACACTCTCTTGCAGATCCTAGTATCGTCTGCAAAGGATGATACAGTGCTGTGGTTTACATCTCTGTCCATGTCTGATATGAGGATAAGGAACAGGATAGGTGCGAGTACTGTGCCTTGTGGGACAGAGCTCTTCACTATGGCAGCATCTGATTTAACTCTGTTTACCACTACTCTTTGTGTGCGATTGGTTAGAAAGTTGAAGATCCATCTGCCTACTTTGCCGGTTATCCCTTTAACGCATTTTGTGTGCTATTACACCATGGTCGCACTTGTCAAAGGCTTTTGCAAAGTCTATGTATACTACATCCGCATTCTGTTTGTTTTCCAGTGCATCTAGGACCATATCATAGTGGTCAAGCAGTTGCGAAAGGCAGGAGCGACCTGCTCTGAAACCATGCTGCCCTGGGTTGTGCAATTTTTGGGAGTCCAGGTGGTCTGCTATCTTGCTTCTTAGAACTCTTTCAAAGATTTTTATGATGTGGGACGTTAAAGCTCAGTAGAGAAACCCAAGTACTGAACAAGAAGCTGCTTATTCATCATGAGCGCGCGTTTACTGGACGAAATAAGGACCGTAAGTATTTGGAGACTTGTGCAGTCGAGCGAATGAAACATGTGCAAAATCAAGTCATTTATTAATGGAGACGTTTCGCCGGTACTAATAAAACCACCAGTGGCGAAATGTCCTCTACAATAATCTTGATTGTATATGTTTTATTCGTCAAACCTATCGGTATTAAAACGTTGTGGAACGTTTCGCAAGCGCGACGCCTGGTTGACCCAGTTTGAAAACAGCGGCTGAGCTTGTGTCGGAGCATCGTTCAAAACGTGTTTGTCGGCTTCACCTTTAAATTCGTGTGGGCCCTAATGAATTCCTGAAATTTTATAAGTCCCCCCGATAATTAGTTTTCCAATTATTAACGAGGTTAATAGTCTTGATAATGTTTTCCGTCAATATCTTGGTCTCCACAGGACGCCTGTGACCTGTCGTGACCTGACCATGACCTCCTCCTGACATGACATGACCTTCCTCTGACCTGACGTAATATGACGTGACCTTACGAAGTTGTACGTTGGTTTTAATCGTTGTGTTTGGCGTTAAAACTAAGATTAATAATTATTATTATTAGTAGTATTATGCTCATTTTTAATTATTATTATCATTAACAGTGTGTCATTGTAGCAGCGAAGGCAACCGCTAGCGTGTACTGTGTATAGAAAACGGTGTAGAAATACGCCGGGTTGTGAACGCGGTAGTCAGAGGTCCCATGGAGTCGGCCAGTGGCGGAGACCGCTGCCTTGCTGGTCGAGCTCACTGCTGCGAGGGAATCATCGGTCGCTTTCCTGTCTCAGAAAAATGAGAAGAAAAATCTCTAAATGTACGTCCATCTGCTAATCATTACTTATTTTCCCTCCCTCCTCCCTTTATTCTTTCCTTCTTCCCCCACTCCCCATTCTTTCCTCTTTCTCTTTCTCAAATACCGCTATTTACGTTCCGTCGTACAGTGTGGTATCTCGCTCGTATGTTGTATTTTCTAATTTTGTCCTTTTTCTTGTTCATCTTGTCTGAGCGACCTGTAGAAAGAGGAAATGAAAGAGAAGTGAAAACGAGGATAAAATCTAACGAAATAATGTTTTAAATAACTGGAACTGGAGGAAGGGAAGAAGATAAACAAAAAGAAAGAGAGGAAAATTAAAAGATGATAAAGAAACAGGAAGAATTTCAGCAACTTGGCAGAAATGAGAGAGGGAGAGAGAAATCAAGTCTGGAACATGTTCGTTCAGCGTAATGACATCAACAAAATAAAGTCAGTTGACTAAATGAAATCACTGGCCCACAGATGGCTCTAACTTCATCCTGTTCCCTATTTGTATGTCTCATAACAATAAAAAGGCTTTGAAATGAGCTGATGTAGGTAACAGCTCTTAGCTTGTAAATAAAGTTAGGAACCTTAACCTAACCTTGTTAAGCCAGGTGTGAAAAAAAAGAATAGAGAGCCAGCCAGCCAGCCAGCCAGCCAGCCAGCCAGCCAGCCAGCCAGTCAGCCAGCCAGTCAGCCAGCCAGCCAGCCATCCAGCCAGCCAGCCAGCCAGTCAGCCAGCCAGCCAGCCAGCCAGCCAGCCAGTCAGCCAACCAGCCAGTCAGTCAGCCAGCCAGCCAGCCAGCCAGTCAGCCAGCCAGTCAGCCAGCCAGCCAGCCAGCCAGTCAGCCAGCCAGCCAGCCAGCCAGTCAGCCAGCCAGCCAGCCAGTCAGCCAGCCAGTCAGCCAGCCAGCCAGTCAGTCAGCCAGCCAGCCAGTCAGCCAGTCAGCCTGCCAGCCAGTCAGCCAGTCAGCCAGTCAGCCAGCCAGCCAGTCAGTCAGCCAGTCAGCCAATCAGCCAGTCAGCCAGTCAGCCAGCCAGCCAGTCAGTCAGCCAACCAGCCAGCCAGTCAGCCAGCCAGCCAGTCAGCCAGTCAGTCAGCCAGCCAGCCAGCCAGTCAGCCAGCCAGCCAGCCAGCCAGCCAGCCAGTCAGTCACCCAGCCAGCCAGGCAGGACCGCATCAGCAGCCAAGCGTGAAGGACCGCCTCTTGCTGTTCCTTTGACGAAGACTAATCACCCGAAATATTTAACAAAACCATTAATGATGGTTATGTTTCCAGCCTTACGTGAAGGCTGTGTGTGTACTCACCTAATTGTTGTTGCAGGGGTCGAGACTCACAGTGTGTGTGTTAGTTACCACTTTGTCATAGGCACTTGTCGATTAGACACTAGGCCTATTGTATATGAGTACGTGTGTGTGTGTGTGTTTGTGTGTGTGTGTGTGTGTGTGTGTGTGTGTGTGTGTGTGTGTGTGTGTGTGTGGGAGGCAGTCATCACCAGATTATTTTCGTAATGTATTTCTGTGCCATTCTTGATTTTATTGTCTAAATTTCTGCCTACTCTGAACAGAATTAAAAAAATATATATAAGATACGAGACGAAAAAAAAAATAAAGAAAGGGATAACTACACACATATAAGTTCTCTGCTTGACTGCCTTCTTTAAAAGGGGAGACAAAAAAAAAATGAATAACAACGGACACAAATTCACTCAAAAATGACTTTCAAAAAAGACCTACACACACAATTAAGCCCTTTAAATGTTTTTTTTTATGAAAGGAAAAACGAGAAATGCTCGCAAAAGAATACAATCAATACGCCTCTTAACTGCCTTTTTTAAGAAGGGAGACGCAAGAAATACTCCTAAAAGAATAACTATACACAATTTCGTCAATTAGCTGCCTTCTTTAAGAAGGGAGACATAAATAACAGTCAACAACGATACACTTATGAAAATAGAAAGACGCCGTGATAAAGTCTGCCAGTTTTCCACACCATCTAGCTCACCTCAGGCCTGTATAGAAATATGTGTCTTCAATAACCTGTAAATCCACAGGGGAAAACGAGGAGAGGGGGAGGGGGGGATAGTTGGCCTGGGGGTTGTCGCCCCCCTTTCCCCGGGGCCCAGTAAGCAGGCAGAAGCCGAGAGAAATATTACATATTATATATAATATTACATATTATATATATCCCAGTGTTTATAATAGAGATCGGGGAGACATATTGCGCATTGTAGGCGAGATGGTGTTTATGTCCTGTCGATATACTGTTATGGAAATTCCTTTCTACGAGGTATGCCTCCTCCACAGGCTGGCTATATTATGCCGCCCAGCTGCCTGCTGCTGCCTTCCCAGGAGGGCTGTATTAACGCTAAACCCTCCACAAGATAGGTCGTGTTGTCGACCCAGCGTCTATCTACAGGGAAGGAAATAACACATTGACAAAGCAAGGGTGCCAAGAGTACACTAAGAGAAAACGCAGTGAGTATCCGGGGGCCAAGAATGTTTAACAGCCTCCCATTATACATAAGGGTAATTGCCTTCAAGAGGGAAGTGGGCAGGTACCTGAAGTCAGCCCCCGATCAGCCGGGGTGTAGTTCATACGTTGGATTGCGTGAGACCAGCAATAACAGCCTGGTTGATCAGGCCCTAAATCCACCGGGAGGCCTGGTAATGGACCGGGCAGCGGGGGCGTTTACCCCCGGAACAACCTGCAGGTACTAACAACGGGTGATTCCCGGCCATAATAATAATAATTTATTTCTATAAGGTACATATTTTATATATATATATATATATATATATATATATATATATATATATATATATATATATATATATATATATATATATAATTGAGGTAGAAATAATTGATATTAGTCACATACTTTACAGAGCTCCTGGTTATTCAGAACATTTTGGTCAGACTTAAACTTAACTTACAACTACTGGAAGGTTATATATGTAATTAAGTTGGTTTACACGGACGATGAAGTTTACAATCTTTGCCATTAACACTTTGGTCTATTGTTAAGACATTTTTGGATTTTTTTGGTGAAATAATTTGTAATAACGATTGTAGTGGTTATTACAATTATTCAGATACAAATGACAGGGCAGAGAGAGAGAGAGAGAGAGAGAGAGAGAGAGAGAGAGAGAGAGAGAGAGAGAGAGAGAGAGGGAGGGAAGAGAATGGAACACTTTCATCCTGAACACTGGAATCATTGACACAACTCAGTAGTGGTAAGTCAGTGGTCGTTGCTGCCATGGCCATTATAGTGCCAGTCGTCGCTGTTGTTGTGACCCACTATAGTGCCTTTGGTCGCTGCTGCCGTGGCCCACTATAGCACCAGTGGTCGTTGCTGTCTTGACCCACTATAGTGCCAGTGGTTGCTGCTGCTGTGGCCCACTATAGTGCCAGTGGTTGTTGCGGCCATGGCCTACAATAGTACCAGTGGTCATTGCAGCCTTGGCTCACTATAGTACCAGTGGTCGTTGCTGCGTTGGCCCACTATAGTGCCAGTGATTGTTGCGGCCATGGCCCACTATAGTACCAGTGGTCGTTGCTGCCATGGCCTACTGTAGTACCAGTGGTCGCTGCTGCCGTGGCCCACTATAGTGCCAGTGGTTGTTGCAGCCATGGCCCACTAGAGTACCAGTGGTCGTTGCTGCCATGGCCCACTATAGTGCCAGTGGTCGCTGCTTCCGTGGCCCACTATAGTGCCAGTGTTTGTTGCAGCCATGGCCCACTATAGTACCAGTGGTCGTTGCTGCCATGGCCCACTATAGTGCCAGTGGTCGCTGCTTCCGTGGCCCACTATAGTGCCAGTGGTCGCTGCTGCCGTGGCCCACTATAGTGCCAGTGGTTGTTGCAGCCATGGCCCACTATAGTACCAGTGGTCGTTGCGGCCATGGCCCACAATAGCACCAGTGGTCGTTGCTACGGTGGCCCACTATAGTACCAGTGATCGTTGCTACGGTGGTCCACTATAGTACCAGTGATCGTTGCTACGGTGGCCCACTATAGTACCAGTGATCGTTGCTACGGTGGCCCACTATAGTACCAGTGATCGTTGCTACGGTGGTCCACTATAGTACCAGTGATCGTTGCTGCCGTGACCTACTATAATGCCAGTGGCACTATTGAGCGGTTCATGAATTGACTAAGACCCACACCAGGGGATTTTTCCTGATGAATAAATCATCAGCAACATTACTAGTGTAAAAAATTATGAGAGGGAGGGAAGTATGTCGTACCCCCTACCCCCCTCCTCCTCACTTAGAGTGGTAATATCATCGGATGTTACTTTCAAGGATCTTACATAATAGTGTCACTTTTCACAATCGCAAGAAAATTGTTAGGCTGGATAATTAGAACCTTTAAAACAGGAGATGCCGAGCCACTGATGATGCTCTAAGTCACTTGTTCTCTCTGGAATTTAATCTTTCTGTACAATAGCAGCCCATGTTGAAGGCAAGCGAAATTGCAGTCCTGGAGATTGTAGAGAAAGGTTTCAGTGTGAGTATAAATTCAGTCAAGCACCTAAATTACTGGGAATGTTTGAAGTCCTTCTAACAGTACCCCTTGGAACGTAAGCGAAAGATACATAACAAGTTACACCTGGAAAATACTAGAGATTTTGTCCCGAAGCTGCGCGCAGAAAGTACATTATGTACAAGCAAGAGGCTGGGCAAACTTTGCAACCACTCTCCATCACCAACCACTCTCACCACCTCCCTATCCCCAATCCACCAACACCAGCCACAACTAACCACCACCTTCCACCCTCATCACCTCCCTACCACCATCCTCCACAACACTCGCTATTATCATTACCATTACTGTTAATTTCGACGAGCTGCCCTCTCTCCCACACAGCTGTTATTAGAGGTCCACTATTGCGAACCAGCGTCGTTATACCTCATAATGTCCACCAAAATAAGAAAAAAAGGTTGTTTTTGTTACAGAAGGCAAAATATGGAGTAAACAGCCATAAATTTGTTTATTATTGAAAGATAAACATGATATGGATGCAGTTCAACGGAATGTCCCGGTAGTTTTCACGGGAAACGTTAAAACCCAGTGCTCGAGGCTCGATTCTCCGTCTGTAAATTGCAACTACCTCAAACTCTGCCTCTCTGACTAAAGTTAAATGTTTGAAAGCAGTTTGTAGTAAACTAAAATTAAAGTCACTCCTTGCTAGATATATATATATATATATATATATATATATATATATATATATATATATATATATATATATATATATATATATATATATATATATATTTATATATATATATATATATATATATATATATATATATACTATATATATATATATATATATATATATATATATATATATATATATATATTATATATATATATATATATATATATATATATACATACATACATACATACATATGTATGTATTTAGGAAAACGTAGTCATGACAGTTCACCTAGCAGTAAATAGATAGCTAGGAGCTAGTCGAGTATCGAGGGGGCTCTTGATCCAAGGAATTGGACCTGTCCTCCACTGAATCCAGTCTGATTGCCTGTTATTTACTCTGTTCAAGCCCTATGGGTTTAGCACTTTCCCTATAAAATAATAATAATAATAATAATAATTTATCAGTCCAGTATGTTAGTTATTTAAACACTTTAAGCAAGGAAAATTTGTGGGTGAAACGTCGTAAAGTAAGGGTTTCCTTTGCTGAAAGTGTTGTTGAATTGCCACTTGTCGGTTCGTGCCATAGTGGACCTCGCACACAGCAGGTTCGAGTCCCCATTAAGCCATTAAAGAGAGTTGCATGCGTTCATTAGGAATTTTCAGCACATTGAAGATACTTGTTTCCTTATGTCTGTGTTCCATAGTTGACAACACAGACGTAAGAAAGGAACTCTCACGTCTTCATTCCTTAATTGTCAACGCAATCGTAAGCAAGGAACTCGAATGTCTGTGTTCCTTAGTTCGTCACAAAGACGAAAGTGTTCCTTTAAGGTGTCCCGTGGCTCGATCGCTAGCGCACTCAACTCACACTTTGAGGTCCGGGGATCGATTCCCGCTACGGATGTGTTTCCTTGAGACACCTGCTATCCCTTATAACCAATCAGTAAAAATGGATACCTGGGTGTTAATCGATTGATATAAGTCGCATTCTGGGACATAATTGACCTAATTTGCTCGAAATGTTCTGCATAACAAGGGACTTTCCATATAGTAGTATGTCACTGATGTCATCTAGCCCTGTATACCTTATACATGTACTTGTAGAAATAAAGATTATTATTATTATTATTATTATTATAATTTTGCCACTTTGGTCCTCGATTCCTCTGTTCTTGTTGACACTGCTAATCCTTACCATCGTAATGGATACCCGGTTTTAACGATTGATATAAGCGATTAAATGGCATAATGACCTAATTTGTCGAAAGGTTGCAACAAGGATGTTCATATGTAGTAGTGATCATGTTGTCATCTAGCTGATACTCTTTGTGACATGTACTTGTGAAATAGGATTATTATTATTACTTATTATTATATTGCCTTCTGCCTATTCGCTTCTCTTTATTGCCTCATTAAGTCACTGCTGGTCTACCTTTAACGTACGTTATGGCTGAACAGTTTAAGGTTCCAGAAGTTTCATAATTTGGTGATCAGTCTGTGCCTGGAACTCTTGACTGTTTCGGAACTTGGGATTATATTCCTAACTCCTCTACGGTCTATCTTATTGGACCGAAGAGTCAGACTGCGAAACCTTTTCCTCATGTTATAAGTCCAATATTGACACAAGATTTGGATTCCTTTAACGTTGTCACATTGATGCTTTCTTTTCAAAGTGAGCAATTGACAAGAGAGAAACATAACCTTGAGTAGCTATATGTGGTGAAAGCTCTTGATCATGTGAATGGAGTAACTTACATTTTTGATCAATCTCATGGTTATTTCAGAGAATTTTCAAAGGAAAAATTGAGTAATATTAATATTTCATGTGAGTAACTTAACATTTGAAGTAATATTTTTAGAAATATTTTTTTAAATTGATATATATATATATATATATATATATATATATATATATATATATATATATATATATATATATATATATATATATATATATATGAGAATGAACCTGACGAAAAAAATTTATTTCATTGTGTTTGTTTATTATTAAATTACTGTGAACTTATCTAAAACATATATATTGTTGTATAAGGCTTAATTAAATTGCACTTATTATTATAAGGTTAGGTAAGTTTTCTAAGGTTCTTTTGGTACAAAATTATTAATTTTTACATTAACATAAATGAAAATATCTATCTTTAAACGTATAAGAGAAAATTCTAGAAATGGCTCAATTTTTAATGAGTTCTTCCTAATTGACCGGTTTTACCTATTCGGCACTTTACACACACACACATATACATACATATATATATATATTATATATATATATATATATATATATATATATATATATATATATATATATATATATATATATAAGATATAAGATTAAAAAATAATTAATTTAGAGTAAAAGTGGCTAAACTTATAAGTTTAGTTCTCCATGAAAATGATGAAGACAGTGAAATATAGTGAAAAGCTTAATACCAACTCTGCCAGCTACCAAAGCATGATTTTTTTTTTGGGGGGGGGGGGTGGCAACACCTGTGCTTATATGGTGGCAGCGGTGGGATGGTACAGTGACAAGGATGACACTGGCCTCCTGCCTCATGGGAGAAACACTCTCGGTGCAGAGCAAACATTAAGTTAAGGATTGCATTTCGCTCTGGATAGAGCTTTAAAATGTTTTCCCCATGCAAAACGTCGCAGTCGCCAAACTTGTTCACTATGGCTGACATTCTACACCCGTCTCCCATCCGTCCATTCCGGCATCCATGTATTGATCCATCCTGTTAGTCTTTCCAGCCTTTCATCCACCCATCCATTCTCTCATCCTCCCACCCATCCATCCTTACATCCATGGTGACATCCACCCAGCTACGAGTGATGGCTTATAGCTGTTTCTACAAGAGATTAACTTCAGCACTTCAACTCCCATGGAGTTAACTTCCTTAACAAGAGTGAAAGTTGCCTCAGCTGATCTAACTGCCTATAGCTCCTGGGCTGACGGATGGGCTTAAACTGATGTAACCGAACTGACCAAACTGACTTAAACTGATCTGCAAATTCGCAGGTATTGAGTCGACTGGCTGCAGCTCAGCTAATCTGTGTATTTACCTAGTTTGGTGTAATTATCGAACTGAGTTTGTTGTTCAGCTCATGGTGATCACAGTGGGTCACTGAAGACTTTTTGTCACTGGGTCTGTGAAGACTTTTCTCATTGGGTCACCGAAGAATTTTCTCGGTGGGACACTGAAGATTTTTCTTATTTGGACACCGAAGACTTTTCTCATTGGGTCACCGAAGACTTTTCTCATTGGGACACCGAAGACTTTTCTCATTGGGACACCGAAGTCTTTTCTCATTGGGACACCGAAGACTTTTCAGGAAAGAAAAGAAAGTAAATGAAGAGGAAGGGGCAAAAATAAGGAAGAGGGAAAGAGAGAAAAGTTAGATGAAAATTAAGAAATGAAGTGGACAATGGAGTAGGATAAAAAAAATACGAAAAATGAAATATAAAAAAAGGAAAAGGAGATTGTTTCATTACTAGTTGACTGATTGTCTTTATGGCTGTATGGCTGGTTATCGATATAACAGGCTGACTGGTTGATTGGTATGGCTGGCTGGCTGGTTGATTGGTGTGGCTGGCTGGCTGGCTAACTGGCATGATTGGCCGGCTGACTGGCTGGCTGGCCGGCTGAGGCTATGGCGCCGTCTTCAATAGAGAAATCTCCCGCTTGTGACAGCAGAAGGGACCAGGTAAGAAAGCCACTGTCCCGAAACCATTGTTCCCGTGGCTGGTTACTGTCCACCTCTCACCTTTCCTTGCCTCTCACCCTCCCTCTAACCCTGCCTTTCACCCTACTTTTCACCCTACTACAGACTTTTACACAGGCAGAGGCCCCTCACCCTACAAGAGACTTCACCCTGTCTGAGGTCAAATGTCTCTATTCCTTTTTCACAACCACTCTTACACCCTGTTTATCTCGCTTCTGTTGACACTGTTTGTATGGGTTGTGCTGACACTGCTCGTGTGGGTTGTACTGACACTACTTGTGTGGATTATGCTGACACTGACATACACGTTTCACAAACACAAAATTGAGAAGAGATTAAGGGAAATCAACCTGACGACACTGGAGGACAGGAGGGATAGGGAGGACATGAAAACGACATATAAAATGCTGAGAGAAATTGACAAGGTGGACAGGGACAGGATGTTTCAGAGATGGAACACAACAACAAGGGGTCACAAGTGGAAGTTGGAAACTCAAAATGAGTCACAGGTATGTTAGGAAGTATTTCTTCAGTCATAGAGTTGTCAGGAAGTGGAACAGTCTGGGGAGAGAAGTGGAGGCAGGATTCATACATAACTTTAAGAAGAGGTACAATAAATTTCATGGAGAAAGGGGAGAGGGAGTGGACCTAGTAGCGACCAGCGAAGAGGCGGGGCCAGGAGCTGTAAATCGACCCCTGCAACCACAGATAGGTGAGTAAACACACAAACACACACACACACACACACACACCCACACACACACACACACACACACACACACCACACACACACGCACACACACCACACACACACACACACACACACACACACACACACACACACACACACACACACACATACACACACATACACACATACACACATACACACATACACACACACCACACGTACAACACACACACACACACACACACATACACACATACACACACACACACACACACACACACACACACACACACACACACACACAACACACACACACACACACACACACACACACACAACACACAACACACACACACACACACACACACACACACACACACACACACACACACACACACACACACACACACACACACACACTACCACCAGCATCGCCTGACGGACGTACACACGCTGGCCACAGTAATGACCCTCCCTGTGTGACAGTAATTATGAAAAGTGGAAGTAAATTAATAAAACAAGAGAAAATCTGACGTAAATACTAATTTATAGGGCATGGAAATAGAGGCCTTGAACCTCTCTCTCTCTCTCTCTCTCTCTCTCTCTCTCTCTCTCTCTCTCTCTCTCTCTCTCTCTCTCTCTCTCTCTCTCTCTCTCTCTCTCTCCTTTCTCTCTCGCTCTCTCTGACACATCCATTCACGCGACTGAACAATATGTATATATTGCATATATATATATATATATATATATATATATATATATATATATATATATATATATATATATATATATATATATATATATGCAATAAGATCACTGTAAACAGGTGATTTCAGAATATGCAAAACAACCACTGTGAAAGAATAGAGAAATTTCAAGCGCATTCGTGACTTTTCACATTATCAAGGAACAATGAAAGAAATGTATGAAAGGAAGGCATATAAAGGGTCTAGCCCACACCTCACTATCACATCCCACAACAAAGCAACACCTGACGCGCGGCTCATAAGAAAGGGAACACTGCAGCAGGCCTGCTGGCCCAACTGGACAGGTCCTTCACACAACTCACCAACAAACTATTCTACCCAAGAATTAAGAATTTTAAAATTTATTATTTGTCCAATGTATTATTAAATACTCCCCAAATTCTATTAATTATAAATGGATCTAATTTATATAAACCAAAGGAAATATTCATATTATTGTCAAAACTGCTTTTTATGAAACAAGATTCAATTAAATTTCTGTCGACCATGGACTTGCTTGATACAACTTTCTCAGCTTTTTGAAAATCAATTGGATGGTTAAAATCTCTCACATGAATAAATAGAGCATTGGAATCTTGTCCAATTCTAATGCTATATTTATGTTGTTTTAATCTTAGTTCGAGATTTTTACCAGTTTGACCGTAATAAACTTTATCGCAAATTTTACAAGGAATCTTATAGACACATCCATCAGCATTTTGGGGGGAATTCTTTATCAAAAGTTTTTTTTACTGTATCAAGATTTTTAAATACAACTTTGATATTAAAAGTCTTAAGAAGAGAAGGCATATCAACCAAGTTTACATGGTAAGGGAGAACCAACATATTTTTAGTTGAAAAAGGCTGGTTGTCCCTTTTTGGATTGTAAAAAGTATTTCTAGCAACTTTAAAAGATTTATCAATTACGTTTCTTGGGTATTTCAAATCATTACCTAATTCATGAATTTTGGATATTTCCTCATCTAGGAACTCTGGACTACAAATTCGTAAAGCTCTCAAAAACATTGATGAAAAAACAGACAGTTTAACTCTATCTTGATGCGAGGAATAATAGTGGACATAGGAACAGTTATTTGTAGGCTTTCTGTAAATTTTAAATTTGAATTCATTGTTACCCTTAATAATTAAAATATCCAGAAACGGCAATGAGTTATTTTCTTCAAACTCAACAGTAAAGTTTATAGAATGGGCTAAGTTATTTAATTTGCCAAGGAAATGGTGTATATCTACATTCTTGGCCCGGAGTGATTTCAGCATGACTGATGAAGCCAGTCGTGGCGAAATGTTTTCATTAATAAATGTCCTGAATTGTACACAAGCATCCTCTTTCCATGCTGTGAAAGAGAGAGAGAGAGAGAGAGAGAGAGAGAGAGCGAGAGAGAGAGATTTAGACAAGCAAAGCGAAAGTGAAAAATAATGCCCATTAATAATAAAGATTGAGCACTCACCACTATCAATAGTAAAATTGTCAAATATATCACTGAAACCTAAAATAAAACCTACCTGATCTATAAAATACACCTTAAAATACATCAGTTACACGCGGGACCAAAATACACACAATACAAAACACACAGGGGCCAGGAGCTAAAAATCGACCCATGCAACCACAACTATGTGAGTATACAGATTTCGCCTCCCGGTGCTAGCGAATGTGGTAGTGCTCCGGTGAATTGGATCCACCCATTGTTAGGATCAAACATGACTACCTACCAGGTGCTGTATGATCCTTGCGGGTTTAGCGCTTCCCGGGGAATAATACAGCAACAACGACGCAAGTCACTCATCGACGTTAGTCTCTAAAAATTATTTACATTGCGAGGGCGGTCCTTAGGCTGAACGGGTGTGTGGTTACATCACTCGCCGGCCTGGTTAATTAGGGAGGCTGGGCTGATAATAATGCTGATTAGGGCGGAGGCGGGGAGAGGCACATAATGGCGTTAATTACATGTTTAAAAAAAGTAATAATGGAAAAACCACAAATAATAATTTCCGTGGCGTGTTCAAACGTGGGAAGTGGACGAGAGAGAGAGGAATAAGAAAAGAGAAATGGTGAAAATGGGAAATAAATTGGGTTTATTCCTCCCGTTCTCTCTCTCTCTCTCTCTCTCTCTCTCTCTCTCTCTCTCTCTCTCTCTCTCTCTCTCTCTCTCTCTCTCTCTCTCTCTCTCTCTCCCTCTCTTTACACAGGGTTTGACAAGATTAAGGATCCCTAGCTTTATTGACAAGCTATTTACAGGTTAAGGATTCCTAACTTTATTGGCAAGCTAAGAGCTGTTACCTACATCAGCTCATTTGAAAGCATTTTTATTGTTATGAAACATATAAGTAGGGAACAGGATGAAGTTGGAGCCATCTGTGGGCCAGCATTTTCATTTGATCAACTGACTTCATCTCGTTGACATCATTATGCTGTACGAATGTGTTCCATACTCGAGTCATCCTGGGTATATATGATCTCAGATGAAGTGATGTTCTGGAGAAGGGTACAGCCAGAGTGAAGTTGCTGGTTTCTGCCCGTCTTGTGGCATAAAAGCTTGCTTCACGCTGTCCTCAAAGTGGATCCAAGTGTGGTACTTTGACAATATTGGTCTTGTACATAACAGTAAGGCCACCCACATCGCTCCTGTGTTGAAGACTCTGCTGAAATGACAGATCTATCCAGGATGGGTCCAGGCGAGAGATGAGACGTCTTGCTCTGTTCTCTACTCTGTCAAGCAGTCGCAGATGAGAGGGGGGGGGGGCAGACAAACCAAGAAAGTGGAGCATACTCAAGGTGTGAGCGTACTTGTGCCTCGTACAGAATCTTGCAACCCCTACTGTCAAGCAGATGTGAGATACGGCGAAGTGCTGTAAGCTTCCTGGCTGCCTTGTTTGCAAGATTTACACCATGGTTCTTCATGGTCAGTTTGGAGTCAAATTTCACCCCATGGATATCAACTTCTTCTCCAGGTGCAAACACCCTCCCATTCATCCTTACTACTGCACCAGCATTACCATCATGGTGCCTAGAGACCATCATCATTTGCATTTTCTCAGGTGCAAATGTTACTTGCCATCTATTTCCTCAAGCTGATATAGCTCTTAGCTGGTGATTGATGTAGTTTAGAGCAGCTGGCATTTCTTCTCTTGGATAAGTGAATGTCAGTGCACAGTCGTCTGCATATGCATGAGATGCTGGGATGAGATGAAGAAGGTCATTGAAGTAGACAGTCCATAACAATGGTCCCAGCACGCTTCCTTGTGGAACACTAGCCCCAATAGGATGTCTTGCTGATTCCGTTCCATTGAGAACTACCCTTAGAGATCTACAATGGAGGTAATCACTGAGGAGACATAGCATAGAGCCTGCAATTCCCAGTGCTTGCAGTTTTGCTAAGAGGCCCTGGTGCCACACCCGGTCGAAAGCACCAGCAGTGTCCAGTGCTACCACACAGCTGACTTTGGATTCATCCAGTGACTGGTGCCACTTAATTAATGGAGAGGTTTAACAACAGATCAGCAGCAGAGTAACCTTTCCTGAAGCCATATTGACGGTCACAAAGTAGTGAGTGGTAGTCAAAAAACTCTGTCATTTGTCTTGAGATTATTGTCTCAAGGATCTTACCAGTGATTGACAGGAGTGACACTGGTCTGTAGTTGCTGATTTCTGCTCTGCTCTTCTTTTTGTGAACAGGGACTACATTTGCCTCTTTCCACAGAGAGGGTCATTTACACTGTACTAGGCAGTGCCGAAAGATGCGAGTCAGGTGCTGCTAGCTGGTCTGCACATCTTCTCAGCAATCTTGGGCTCAACTTGTCTGGGCCCACAGCCTTTTCTTGGTCAAGCGATTTAAGAAGGAAATGCACCTCCTCCTGCCTTATTGTCACCCCTCACAGTTTTGACACAGTTCTTGCAGCTAGCCAAGGATCAGGAACTTGCATTTTGGTAGCAAAGTGTTCGGCAAAGAGGTACTAGTAGAGGTGGTCCCATCCTGTCTATTTAGAGGTGGAATGAGTTCATCAGGCAGATAACCCTGTTTGTCCTTGACCAGGGACCACCAGGTTTTGGAGCCTACCCTACCTGATGCTAGCTTTCTTTTTGTGTCCACCTCCCATTTAGCAATGGCCCACTTTTGAACGTCACCCATATGCCTACAGGCTTGCCTGTGCAAGTTCCTGTTGTAGGTGGTAGGATGTCTCTTATACCTTCGCCATGCTTTGTACTTAGCAGTAGCAGCCTCTCTACAACGAAAGCCGAACCAAGGCTGATCTGTAGGCTTCGTCACATATTGCCGGTGAGGATTGTGTTCTTGTTGTAGATTAAGGATGTGTCCAGTGAAGGCTTTCACTTGGTTGTCAACATCCCCTTGGAGAAGAGCATTCCAATCGGTGGTGGCGAGCTCAGAGCAAAGGGCTGGCCAGTTACCTCTTTCTCATAGCCAGGTTGTGCGTGTGGACTCCTCACCTCGTTCTGTAGGGATCTTAAGTGTTGTAAAACGGCCTTGTGGTCAGATGATCCAATGTAGCCGAGCGGTTGACAAGTCACTCACTACTGGGTCAAGGGAGGAGCCAGAGATGTGAGTAGGGAAATTAACAAAGTTTCTCATGTCAAATACTGCAAGAAGGTCATCAAAGTCCCTCTGTTTAAGGTGTTGGTTGAGGTCACCAACAATTATGATATGTTGACAGTTGTGTTGTAGCAGAAGGGAGTCCATATTTTCCATTAGGAAGTTGATGGGGTCTGCATGTTGCCACTGAGGTCTGTGCATTGCACATGCTAGTACCGAGATACCAGTGTTTATGCAGAGCTTAAGAACATCATTTCAAGATGAGTAGGAGTGGCAACATCAATGTGCTGGGCATGAACAGTTTTAGAGAAGCACACAGCAACACCTCCTCCTTGCCCTTGCCTGTCTCTTCTCATCCATGAGGTGTAGCCAGCAATTCTTGCAAAATTTTCTGGAGTCCTGTCGTCCAAAAATGTTTCAACAACAGCTATCATGTCGGGACGTCGAGTGTTCACAAAACTATGTGTGAGCTCTCCAATATTAGTAATGAAACCTCTAATGTTGGCCGACAGGATGCTGATAGATTGGCTCCTCATGATGTGGTCAGCTTGAGGTGGTGGGTGTGTAAGGCATGTAAGGTGCCTGTCCTTGAGAAAGGTAGGGTACTGAGGCAGCTGCAGGGATGTAGGTCTGTGATCTTCTATAAGGCACAATACCACCTGCTGGGCTGAGATAGGAGTAGCTGAGTGGGTGACGTGTGAGAGTGTTCACCAATTCAGAGATCCTGCTGGTTTGTTCCGAGAACAGGTCTCTAAACAGGTGGCCCTGTCTGTCAAGTTCGTTTTTTCTTCCGACACTGGTCCTCCTGATGTCCTTTCTTGTAGCAGTAATTGCACCTGGTATCTCGCAGGCAGTTGTTGGCGGTGTGCCCCTTCCGGTGACAGTGAGAGCACAGCCTAGGTGCCCAGGATTGTGGACTGTGATTTGTTGCACCTCCTGTGTTTTGCTGATTTGTCCTCAGGTTCTGCCGCTGGGACTGTGTTAGTGTAGGGTGAGACGGCTGTAGATGTCTTCCTCTTCCACGTCCTCTTCCACGTCCTCTACCCCGTCCACTACCAGTTCTGACAGATGTGTCCCTGCTGTTCATACTTTGGCGCTGTAGGTGATCAGATGCAGTGATAGTTCCCTGATTATTAACTGCACCAATCTCTGGTGGAGAAACTCTCTCTCTCTCGCTCTCTCTCTCTCTCTCTCTCTCTCTCTCTCTCTCTCTCTCTCTCTCTCTCTCTCTCTCTCTTCTCTCTCTCTCTCTCTCTCTCTCTCTCTCTCTCTTTCTCTCTCTCTCTCTCTTAACTTTATTTACAAGCTAAGACCTGTTACCTATATGAATTCATTCGAAAGCCTTTTTATTGTCATGAAACATAAAAATGGGGAACAGGATGAGTTTGGAGCCATCTATGGGCCAGTGATTTCATTTGGTCGACTGATTTTATTTCTCTCTCTCTCTCTCTCTCTCTCTCTCTCTCTCTCTCTCTCTCTCTCTCTCTCTCTCTCTCTCTCTCTCTCTCTCTCTCTCTCTCTCATAACATTAAAAAAATTGGTTGTGGGATTTTTACTGATTTCATATACCATGATGACATGCGGGATGATTGTATATTCGCGAAGAGCATTGCTGCAAGAAAACTTGCATGGACTGGTTGCATAGTGGCACCTTGCATTTCACTCACAGAACGTGCAACCTCACGAATATCGGCGAAGGAGAAGACCAGAAACGGAATCTACAAATGAGGTGATATAGGCTACAGACCTCAAAGAAGAAGAGTGAGAGGGGGGTTAATCCCACCCGGGGTCGATTCTACCTGTAGTTTCAGGGGGTCACCGCTCCCCGCGGCTCGTTACAGCACCAGGTCTTCCGATTGCTGGCCTGATCGACCAAGCGTGCAACCAGACACGCATACGAACCGAATTGTCGTATCTACGCATGTGCAATTGTTAAACTAGAGAATGGTGTTGATGTACAACTTAGATACATTCTGAATCCTGCATACGACGAGTGCCAGGAGCAACATAGTACGCAGCACCCACGTGTAGCACTCCAAACTTACGTGTCTAGAAATTAACATTCAGCTGATGCAGGTAACAGCTCTTAGCTTGTAAATAAAATTAGGAATCCTTACCCTAACCTTGTAAATCCATGTGAAAAAAAATTGCTACAAAATAACCACAGTGTTATGTGAAGAAAGACTGACTACTAATTTAACTTCACATACTAGAACATTTCATTAACCCTTGAGAAGATCACTTTGTATTAAATACTCAGAGGACTCGATAGTCTTCGGAGACAGATTATTTGAAAGGAGAACACGTGTCTTATGAGGCAAAAGTGGAAGCTCATGGATGTAACAGGCAAAAAAAACAAATCGGAACGGGTGGTATTTGAACCCATGGCGTAAGCCACTGGGACAGCTGGCTGCAATAAGATTCATCACGCTAGGTATATTTATACACAATGCTAACCTCCCTATGGTGTATGAATATACCTAGTTGAATGAATCGTATTGTAGCCAGCTGGCCCAGTGGCTTACGCGCTGGCCTGGAGTTCTACCACTCACTTGCCATGGGTTCAAATACCACCCTTTCCGTGGTTTGTTTACAATCATGTTATTACGATTTCGTGAGTCATGTAACAGGAAGTCACAGGGATGTAAAAAGCCTCTTCACTCTCAGTGATGATGATGTAATATGATAGGGATCTTGCGGCCAGGAATATAGTGCAACCCTTTGCGTGTAATGGAAAGGGAGAGTCAGGAGTTGAGACTTGACCCCCGCTATCACAATCAGGTGACTACACAACATAAATGATCACAATTCTTACCTGTAACTTGAACCAGAAAAAAAAAGAATCAAGTTTACTTCCGATAACTAAGTTTGAGACCTTTACAGAATGTTAAAAATCTGCCCTAAAACCACAGAGGGAAGGATAACAGGGCCATTATTTGCCGTCTTGCAATTTGCATTTTGCAATTTGCATTTTAAATCGCCCGAGGCATCCGCTGAGTTTCGGGACTCTGCTTGATTATGGCTGTTTTTTATGTTTTAAATTCACCTTTTTTTCCATGTCAGCTGCTTATTCATTCACACACTTAAATCTGCGAAATACTTCTTCCAAAAGGAATTCAAAAATAATCCATCTGCCTTTTTGAAAAGGCAAAAATAAGAAAGAACGGAGGAAAAAATCCCATCAGTGAGGCGAGGATTTGAGTATATAGGAAGCGCTATAGAAAACGGGATTAGAATAACAATCTAGTGGGTAAGGTTCGTGGTAACTCCTTACCTTATGCTCTTTTGTTTTTTCCTCTCTATCTTGCTATGAAGGGAACAAGTGGAAGTTTTTCGATAATTGTGAAAAAAAACTGGAAGGATGCTATATGTGTGTGTGTGGGTGATGGTGAGGGCGACAGCTGGATGCTATCTGTGTGTGTGTGGGTGATGGTGAGGGTGACAACTAGAAGGATGTTATCTGTGTGTGTGTGAGTGATGGTGAGGGCGACAGCTGGAAGGATCCTTTCTGTGTGTGGGGGGGAGGGGTGATGGTGAGGGTGACAACTGGAAGGATGCTATCTGTGTGTGTGTGGGTGATGGTGAGGGTGACAGCTGGATGGATGCTGTATGTGTGTGTGTGGGTGATGGTGAGGGTGACAGCTGGATGGATGCTGTATGTGTGTGTGTGGGTGATGGTGAGGGTGACAGCTGGATGGATGCTGTATGTGTGTGTGTGGGTGATGGTGAGGGTGACAGCTGGATGGATGCTGTATGTGTGTGTGTGGGTGATGGTGAGGGTGGCAGCTGGATGGATGCTGTATGTGTATGTGTGGGTGATGGTGAGGGTGACAGCTGGATGGATGCTGTATGTGTATGTGTGGGTGATGGTGAGGGTGACAGCTGGATGGATGCTGTATGTGTGTGTGTGGGTGATGGTGAGAGTGACAGCTGGATGGATGCTGTATGTGTATGTGTGGGTGATGGTGAGGGTGACAGCTGGATGGATGCTGTATGTGTGTGTGTGAGTGATGGTGAGGGTGGCAGCTGGATGGATGCTATATGTGTGTGTGTGGGTGATGGTGAGGGTGACAGCTGGATGGATGCTTTATGTGTATGTGTGGGTGATGGTGAGGGTGACAGCTGGATGGATGCTGTATGTGTATGTGTGGGTGATGGTGAGGGTGACAGCTGGATGGATGCTGTATGTGGTGTGTGGGTGATGGTGAGGGTGACAGCTGATGGATGCTGTATGTGTGTGTGTGGGTGATGGTGAGGGTGACAACTGGAAGGATGCTATCTGTGTGTGTGTGGGTGATGGTGAGGGTGACAGCTGGATGGATGCTGTATGTGTGTGTGTGGGTGATGGTGAGGGTGACAGCTGATGGATGCTGTATGTGTGTGTGTGGGTGATGGTGAGGGTGACAGCTGGATGGATGCTGTATGTGTGTGTGTGGGTGATGGTGAGGGTGACAGCTGGATGGATGCTGTATGTGTGTGTGTGGGTGATGGTGAGGGTGGCAGCTGGATGGATGCTGTATGTGTATGTGTGGGTGATGGTGAGGGTGACAGCTGGATGGATGCTGTATGTGTGTGTGTGGGTGATGGTGAAGGTGACAGCTGGATGGATGCTGTATGTGTGTGTGTGGGTGATGGTGAGGGTGACAGCTGGATGGATGCTGTATGTGTGTGTGTGGTGATGGTGAGGGTGACAGCTGGATGGATGCTGTATGTGTGTGTGTGAGTGATGGTGAGGGTGGCAGCTGGATGGATGCTATATGTGTGTGTGTGGGTGATGGTGAGGGTGACAGCTGGATGGATGCTTTATGTGTATGTGTGGGTGATGGTGAGGGTGACAGCTGGATGGATGCTGTATGTGTATGTGTGGGTGATGGTGAGGGTGACAGCTGGATGGATGCTGTATGTGGTGTGTGGGTGATGGTGAGGGTGACAGCTGGATGGATGCTGTATGTGTGTGTGTGGGTGATGGTGAGGGTGACAGCTGGATGGATGCTGTATGTGTGTGTGTGGGTGATGGTGAGGGTGACAGCTGGATGGATGCTGTATGTGTGTGTGTGGGTGATGGTGAGGGTGACAGCTGGATGGATGCTGTATGTGTGTGTGTGGGTGATGGTGAAGGTGACAGCTGGATGGATGCTGTATGTGTGTGTGTGGGTGATGGTGAGGGTGACAGCTGGATGGATGCTGTATGTGTGTGTGTGGGTGATGGTGAAGGTGACAGCTGGATGGATGCTGTATTGTGTGTGTGTGGGTGATGGTGAGGGTGACAGCTGGATGGATGCTGTATGTGTGTGTGTGGGTGATGGTGAAGGTGACAGCTGGATGGATGCTGTATGTGTGTGTGTGGGTGATGGTGAGGGTGACAGCTGGATGGATGCTGTATGTGTGTGTGTGGGTGATGGTGAGGTGACAGCTGGATGGATGCTGTATGTGTGTGTGTGGGTGATGGTGAGGGTGACAGCTGGATGGATGCTGTATGTGTGTGTGTGGGTGATGGTGAAGGTGACAGCTGGATGGATGCTGTATGTGTGTGTGTGGGTGATGGTGAGGGTGACAGCTGGATGGATGCTGTATGTGTGTGTGTGGGTGATGGTGAAGGTGACAGCTGATGGATGCTGTATGTGTGTGTGTGGGTGATGGTGAGGGTGACAGCTGGATGGATGCTGTATGTGTGTGTGTGGGTGATGGTGAAGGTGACAGCTGGATGGATGCTGTATGTGTGTGTGTGGGTGATGGTGAAGGTGACAGCTGGATGGATGCTGTATGTGTGTGTGTGGGTGATGGTGAGGGTGACAGCTGGATGGATGCTGTATGTGTGTGTGTGGGTGATGGTGAGGGTGACAGCTGGATGCATGCTGTATGTGTGTGTGTGGGTGATGGTGAGGGTGACAGCTGGATGGATGCTGTATGTGTGTGTGTGGGTGATGGTGAAGGTGACAGCTGGATGGATGCTGTATGTGTGTGTGTGGGTGATGGTGAGGGTGACAGCTGGATGGATGCTGTATGTGTGTGTGTGGGTGATGGTGAAGGTGACAGCTGGATGGATGCTGTATGTGTGTGTGTGGGTGATGGTGAAGGTGACAGCTGGATGGATGCTGTATGTGTGTGTGTGGGTGATGGTGAGGGTGACAGCTGGATGGATGCTGTATGTGTGTGTGTGGGTGATGGTGAGGGTGACAGCTGGATGGATGCTGTAGTGTGTGTGTGTGGTGATGGTGAGGGTGACAGCTGGATGGATGCTGTATGTGTGTGTGTGGGTGATGGTGAGGGTGACAGCTGGATGGATGCTGTATGTGTGTGTGTGTGGGTGATGGTGAAGGTGACAGCTGGATGGATGCTGTATGTGTGTGTGTGGGTGATGGTGAGGGTGACAGCTGGATGGATGCTGTATGTGTGTGTGTGGGTGATGGTGAAGGTGACAGCTGGATGGATGCTGTATGTGTGTGTGTGGGTGATGGTGAGGGTGACAGCTGGATGGATGCTGTATGTGTGTGTGTGGGTGATGGTGAGGGTGACAGCTGGATGGATGCTGTATGTGTGTGTGTGGGTGATGGTGAAGGTGACAGCTGGATGGATGCTGTATGTGTGTGTGTGGGTGATGGTGAGGGTGACAGCTTCGACGGCGCTTATGTTTAAATTTATTAAATAATTTACGTTTTCTGAGTCTTTGTGTAATGGTTAAGCTTCAGTTAAGGACAGATTCACGGACGTATAGGCAGACTGGTCAACAGAAATACTGACGGACGGACAGACTGATTGGCAAACATACTAATCGGCTGACAGATTAGCAGTTTTCATCAAAAACTGAATCCTTTCATGGTAAGTTGACAAGTGTGGCTGATGCTGTGTGGGTTGTGTGCTGCTCCGCCGGTGTCTTGTGTTGCTGATGCTGTGTGGGTTGTGTGCTGCTCCGCCGGTGTCTTGTGTTGCTGATGCTGTGTGGGTTGTGTGCTGCTCCGCCGGTGTCTTGTGTGGCTGATGCTGTGTGGGTTGTGTGCTGCTCCGCCGGTGTCTTGTGTAGCTGATGCTGTGTGGGTTGTGTGCTGCTCCGCCGGTGTCTTGTGTGGCTGATGCTGTGTGGGTTGTGTGCTGCTCCGCCGGTGTCTTGTGTAGCTGATGCTGTGTGGGTTGTGTGCTGCTCCGCCGGTGTCTTGTGTAGCTGATGCTGTGTGGGTTGTGTGTTGCTCCGCCGGTGTCTTGTGTGGCTGATGCTGTGTGGGTTGTGTGCTGCTCCGCCGGTGTCTTGTGTGGCTGATGCTGTGTGGGTTGTGTGCTGCTCCGCCGGTGTCTTGTGTGTGCTGATGCTGTGTGGGTTGTGTGCTGCTCCGCCGGTGTCTTGTGTGGCTGATGCTGTGTGGGTTGTGTGCTGCTCCGCCGGTGTCTTGTGTGGCTGATGCTGTGTGGGTTGTGTGTTGCTCCGCCGGTGTCTTGTGTGGCTGATGCTGTGTGGGTTGTGTGCTGCTCCGCCGGTGTCTTGTGTGGCTGATGCTGTGTGGGTTGTGTGCTGCTCCGCCGGTGTCTTGTGTGGCTGATGCTGTGTGGGTTGTGTGCTGCTCCGCCGGTGTCTTGTGTGGCTGATGCTGTGTGGGTTGTGTGTTGCTCCGCCGGTGTCTTGTGTGGCTGATGCTGTGTGGGTTGTGTGCTGCTCCGCCGGTGTCTTGTGTGGCTGATGCTGTGTGGGTTGTGTGTTGCTCCGCCGGTGTCTTGTGTGGCTGATGCTGTGTGGGTTGTGTGCTGCTCCGCCGGTGTCTTGTGTGGCTGATGCTGTGTGGGTTGTGTGCTGCTCCGCCGGTGTCTTGTGTGGCTGATGCTGTGTGGGTTGTGTGCTGCTCCGCCGGTGTCTTGTGTGGCTGATGCTGTGTGGGTTGTGTGTTGCTCCGCCGGTGTCTTGTGTGGCTGATGCTGTGTGGGTTGTGTGCTGCTCCGCCGGTGTCTTGTGTGGCTGATGCTGTGTGGGTTGTGTGCTGCTCCGCCGGTGTCTTCTGAGTTGTACACTCTCACGTGTTTTTTCTTCATTAATGTTACCTTTTTTGTAACTTCTCTTCCTCAACCTCTCCTGTTTGCAAGACTTTGTACTTGTTCAGCTAAACTTAATCTTCCTATAGTGTGTGTGTGTGTGTGTGTGTGTGTGTGTGTGTGTAAATTGACAGATATGCGCTTATCGTGAGAGGAAATTGGAGAGAGAGAGAGAGAGAAACCCATCCGTAAATCAACCCAAATACCTTTAAAGTCAGGGGAAAAAATCAAGCCCAGTATTACTAAATCCCCCGCCGCGGGTAGAGCAAGAAACATGAGCGTAATCTGGGGGAAAGACCGCCGTAATACAGGGAGAAATATTGCTGTATTCAGGGAGAAATCTGGCCCTGCAAGGAGGGAAATACCACGCCGTTATGGGGGAAGTGGGGAGGGGGTAAGGGAATTTTCAGGGGGGGGTTTTTTTTTTTCCCCCCCCCCCCCCCCCCCCCCCCCCATTTTTTTTTTTCCCCCCCCGGCCTTTTTTTTTTGGGGGGTTTTTTTTTGGGGGGGTTTTTTTTTTTTTGGGTTTTGGGGGGGCCCCCGGGGTTTTGGGCCCCCCCGGGGGGGGTTTTTGGGTTTTTTGGGGGCCCGGGGGGGGGGTTTTTTTTTGGTGGGGGGGGCCCCCCTTTTTTCCCCCCCCTTTTTTCGGTTCTCCCCGGGGGGGTTTTTTTAAATTTTAAAAAAAAAAAAAAACCCCCTTTTTTTTGGGGGGGGTTTTTTTTTTTCCCCCCCAAAAAAGGGGGGGGGGGTTTTTTCCCGCCTTGTTTTTTTTTTTTTTAACCCCCGGGCCCCCCGGGGTTTGGGGTTTTTGGGTTGGGTTGTTTTTTTTTTTTTTTTGGGGGGGTTTTTTTTTTTCCCCTTTTTTTTTTTTTTTTTGGGGCGGGGAAAAAAGGGGGGGTTTTTTGGGGGGGGTTTGGGGTTTTTTGGGGGGGGGGTTTTTTTTTTCCCCCGGGGGGGGGGTTTTTCCTTTCCCCTTTTTTTTTTTTTTTGGGGGGTTGGGGGGGGGGTTTTTTTTTGGGGGGAAAAATTGGGGGGGGTTTTTTTTGGGGGGGGGGGGGGAAAGGGGGGGGTTTTTTTCCTTTTTGGGGGGTTTTGGTGGGGTTAAAAGGGGGTTGTTTTTTTGGGGGTTTGGGGGGGAAAGCTGGGGGTTTTTCGGGTTTGGGGGGGGGGGGTGGGGGGGGGGGGTTTTTGGGTTGTTTTTGGGTGAGGGGGTGGGGGGGGTTTTTTTTTTGGGGTTTTGGTGGGGGGTTTTGGGGGGGGTTGCTGTTTTGGGGGGGGGGTTGAGGGGGGGTTGGGGGGAAATGGGGGTTTTGGGGGGGGGGTTTGGGGGGTTTTTTTTGGGGTGTTTTTGGGGGGGGGGCCCGGGGGGGGGTTTTTTTTTTGGGGGGTTTGGGGGGGGGGGGGGTTTTTTTTTTTGGGGGGGGGGGGGGGTTTTTTTTTTTGGGGGCTTTTGGGGGGGTTGGGGGGAAAACCGGGGTTTTTTTGGGGGGGTTTTTGGGGGTTGGGGGGGCCCCTGGGGTTTTGGGGGTTTTGGGGGGGTTTTTCCCCCCCCCGGGGGGTTTGGGGTTTTTGTTGGGGGGTTTTTTGGGGGGGGCCAAACCCCCTTTTTTTTTGGGGGGGGGGGGGGGGGGGTTTTTTTTTTTTTGGGGGGGGGGGGCCCCCCTTTGGGGTGGGGGGGGTTTTGGGGGGGGGGGGGGAAAAGGGGGGGGGTTTTTTTGGGGGGGAAAAAAAGGGGGGGGGTTTTTTTTGGGGGGTTGGGGGGGAAAAATTTATGGGGGGGGGGGGGGGGGGGGGGGGGGCTGGGGGGGGGGTTTGGGTTGGGGGGGGGGGGGAAAAAATTTGGGGGTTGGGGGGGGGGAAAAGGGTTTTTTTGGGGGGTTTTTTTTTTGGGGGGGGGGGGCTGTCGGGGGCCCCCCCCTTTTTTTTGGGGGGGGGTTTTTTTGGGGGGGGGGGGGGGGTTTTTTTTTTTTTTGGGGGGTTGGGGGGTTTTAGGTTGGGTTTTTTTGGGTGTTTGGGGGGGGAGGGGGGTTTGGGGGGGTTTTTTGGGGGGTTTTTTTTGGGTGGGGGCCCTTTTTTTTTTTTTTGGGGGGGGGGGAGGGGGGTTTTTTTGGGGGGGGGGGGGGTGCCGGGGGGTTTTTTTTTTGGGGGGTTTAAATTTTTTTTTTTTTTTGGGGGGGGGGGGGTTTTGGGGGGTTTTTTTTTTTTGGGGGGGGGTTTTGGGGGGGGGGGGTTGTGTTGTTTGGGGGGGGGGGCCCCGGGGGGTTTTTTGTGTGGGGGTTTTTTTTTTTTGGGTTGGGGGGGTTTTTTTTGGGGGGTTTTGGGGGGGCCTTTGGGGGTTTTGGGGGGTTTTTTTTTTTAAGGGGGGGGGGTTTTGGGGTTGGGGGGGGTTTTTTTGGCTTTTTTTTTTTTTTTTTTGGGGGTTGAAGGGGGTGCCTTGGTTAAAGGTTTTTGTTTTTTGGGGGGTTGGGGGGTTTTTTTTGGGGGTTTTTTTTTTTTGGGGGTTTTTGGGGGCCGGGGGGGGGTTTTTGGGGGTTTTTTTTTTTTTTTTTTTGGGGGGCGGGGGGGAGGGGGTTGAGGGGGGGGGGTTTTTTGGGGGGGGGGGGTTTTTGGGGGGGGGGGGGTTTTTTGGGGGGGGGTTTGTTTTGGGGGTGGGGGGGGGGGGCTGGGGGGTTTGGGGGGGGGGGGCCGGGGGGGGGGGGGTTTTGTGGGGGGGGGGGGGGGGATGGGGGGTTTTTTTTTTTTTTTGGGGGGGTCGGGGAAAGGGGGGGGGGGGTTTTTGGTTTTTTTTAAAAAGGGGGGGGGTTTTTTGGGTTTGTGTTTTTTTTTTAATTTTAAAAAAGGGGGGGTTATTGTGTGGGGGGGGGTTTTTGGGGTGGGGGGGGGTTTTTGGGGGGGGGGGGGGGGTTGGGGGGGGGGGGGGAAAACCAAAAGGGGGGGGGGGGGGGGGGGGGGGGAGGGGGGGTTTGGGGGGTTGGGAAATTTAAAAGGGAAAAGGGGGGGGGGGGTTGGGGGTTTGGTGGGGTTAAAGGGTGGTGGGGGTTTTTTTTGGGGGGCGGGGGGGGGGGGGGGGGTTTTTTGGGGGGGGGGGGGGGGGGAAAAGCGGGGGGGGGGGGTTTTTTGGGGGTGGGGGGAGGGGAGGGGGTGGGGTTTGTTTTTGGGGGGGGGGGGGGGGGGGGCCGGGGGGGGGGGTTTTTTGGTTGGGGTGGGGGGGGTGGGGGGGGGGTTTGGTTTGGGGGGGGTTTTGGGGGGGGGGGGGAGGCGGGGTTGTGGGGGGGGGGTTGGGGGAAAGGGGGGGGGGTTTTGGGGGGGGTTTTGGGGGGGGTTGGGGGGGGGCGGGGGGGGGGGGGGGTTTTTTGGGGGGGGTAAGGGGGGGTGGTTAAAAGGGGGGGGGTTGGGGGGGTTGGGGGGGGGGGGGGGGGGTTTTTTTTAAAAAAAAAGGGGAAAAAAGGGGGTTTTTGGGGGGTTTTTTTTGGGGGGGGTTTTGGGTTGGGAAGCTTTTGGAGGGAAATTTTTTTAAAAAGGGGGGGGGCCCCCCTTTTTTTTTTTTTTTGGGGGGTTTTTTTGTTTTTGGGTTGGGGGTTTTTTGGGGCCCCGGGTTTTGGGGCCGGGGGGGGGTTTGGGGGCCCCGGGTTGGCCCCCTTAAAGGTTTTTTTTCAAAAAAAAAGGGGGGGTTTTTGGAAAAGGGTTTTTTTAAAAAGGGGTTTTTTTTCCCCCCCCCCCCCCCCCCCCGGGGTTTTTTTTTAAACTGTTTTTGTTTGGGGGGGGGGGGGGGGGGAAAAAAAATTTTTTTTTTTTTGGGGGGGTTTTGGTGGGGGGTGGGGTTGTGTGGGGGGGGGTTTTTTAAAAAGGGGGGGGGGGGGCCCCCCCCCGGGGGGGGGTTTGGGGGGGGTTTGGGGGCCCCCCCCCCCTTTTTCCCCGGGGGGGGGGGTGGGGGGGAAGGGGGGGGGGGGGGGGCCCCCTTTTTTTGGGGGTTTTGGGGGGGGGCCCGGGGGGGGGGGGGAGCGGGGGGGGGGGGGTTTTGGGGGGGGGGGGGGGCCCCGGGGGTTTTTGTTTTTTGGGGGGGGGGTTTTCCCCGGGGTTTTGGGGGGGGGTTTTGGGGGGGGGGGGGGGGGGGGGGGGGGGGGGGGGGGGGGGGGGCCCCCCGGGGGGGGGGGGAAAAAGGGGGGTTTTTTGGGGGGGGGGGGGGGAAAAAAAAGGGGGGGGTTTTGCCCCCCCTTTTTGGGGGGGGGGGGGTTTTTTTCCCCCCCCCGGGGGGGGGGGGGGGGGGGGGGGGTTTGGGTTTGGGGGGGGGGGGGGGGTTGGGGGGGGGGGTTTTTGGGGGGGAGGGGGGGGGTGGGGGGGGGGGGGGGGGGGGGGGGGGGGGGGAAAGGGCGGGGGTTTGGGGGGGTTTTTTGGGGGGGGTTTGGTGGGGGGGGGGGGGTGGGGGGGGGTTTTTGGGGGGGGGGGGCCGGGGGGAGGGGGCTTTTGGGGGGGGGGGGGGTTTTTTTGGGGAGGGGTGGGGGGGCCGGGGGGGGGTTTTTTCCCCCCCGGGGGGTTTTTTAAAGGGGGTTTTTTTTTTTTTTCCCCCAATTTTTGGGCCAAAAAAAAACCCCCCCCCCTTTTTTTTGGGGGGGTTTTTTGGGTTTTGGGGGGGGGTTTTTTGGGGGGGGGGGGTTAAAAAAAAAGGGGGGGAAAAAAAAAAAAAATTTTTTGGGGGGGGGGGTTTTTAAAAAAAAAAGGGGGGGGGAAAAAATTTAAAAGGGGAAAGGGGGAAAACCAAAAAAAAAAAAGGGGGGGTTAAGGGGTTGGGGTTTCCAAAAAAATAAAAATTTTTGGGGGAAGGGGGGAAAAAGGGGGGCCCGGGGGGGGGGAAAAAAGGGGGGGAAAAAAAATTTTTTTAAAAAAAATTTTTTCCCCCCGGGGGGGGAAATGGGGGGGGGAAAGGGGGGGGGGGGGGGAAATTGGGAAGGGGGGGAAAGGGGGGGGGAAAAGGGGGGGGGGGGGTTGGGGGGGGGGGAATGGGGGGGGGAAGGGGAAGGGGGGGGGGAAGTTGGGGGGGGGGGGGGGGGGAAAGGGGGGCCCGGGGGGGGGGGGGGGTTGGGGGGGGGGGGGGGGGGGGGGGGGGGGGGGGGGGGGGGGGTTGGGGGGGGGGGGGGGGGGTTTTTTTTGGGGGCCCTTTTTTTTAAATTTTTTTTTTTTTTCCCCCCTTTTTTTTTTCCCTTTTTAAAAAATTTTTTTTAAAAAAAATTTTTTAAAACAAAAGCCCCTTTTGTTTTTTGGGGCCCTTTGGGTTTTTTCCCCCCGGGGGGGCCCTTTTTTTTTTGGGGTTTGGGAAAATTTTTTAAGGGAAACCCCCTTTTTTCCCCAAAATTTTTAAAAAAATTTTTTTTCCCCCCCCTTTTTCCCCCCTTTTTTTTTTGGGGGGGGGGGTTTTAAAAACCCCCCCCGGGGGGGGGGGGGGGGGCCCCCCCCCCCCCCCCCCCTTTTTTTTTCCCCCCCCCCTTTTTTCTTCTTTTTTTTCCCCCTTTTTGGGGGGGAAAAATTTTTTTTAAAGGGGGGTTTTCCCCCCGGGGGGCCTTGGGCCCCTTTTTTTCCCCCCCCCTTTTTTTTTCAAAAAGGGTTAGGGGGGGCCCCTTTTCCCGGTTTTTTTTTTCCCCCCTTTTTTTCCCCCTTTTTTTTTTTGGGTTTTTTTTTGGGTTTTTTTTTTTTTTTTCCCCTTTTTTTTTTTTTTTCCCCCCTTTTTTTTTTTTTTTTTTTTCCCCCCCCCAAAATTTTTTTGGGGGCCCCCAAAAAAATTTTTTTTTTCCCCCCCCCCCCCTTTTTTTTTCGGGGTTTAACCCTTCCCCCCCGGGTTTTCCCCAATTTCCTTTTTTTGGGGGGGTAAACCCCCGGGGGTTTTTTTTTTTTTTCCCCCCTTTTTGGTTTTTTAAGGTTAAAATTTTTTTTCCCTTTTTATTTTTTTTTTTAAACGGGGGGGAAAAAAAAAATTTTTTTTTTTTCCAAAAAAGGGCCCCCGGGGAAAGCAAGGGGGGCCCAAAAAAAGGGGGGGGGGCCCCCCCGGGGGGGGCCCGGGGGGGGCCCCCCCCCCTTTTGGCCCCCCCCCAAAATTGGGGTTTTTTTCCCCAACCTTTTTAACCGGGGAAAAAAATAACCTTTTTTTTTTTGGGGGGGCCCCTTTTTAAAAATTTTTTTTTTTTTTCCCCCCTTTTTTCCTTTGTATTTAAATTGGGGGGGAAAAAAAATTTTAAAAAAAAAAAAAATTTTTTTTTTTTTTTTTTTTTTTTTTTTTTTTCCCCGGGGGGTTTTCCGGGGGGGTTTTTTTTTTAAAGGGGGTTTTTTTTGGGGAAACCCCCCAAAGGCCTTTTTTTAAAAATTTTTTTTGGGGTTTTTTTGGGGGTTTTTGGGCCCCCCCCGGGGGGGGGGGGGGCCCCCGGGGGGGGGAAGGGGGCCCCCGGGGGCCCCCCCAACCCCCGGGCCCAAAACCCCTTTTCCCCCCTTTTAAAAAAAACCCCCCCAAATTTTTTTTTTTAAAAAATTTTGGGCCCCCCCCTTTTATGGTGTTTTTTCTTAGTGTCCCCAAAGGGCCCCCCCTACTTTTTATTGGGGCCTTTTGGGATCGCCCGCCCAGTCTTTTTCTTTCGTAGGGAGTGATTTTTTGTGTGCAGATTTGGGGGCCATTCCTTCCAAGATTTTCCCAAATGTAGTTTTGATGTATCTCTCCCCCCTGCGTTCCAAAAGAGTCCAATTTAAGTGCTTTCCAAACGTTCCCCCAAAAGTTAAGGTGCTTGACAGAACTTAAAATTAAAAGTCCGTAAAGGATCCCTGAACTCTCTTAAAATCGCGATTTTTCACCTGTTTGAAAGGAGATGTTAATGTACAGGCAGTTTTCCACCTAGAGGGGAAAAAATTGGGATTTGAAAAGGATCATCATGGGTTGGGTCTCTGTTTTGAAAAGTTCTCAAATTTCCATCCTATCAAATTTTTTTTGCACGGCGATCGGGGGCACTGTTGTGATCCTTGAAAAAAAGAAAATCCTCAGACAAATTTCTTACTCCTAGGTCCTTTCATTTTTTTTTTCCCCTGTATGGGCCGGAGTCGTAGTTACTCTGTTCTGTTATTATCCCCTACAGTTTTTAAAAACCCGGGGTATTGGAATTTTTTCCCTCATTGAACACATATTGTTTACCGTTGGCCCACTGGAAAAACTTTTTTTTATCTTCTTGGAGGTTTAAACCCCGTCCTCAGCAGATGACACCTCATGCAGGGTCCTAGTGTCAAAAAGCAAAAAATGACACCGTGCTGTTATTGGTTTTTTGTTAAAAAAAACAGCGTCATGGAAAAATGAAATAAAAAAAAAAATTTACAGTTTTGTGCTAAAAGAAACTGGGGGAATCGAACTGGTGGCTTAATTTTCAATTTTTACTACCATAATTTTAGCCCAAAAGAGGGGGTCAAAAGAAAATCCGTGTTTGGCTAATCCTAAGGGGTTGCCGGTTAAAATTTTTATTAAAAAAAACCGAACCCCAACACGGGTCTCGTTGGGGGTTTCAGCCAAAGGGCCCCGGGTTAAAAAAAATCTCCGGGGCCCCAGGGGTATTCAGATTGGGGGGGCCCCCTTTGAGTTTAAAGGTTTAAACGAAGCGACCCCTTCCAGCTTGGGGGTGGGGGGGGGGAGGGGGGTCGGTTTTTGGGGCCTGTTTAAGGCCCAATTAAAAACATTTTGGGGTTTTAGATTAAAACTTTTAAAAGGGAAAGTAAAATCAAGACAACCCAAAACCCTTTCCAACAGCCATTATAACTATCTTTTTAAATCAAATTTTTTAAAAAGAAAAAAACTCAAGACAGATAGTATTACTAGTTTTGGGGTATTAAAGTAGGGACCCTATGTACCCATTATATTCAGCATAACCCCTACAGCATATTTTTCCCTTTTTTAAAAAACCCCCGACCTTATTATTTATTTTCCTATGCATAAAATATCAAAAACATATAAAACCCAAAAAAGTAAAAAATTGGGTTTTTAAATTTACAGGCACTTCCTTTAAATAAACTTTTTTCCCGGATTTCCCTTTGGCAAAAAACATCAATTATATTCTGAAAAACAATATTTCGTTAGATCAACTCATGGTCAAAAAAGGGGTGGTTTCACCCTTTTTTCTTTTGGGTCATTTTTTGAACGTTCTCCTTCACAGTTAAATAGCGGGAATGTTTTTTGGGGGGGAAAAGGGGAAAACACTATGGGCAACATTAGGGAAGGGTTTTTGAAATACCCCGCAAATTTTTAAATGTTTCAAAGCAGTGGGGGGCACATTTTTTTAGGGGGAACCCTTTTTTTTGATTCATATAAACCCGAAAAAAAAGAAAATATTTCTTCAAAAAAATGGGGTCCCCGAACATCTTCTGAAAGGTTTTTGTTGCAACTTTTTTAAGCAGCTTCTCCCCCAATTCTGCAACTGGCAAAAGTAATAATTTTGAACAGAAAAATCCAAACTTGTCATTGGGGAATTTTTGGGGATTTCTTTTCTTTTTTACCAAATTTTGTTTTCAGTGAATCCGAAAGACGAAGTAAGGGAGCTGTCTTCCCTTTCTGGGCCTTTGGGACAACACAATTTCATTTTTCTGGCTCTTCAAAATTGCGTTTCCCCTTCCCTTTAACCCCTGTGATCAGCCCCGGGAACTGTAGTCTTTCACCCCCGCGTTTAAACTTTTCTTCAAACATTTCAAAAAACTTCAAACAGGCGAAAGTGAGCTTAAAAAATTTCCCCTAAGCCTGATAGAGGGTTTCAAAAAATAGCCCCTTTTTAATTTCCAAAATTTTTTGACCGTGTCTTGTTCGTGGCATTTTAAACCCTTCCAGTATCGTCCCAAAGCACACAGAAGGAAGGCCCAAATTTAAAATTTTTCCAAATTTTTATGCAACTGGGCCGTTCGCTTCTTGTTTGTTGCTTTTTCTGGTCTTTCCATCACTTTTGCTATTTGGATCAAAGCGGGAAAAGATTTCAGCAAAAAATTTTCTTCCAAAAAGCATGTGTTGCATCATGCTGCCTGGGCCACCTTGTTGTTTATAATGATTTGATGACTTTTCCCTGAAATGGTTACCCGGGGTAACTCCCACCGATGGCCCTTGAAGCAGGGGAAAAAATTTAAAAAATGCTTGTAAAATTTAAAAAAAAAGAAACTGCGCGACAAACACCCGCAGCACATGAAAACCCAAAAAGTTAAGAGAAAGTGCTGAGCCAGGGCCATATTCAGCAAGTGGGTTTTATTTGCTTTATACCCAATTTTCAAAACCCTTAATTTAAACCCCACATGTTACTTGCTTTTTCGTAGCTTGGCCCCGGCAATCCAAATGGAGATCATGTTTAAGCAGAGTATCCAGTAAATACATTCATCATTGTTTCTCCATCATGGCCTGAAAGAAAAGGAAAAGAATTTATAAAAACCTCTAAAAAGGGCTTACCACTGGAGTCCCACAAAGCGAACAAAAAAAAGGGCAATTGAAACTGTATTTGTGAAATATCTTGGGGTTTTAATCTACACTTATTGCAAAGTATTTTGCAGGGTTTTTACAGGCTAAAGGTGGTTTTTGAGGACCTTTTGCCCTCAGTTCCAAAAAATTCATTGGGATTTAGTAGATGACATGTAAGATAACCCTGCCTCTTCCTGCATTCCCAAGGCCTGACCCCATGATTTTCTAAGAATGGATCGTTTGTGCTAAACCCGTTCGATGATCCCTAGGAAATTGCCCTTGTTTTCCCCAACCAAAACCCCATTTTTTTTCCAAAGGAAAGCAAAATCCCCCTTGAGCTAAGAAATTTTTTCAACAGCAAAAACTCTTTCTAGAACTTTTCTCCAATTTAAATTTCGCTTTTTTCAGTTTGATTTTTCCAAAAGAGGAAACCCAAAAAGCCTTTTTTTTGTGCACGAAATCCACTGGGTAAAATGTTAGCTCCGTGAGTGTGCTGTTTTCATGTTTCTCGAAAAAGCTTTTGGGAAAATTTTTTCCCGTCATTTTAACCCCTGTTTTGAAGGGATTTTTTTGGGGAGAAATAGCTTGGGATGTGAAAAGTACACTTTTTCCCGAGCTTCGAGTATACCATCCCTGATCCTTCCCCAGTTTTCTGAAAATTTTCCCAAACTTCCCATAAAACATAGATGACTTTTAAAAAACGGCCGGGCTTCCTCATCATAATCCTTTCTGATTTCAATGTTCAGAGTTTGACGAAGTTTTCTGCAATGAAAAACCTTTCGAGAGAAATTTTGGGGTTACATTTGGCCATGAGGCAGGATCTTTTTAAGACAAATCCTGTGGATGAAAAGTCCCCTTTAGGGGCATTTAAGGAGACACAAAAAAAAGTAGATGCTGGCGAGAAAAAATGGAGGGAGGGCTTCCCGTATGAAACTGGTATCTGCAGATTCAACTGTATGGGAACATCCCCCAAAAAGTTTTCGTGAGCTTTTTCTTGGGGCTTTCTGCCGTTCCTACTCTTTCTTTTTCTGTTCTTCTTCTTGAATTTTCTTCTTTTTTTTTCTGTGACCCCTTTGCATAAGAAAGTTCCAACATCACGTTCACGAGAATTTCCATAATTTAGGATGAAACACTGTCTTTTAATTATGCAAAATACAAAAATTTTTTTATTATCAAATTTTTATTAATTTTTTAATTATTATTAAATTTTTTTTTTTTGTCAATTGGGGGATATGGCCCTTGTTTGCCCCCTTTCCTCTGGGTGCGTATCTAAAAATTCCCAAAAGTTAAAAACCCGAAAGGAAATCATAAACAGAACTTTTTCCCAAAATTTTGGGTTTGTGATTTGGGCTAAAGAATATTTTTCTAATTTTTTTCCTCCTTTTTTTCCAAAATTTTTTAAACAGAAAATTTTCGAGACAGATAAAACAATGCACAATGGTAAATTTTTATTTCCATTTTAAAAACTAATCATTATGTTTTGCATGATATATGGCCTACCACCATAGTTTAAGGGGCATGGGAAATTAAAGAATGCAGGGACAATTTTCAGTTTCACCCCCAACCCCCGATTTTTTTATGTGGCTTATGGTTTTTTTCTGGGGGAAAAAGTTGTAAATTAATTGATGTTTTACATCACTTCCTCCAACTTGAAAATTAAGCCATTTTTCGACGAAATAGGAAAGTAGAACCACAAACAGTTGGCTGTTTATTTTTTAAATGATAAAAAACTTAAAGACGGACAAAGTTTCTTTTTAAAAACCTACCCAAAAAAAAGTCCCTTTTGCGTTTTTAAAGGGTTTTTTTTTATAGTATTTTTTACCCAAAAACTTCTTTAAATGGTCCCTACGTCTTTACTGGGCCCCTGCGCTTTTTCTGGTCAAAAACCCCATCAGGTTAAACCTCCCCTTTAAAATTTAAGGGGGCGAAAACAAACATTTATCCTACACAAACCCAAAGTCCCCTTCCCAAAAACACTTCAGTTTAATTTTTTCACAGTAAAAAGTCCAAAATAACCTTTTTAAATTTCCCAGAAAATTTTGGGGAGGAATCTCCCTACTCAAAAACCCCTTACCCGGGGAAAACACAGCGTTCTGATGTTTAAAAAAAGGGTGTTGAGTGTTTCCATCTATGGTTTTGGGGTTTTTTTTATTTTTATTTTATTTTATTTCATTATTTATTTTTGTTTTGATTAATTTTTAAAAATAAATTTTACTCTCCAAACACTTGAACTTTTTAGGTAGGGACCCCTTTGCACTTGCACCATGTGCGCAGTCTTGGATGAGCCCCTGAACCCCTTGGACCGCGGGGCCCCCAAATGCGCGGGGCCCTAGGCAAATGCCTCGTTTGCCTATGCGGTAATCCTTCACTTGATACAGCAGCAGATCAGTTAGCCATCATTAATCTGCATAAAATGAAGATTTCACGTTCTTGTGAAATGAACAGGTTGTGTAAGAATTGTTGGAACAGGATGTGTAAGAATGCTGTAAATCAAACCGGCAGACCCTCCATCCCCCCACAAACACAACATCTCCCAGCTAGTCATAATATGACTAAGACCCCCGTCAAGAAACACTTGTCCTGTTTCCTGACGAACTTTACCAAACCAACCAATTCCAGCTAGCCCACGACTGTACACAAATTTTCGCGTAAGTCTAACAGAGAATGAATGAATGATTCACATATTATGTGTCATGTACTTGACGGGAAATTTTCAAACATGAAACAAATAAGAGAATTATATTGGACTGGGCTATCCTGTCTCTTATCTTGCATGATTTTCTTTTTTTTTTTTTTGATGCTCGTCTCCGTGATTATTACCAAGTGTATTGTGCACCCACCTGCATCATCTTTTTCACTCTAACTGTAGCTTCTCATCTGTCATGACTGCGTGTCCTCGAAAAGGGAAGACCTACAGTGGTTATCAGAAATATTCCTCTTATTCTGCTGTTTCCGTTTGATAATATAAGAATAAATCTCCCACCAAGGTAGGATGACAGAAAAAAAAGAAGAAAATATTTACCATTATTCATTTAATGGCTGTTTTGCCAAGCATGCGCAAGCATCACAGTTCAAATGACCCTCTTATATTATGTAGCATTATTTTCCTTGCCATATCTAAACATAGGAAAGGAGGAACACTGCAGCAGGCCTACTGACCCATACTAGGCATTATTTTTTTTTTTATTATCACACTGGCCGATTCCCACCAAGGCAGGGTGGCCCGAAAAAGAAAAACTTTCACTATCATTCACTCCATCACTGTCTTGCCAGAAGGGTGCTTTACACTACAGTTTTTAAACTGCAACATTAACACCCCTCCTTCAGAGTGCAGGCACTGTACTTCCCATCTCCAGGACTCAAGTCCGGCCTGCCGGTTTCCCTGAACCCCTTCATAAATGTTACTTTGCTCACACTCCAACAGCACGTCAAGTATTAAAAACCATTTGTCTCCATTCACTCCTATCAAACACGCTCACGCATGCCTGCTGGAAGTCCAAGCCCCTCGCACACAAAACCTCCTTTACCCCTCTCTCCAACCTTTCCTAGGCCGACCCCTACCCCGCCTTCCTTCCACTACAGACTGATACACTCTTGAAGTCATTCTGCTTCGCTCCATTCTCTCTACATGTCCGAACCACCTCAACAACCCTTCCTCAGCCCTCTGGACAACAGTTTTGGTAATCCCGCACCTCCTCCTAACTTCCAAACTACGAATTCTCTGCATTATATTCACACCACACATTGCCATCAGACATGACATCTCCACTGCCTCCAGCCTTCTCCTCGCTGCAACATTCATCACCCATGCTTCACACCCATATAAGAGCGTTGGCATGTTCTGCTCAAACCCAACCTACTAACAAAATTATTCGCCCAACCCATTTTCAATGCTACCCAAGAAATAAACTTTGATAACCCTATTAACTCATGCGCAAGTTTATTTTGAACACCTTCAAACACACCGCCTGAACAGTGAACAAGATAGTTCCTCCACACACACACACACACACACACACACACACACACACACACACACACACACACACACACACACACACACACACACACACACACACCTCCAGCCTCACGTGCTGAGACACTGTGAGGCTGCAGATCTGTCCCAAAGAAAGTTTAACTATAGTTTTAGACTGTGTAGGTGCAAGTTTGACAATCTTCTAACATAGTTAAAAAAGTGATGAGTGATCTGCTGCAAACTTTCAGCATCAGTGAAAGGAAGATTCCCATTGTTACTAGATTGCATAAATCCTAATTTGTCAATTTTATTAAACAAATTGCGATCAAACCATTCCCCCGGCCGGGATTGAACCCGCGGTCATAGAGTCTCAAAACTCCAGCCCGTCGCGTTAGCCACTAGACCAGCTAGCCACAATAAGATTCATCCAACTAGGTATATTTCTACACCATAGGAAGGTTAGCACAGGCACCTCTGTGACCACAAATGCAAGTTTTTACAGACGAATCTCCAGCTAGCGTGGCCGTGACGAACTCTAGCTCAAGTCCCTTCACTGCCGTCAACATGACTCAAGAAATCGTAATGACACGACCGGGGGTATGGTTTGTTTGCAGTCGTGTCATTACGATTTCTTAAGTCATGAAGACAAATTGCGATGTTGGTTTCAGTGTGAAATCTTGAGAATACCTTATTTTATTTGCTTCTAACTTTCAATGCTTATATATCTTAGAGTAAGGATTTTGCTCAGTGTTATTTGTTTCCTTATGTATCCGTACATCATAACTTCTAGTCCAAGGGCAAAGTGACAGAACTAGTCTTGGTATATAGGTATTAGCTGTTTCTTAAATTTCCTAAATGTTTCGTTTTGAATTTTGTGAATAAGACTCATTGTGGCTGTGGCGGCGCTTTGTCTTAGTTGGATATTTGAGCACCTCCCCTTTCATGTTATTATAACCATGGAAGCCGTGTAAGCAGCGACAACGCTATTGTCAAGATGCGGAGGAAATAACACTGTCTAACGTATGTGCATTCCCACGAACAATAAGATTCCCTCCGCCGTCCACCCACAACCGTGGCAATAGTTCCAGCCTCCTCTTTGACGGTACAGTGGCTGTATTCTTCAAGTAACGAACCTAACAGTCCTCGGGTGCTGAGGATTCCCAGGACTCCAGCCCAACTACTGCACCAGTGACAGGGAAACAAGAACAAGAACCAGTGAACCATACTAGGTGTTATCTGAGTTGAAATCCTCACGACCATTTCACTTTTTACTCGATTCTCTAAACCGGTCACTCCTTCCTGTAATATACCTGTGACCAGTGTCTAGGTTTCTTTACCCTCCCAGCCTGGCCTGAGGCAAGACTCTCTAGTTAACTATCTGGTCATCCAGTCTGTTGAGGCCAGCAGCTAACAGGCCTCCGCAGCCATCATAGCCTGGTTAATCTGGCACTTGTTGCAAGTAGTAACCCAGTTTCTTCTTGAGAACTTCTGGCTATATTCCGACGATATTTCTTGCATCTGCTGTTAGCAGGTTTAAGAGTCTTGAACCACCGATATTAACACTTCTCTCTTTGTGCCTTTACGGAATCAATGTTCCCTGAGGAGAGGTTGTTGAGGTGGTTCGGACATTTAGAGAGGATTAAGCAAACTAGAGCGACTTGGAGTATGTATAAATCTGTAGCGGAAGGAAGGCGGGGTAGGGGTCGTCCTAGGAAAGGTTGGAGGGAGAGGGTAAAGGAGGTTGTGTGTGCGAGGGGTTTTTGACTGCCAGCAAACGTGCATGAGCGAGTTTGAAGCGAGTGAAGGCAAATGGTTTTTTATGACTTGACGTACTGTTGGAGTTTGAGCAATGTAACACACACACACACACACACACACACATATACACACACACACACACACACATACATACACACACGCACGCATATGCAACAGGCCTAGTGTCTAATCGACATGTGCCTAGGACGAAATGGTAACTAACACACACACACACACACACACACATATATTTTATATATATATATATATATATATATATATATATATATATATATATATATATATATATAGTGCGGAATAGGTAAAACTTATATTTTGGCTTGAATACCAACGCTCTTCTTGCCGAATAAGCAAGCGAAAATTTGGGTATGGAATAATTTCGCAAAAATCATTCTGAACGTAACGAAAAAATATATATTTCATTGTGCTTGTTTATTATTAAATTATTGTAAACTTATCTAAAATATATTTAGTTGGATTAGGCTAGATTAAATTGCGCTTCTAATAAGGTTCTTTTGCTTTAAAATTATTAATTTTTACATTAAACATTAATGAAAAAAAATATATCTTTAAACGTACAAGAGAAAATTTTAGAAAGGACTTAATTTTAAATGAGTTCTTGCTAACTGACCAATTTTACCTATTTGACAGAGCAGAGGCTACGTAGACCAGAACAATAGTATACAGAGCAATGTTTCCCTCTTATGTATAGGTTTCCCATGACTTAAAAAAACTTTACTTAGAGCAAAACGTTGTTCAAATAAAAACTTGTTCTGATTACGTGCGTAATACTACATACCTGTGGCATTTCGCCCTTCAAGGCACCTGGGAGGAGTCGTCTCCAGTATGGGTGAGTAAGCATGTCGTTCCATATTTGTTAAGTAGCCTCTTGAGAGCATCTCTTATCTCCCGGGTACATCATCACCCGGAGGCTGCACCACCAGGCAAACTATTATAAAAGGCCTGGCATTGTGGAATTTTGATTGGGGGAAGATCGCCGCCGCTTATAAGAGGCAGTGGGCTGCCGGGCTGGCCGAGGTGGGCGTGGGGGTAGCCGCCCGTGGGAAGATGGTGGGGACTGGAAGGAAATCTGAAAAATTGGTGGGGGGGGCAGAACTTAGACGGAACTTTAGGAAATTGAGGTTGTAGATCGTGAATGAAAATGGAAGTGTTTATGAACTTAATTGGTGTTTTTAATTGTTTTTGAACTTAATTAGTGTTTTTGAACTTAATTGGTTCCTAGGTGGTGGTCGATATTTCCCAGGCTTCAGTTATCAACCTCATAACACTGGAGGATGTTGAACTGACTCCTCCAAAAGTCTCTGAGAGTTAGGTCAGTGTCAGAGGTCACTTCAAAGCACTTTTGAAACAGGCCTTTCGTGTAAAGTTTTTTTACAACTAAATTTTAAACAAGTCATTATATTCGGACTCCAGAAGAACGTTCAAAGACTGGGTCAGTTTTTTCTGAACAAAATTGTTCGGACTCTGGTGTGTTCGAGGTCCGGTACGTTCGAACACCGAGGTTCCACTGTCTGAGCTGATACAACTGTGACATCTTCTGTTATTCCTCCTCCACGTGTTTGAAGGTAAATGAAGACAACTGTAGAAAACTGGCAGCTGTATTAAATTTCCTAAATTGCATGAACTGAATCTCTGTAGAGAACAAGACCATTTCAACCCCACTATGTAAGTTGTATCCCTTTACACAAATAACCCGCTCATAGAAGAGAGAAAAACTTACGACGACGTTTCGGTCCGACTTGGACCATTTACAAAGTCACACAAAGTAACAGTGTGACTTTGTAAATGGTTCAAGTCGGACTGAAACGTCGTAAGTTTCTCTCTCCTGTGAGTGGGTTATTAGTGTATTGTTCCAGTCACGGTATTGTGCCTTTTTGTTCTTTCGTATTCACATAATATCACATATCTTGACGCTCCTTCCAGGAAACAAATCACTATTAATCCCATTCTTCAGTCAATTGCAAAGGCTCAAGGCGAAATTTCTAACCTATTATTATTAAGAATGTATCACAAATTACGTGTACTTTGGATCTAATCAAGGGTCTACTGGCAGGACAGCGTCTACTCCTGTTGCAGCCTCCCTAGATAAGAGCTATAGCAGCCATGCTGAGTTAGGCATAAGAAATAACAAACACCACACACACACACACACACACACACACACACACACGTACTGAGAGGAATCGACAAGGTGGACAGAGACAGGATGTTCCGGAGATGGGACAAAGCAACAAGGGGTCACAGTTAGAAGTTGAAGACTCAGATGAATCATAGGGATGTTAGGAAGTATTTCTTTAGTCACAGAGTTGTCAGGAAGTGGAATAGTCTAGGAAGTGATGTAGTGGAGGCAGGATCCATACATAGCTTTAAGAAGATGCATAATAACGCTCATGGAGCAGGAAGAGTGACCTAGTAGCGACCAGTGAAGTTGCGGGGCCATGAGTTGTGACTCGACCCCTGCAACCACAATTAGGTGAGTACGTACCATTATTCCCTCTTCCATGCCTCCAGTCTATACTCACTTCCATCAGTATATTACCTCACAGCTCCCTGCCTCCATCCCTCCACCTGCTATAACTTCCCTATAACTTCCCCACTAACAGCCCGCCTCCCTCGCTTTGAAGCCTCACTAACAGAGGTCATTTGAGGTCGTCAAGAGCCATCACAGGGGTCAAGGGTGGTGGGACGGGGGCGGGGTCATTAGGGGCCGTCACAGGTCACAGAGGTCAAAGGTGAAGGAACAAGAACGTTTCTTCAGCCTCGTTCTGCCGTCTTCCATCGTAGGGCGATGCCTCGTTGATGGTGAAGGGTTCTTGATCCAAGAAATTCGAACAATCTTGCTCAGTGAATCTAATTACCCCAAACCTCCCATGAGCCAGATACTGTATGACCCTTACGGCTATACCGCTTCCCTTTAAAAAAAACCACGTAATATGTTCTTAATAATAATAATGATAATAATAATAATAATAGTATTATTATTATTATTATTATTATTATTATTATTATTATTATTATTATATTATTATTATTATTATCATGAGGAAGTGGTAAACCTGTATGAGTCTTGCAACGACTGGGGAAGGTTTTGAAGGTTTTGAAGCAAGGAAGAGGAAAGTAGCTCCGGTGCTTTTATTCAAAAGCGCTTGTAGATTGGAGTACACGTGGAAGTACAGTGGAGTACACGTGGAAGTACAGTGGAGTACACGTGGAAGTACAGTGGAGTACACGTGGAAGTACAGTGGAGTACACATGGAATACAGTGGAGTACACATGGAAGTACAGTGGAGTACACGTGGAAGTACAGTGGAGTACACATGGAAATACAGTGGAGTACACATGGAAGTACAGTGGAGTACACATGGAAGTACAGTGGAGTACACGTGGAAGTACAATGGAGTACATGGGAAAGACAGATAACAAAAGACTTAACATTCACCAAGGCTACCTGCTGAGGATTATTACTATCTCGTGTGAGGACTATTCACTACCGTCTCAACTTAGGACTATCTTCTACTATCTCCATTGAGTGCTATCAGCTGCTACCTAGACTGAGTACTCTCTACTATTATCTCGGCTGAGGACTATCTTTTACTATCCAGCTAGTTAAGACAGAGAAAAGTACAGTATTATTACCTCAAATATTGCATAAAAATTTTTAACTGACTCTCAGATTACTGATATTGAAAACGAGACAACAGAGTAACGGTGAGGCAGTCACATGACCTCGTGACCCCTGGGGTCACACACACGTACTTGGCATAACACAACGTGATGCAGAGGGTCATTAAAATTAAGAAAGAACTGCTTTGATAACTTCTGTAAGGTTTCTCAGAGTACTTGTTTCATTTTTTTTTTTTTTTTTTACGAAGCGCTCGAACCCTATCGTTATTCGGTGTTTTGAACATTTACAGTTTTTAACGTTGTTAAATTTATAATGTCGGTACCATTCGACGACTTCAATACAGTGAAGGAGCTTTTCTCCATGCTAGAATGTTAGACACTGCACTCTGGAGCACTCTAGATAAACGTACGATTGAAATTATACGCTGTGTAATCGCCAGGGCAAACATTTAACAAAAAGTTAAACTCACAAAGAAATTCTACCTTTACAAAAACAGTACCTAGACATTTGGGTAGACCCGCCATTATAGGGAACCTGTCGTTTCTCCCTCTATCCACCACGGAATCTGAAGTCTACAGTTTGCCACAGGTGTACTTAAACCACAAGACCTCCACTGTATAGTGAACAACTACTGATATAAAGACACGAATGACCAGAAAGGCTATTTTAAAGGCATCGTCATCTCGACCCTCTCCGCACCAAGCTTTTTCTTTTTTTCTCGCCGGTGCACCAGTGGCCTCAGCTCTAACAGAAGTTACCATCATCATCGTCCCTACCCGGAACGAAGATGGTGTCGTCATCCCGAACACCACCGACTACCATCTTATTCCGAGAAGATTTGATTTAATACCCTCTAACGCAAACTTAAGCAGGTTGAACATTCTATTAAGTATATACTCGGAGGAGGAAACCCCTGACACTCTCCCTTTGCTTGAGGTTTGACTCGACAACTTTAGCAGAGAACCTTCGTTTCTGAGTAACTCATAGACCAATACTACAAAATCAGTTCTCCACTTCTATTAAGGCTGAAACTCTGAACATCTCAGTCTCTTCATCTGTGTTCAACATTTTAGTCACCTTTCTGTTCAACTGAACACAGTCGAAAGAATTGCACATGTTTCACATTCATCTATAAATACGGTCATTTCCACTTCTTTTCACACCAAGACACTAAAACTAAATGCGGTGTTGTCATATTTTTTTCCCTAAGAGCTTTCCATACCCTCAGTAATGAATACCTTGAAGAATGTTCTTTGTGAAGGAAAAATTCATTAGATAGGAGTGGTGGAAGTATGAATGAATGATGGTGGGAGTTGGGCAGTATGTTTGTTCTGTTAGGTGGGTGTAGCGTTCCCGCTGCAACCCCCCACCCCCTCCCCCCGTGTCTACATCCGGTGGGAGGTAACTAGTGTCTCTCCGACCGGTTGTCAGTCACTTGACTTTCGGCTCCCATCACATCTGTAAGTATTCATTCCACTCCTGTTTAATTTATTATGTGTTTGGGTTAATTTGGTTTAAACAAGATTAGTATTATTATTATAATCAAAGCGCTAAACCGACAAGGGTCATACAACGTTTCTTTCACTAATTCTACCTGTCCTGAGTTGAATGTACCTAGTGTAACGTCATCATTATCAAGGCCGTACGCCTATCATGTGTGATTTCTCGAGTGGTGTGTAATTTTGTATTTCTTTATTTTAGCCTTGATTGTCGGGTCGGGTCATCCGACACAGGCGAGATAAGAGGGGCAGCATAGATCTTGAAAAAATCTGCCAGTCAATTTGGCATTTCTACCTACACTGGTCCCCCTTCCACTCGTAGCCGACTCGCAATCAGCTACACACCATTCTCCCCTCAAGGAAGGTTCCTTGATGCTGGTGAGGGGCTCTTGATATAGGAAATTGGATCTGTACTCCAGTTCCCTGAATTAAACCTGAATACCTTCCACATCCCCCCCACAGGCGCTGTATAATCCTGTGGGTTTAGCGTTTCCCCCTTTGATTATAATAATAATACATCCTATTCTAGCAGCCGTCCCTCAGTTATAACCCCACCAACGTTTCATGGCGGTTCTCTACTGGTGACTCAACTGCTTCACAAGTGTTGTGGTGGCCAGAGGATCCCAGTACCTCTGTTCGTCAGAATCTCTACTCGTGTTGGGGTCACTGTCTACTCAGTGTGTCAAAAGTCACGTCCACCTGTGGAATCCCCTCCCCCCCCCCCCCCATCGTCATCAACAACAGCTCGGCGTCCCAAGCCACGACTCAGAGCTACGTGCCCAGGACATCGTCAAGGCACCATTCTCCACTACGTGTTGTGTACATATTAACGTTGAGTCACTATTTATATATTTCATTTTTTAATTTCTTTGCTTCAAGTAGGATTAATTTCTTGTTTAAGTGTTTTATATTCTTCACTAGTTTTACAAATTAATAGAATTGTTTCTTATTATGGTATTGTTGATTTTTCTATCTTTTCATATCTTATCAAATACTCTATAAGGATCCGATAGAGCTGATGAACCTTCAGTCTTTGATCAAGCAAATTTTTCACTAAACTCGCTACCTTCGACTTATCATCAAGTATTACAGACAACACCGACAAGAAATAAATAAGTAGTTTCCCCAACAATTTACATCTTCCCAGTCATATTTTCGTTCTTGCCAGATATCCTTTCCTTTTCAACCGATTTTCACGTCATTATAACCATCTGTCTGTCTTTCCAATTATCTTTCCTCCTTTTCAACCATCTTTCCTTCTTTTCCACTCATCTTTCCTTAATTTCCAATCATCCTTCCTGCCTTTCTATCTTTACTGCCTTTCCAACCAACGTTTCCGCCTTTTCAACTATCTTACCCGCTTTTCCAGCCATCTTTCCCGTCTTTCCAGCCATCTTTCCCGTCTTTCCAGCCATCTTTCCTACCTTTTCATCCATCTTTCATGCCACGTAAAAGTTTTAGGTAAATAATGCTCAAGAGTCCCAGTGGAAATCTTGTGGTCGTCCACCATGACAGTTCCTTGATATTCTTGCGAAGACTGACGGTGAGGCTGTTGCTGGTGGGTACTTAACTGTGGTGTGGTGGCTAGTACTGGTACCTTAACTGTGGTGTGGTGGCTAGTACTGGTACCTTAACTGTGGTGTGGTGGCTAGTACTGGTACCTTAACTGTGGTGTGGTGGCTAGTACTGGTACCTTAACTGTGGTGTGGTGGCTAGTACTGGTACCTTAACTGTGGTGTGGTGGCTAGTACTGGTACCTTAACTGTGGTGTGGTGGCTAGTACTGGTACCTTAACTGCGGTGTGGTGGCTAGTACTGGTACCTTAACTGTGGTGTGGTGGCTAGTACTGGTACCTTAACTGTGGTGTGGTGGCTAGTACTGGTACCTTAACTGTGGTGTGGTGGCTAGTACTGGTACCTTAACTGTGGTTTGGTGGCTAGTACTGATACGTTAGCTGTGGTATGGTGGCTAGTAGCGCTACCTTAGCTGTTGTGTGGTGGCTAGTACTGGCACCTTAGCTGTGCTGTGGTGCGTTGTACTGGTACCTTAACTGTGGTATGGTGGCTAGTACTGGCAACTTAGCTGGGATGTGGTGCGTTGTACTGGTATCTTAGCTGTGGTGACTGGTACCGGTACTTAGCTGCGGTGCGTTGTACAGGTATTTTAACTGCTGAAGATTGAGACACTGATGCAGCATATGGGAATCTTTATTCAGGAAACGTTTCGCCACACAGTGGCTTCATCAGTCCAATACAAAGAGGAAGGCGTAAGGAGAGGAGGAGTATGAGGTAATCAGTCCCTCAGCCTGGAGTCGATGTGTTCAGTCCATCAATCTTGTAGAATGTACAGCATAGGGCCGTAGACGTGGCTTATATACTGTAGTGAGATGAGGTGAAGCAGGCGGAGGCGGGGTCATAGTGGTACCATCCACTAGTCGAAGTAGGTCTTCGTCCAAAGGTTGAACAAGTGTTGAAGATTTCTTTGTAACAAGATCCCATGATGCTGCAGTGCCTGACAGTTGTGATGAATGGTTTGAAAAACCGACAAGTTGAAGATTGAGACACTGATGCAGCATATGGGAATCTTTATTCAGGAAACGTTTCGCCACACAGTGGCTTCATCAGTCCAATACAAAGAGGAAGGCGTAAGGAGAGGAGGAGTATGAGGTAATCAGTCCCTCAACCTTGAGTCGATGTGGTCAGTCCATCAATCTTGATGGACTGACCACATCGACTCCAGGTTGAGGGACTGATTACCTCATACTCCTCCTCTCCTTACGCCTTCCTCTTTGTATTGGACTGATGAAGCCACTGTGTGGCGAAACGTTTCCTGAATAAAGATTCCCATATGCTGCATCAGTGTCTCAATCTTCAACTTGTCGGTTTTTCAAACCATTCATCACATTTTAACTGCTGTATGGAGGGTAGTACCAACCTAACCTTACGGAACTAGAATCTGCTAGAGCTAGACTGGAAAAAATACTAAGCATGTAGATATGTCACTGGAAGCAACTGGTAATTATAATCGGTCAAAACATTCCTGGGTGCCGAGCACTGTTCTGTCCGACATGACAACAGTGACGAAACCTATCAAGTCTTGTTACAGACTCTCTTCTGCAGATTCCTGTACCTGTTCCAGGTATAGGTGAATGATTAAACATGGTTTTAGTCTCTCCATAAATATTATATACATTAATTTAGTGTCAGTGCTGCTCACGTTCATCCCTGTCAGGATCTACGTAGCCGAACCATTCAAATGCTATAATTGTAAGAGGAATTGTAAGATGTACTCACTTCATTCCAACCTTCCAGCCATTTTATTCCCCAGGTACCGCATTTTATTTTCCATTAATAATAATACCAAAGAAATTCCTTTTCTGGGAACAAGGAAACCAGATTTATAATAAATAAAATTAGCATTTAGATTTTTTTAGGGTAAATACGTAGTTTCAAGTTTTTGCCTCAAAATTATTAGTGAAAGTATTGTTATTAACAAGGAACAATCAGCACAGTCAAAACCACTGACACGTCCATGTATCTTGCAGTGCTTTCGTACACACAAGTTGTCTTCGCTTTGTTAAATTATTATTATTATAATAATAAAAAAAAGCGCTAAGCCACAAGGGCTATACAGCGCTGCTCGCTTTGTTAAAGAAAACAAAAAAAGACAATACTCCTATGAGAGTATCACTCCGGCTGGACGTGCCGGATACATACACCGAGAGGTGAATATGATAATGGTATACAATACCGACAGGTTGATAGGACATGTGCAACAGTTAGGTATCTTTATTCCAAAACGTTAGGCCTACACAGTAGGCTTCTTCAGTTAGCAGAAGCAGTAGAGATGTAAAGACGATGTAATCAGTCCATCATCCTTGAAGACGTGGTCTTCAAGGATGATGGACTTAAGAGTCATCACCTTTGATGAACTTTAAGGGTCACGTCTTCACAAAAACGCTTGGAATTTCATTATTTTTTTCAGTGGTTGTTCTGCATATTGTGATAACACTTGTACACCAGTTCGTTGAATAAATATACATATGTATATATCACACATTAAAAGTTGTGTAACTCAGTCTCGTCTGTCAAGAGACAATTACGTGTTAATGTAAAGAATATTCACCCCTGGTATTATTATTATTATTATTATTATTATTATTATTATTATTATTATTATTATTATTATTACGTATTATTATTATTATTATTATTATTATTATTATTATTATTATTATTATTATTATTATTATTATTATTATTATTATTATTATTATTATATTATTATTATTATTATTATTATTATTATTATTATTATTATTATTATTATTGCGTATTATTATTATTATTATTATTATTATTATTATTATTATTATTATTATTATTATTATTATTATTATTACGTATTATTATTATTATTTTTATTATTATTATTATTATTATTATTATGTATTATCATTTATTATTATTATTATTTATTATTATTATTTTTAATATTGTTGTCAATATTATTATAATATTGTTGTTGTTATTATTATATTCATAAGAAAGCGTTAAAACCCTGAGCGTCATATAGCGTCTGATAAATGACAGGCACTTGGGTTCGATCCCGGGAAAGTGAGAACAGGTTCAGTTCCTCGGATCAAGAGATTCTCGCCGGCGTCAAGGCTCGAGGAGTCCAAGTTATTCTTTGAATTTTTTTTTGTTTCTTTACAAAATGCGTAAACAATTTAATATTTTTTTATTTTTTGAGAAAGTTTTCGAGTAAAAAAAAAAATACGTATCTTCATTAATCTAGAATATGTTGAAATTCTCCTTTCCTCTCTATTGTTAAATTTATATTCTCTGTATTCTCTAAGAATATGTGTCCTCTGCCTGATGATTACAGGGCTGATTCTGTCTGTTTATGGTAATGATGCAAATTACTGACAGGTAGCAACAGCCTGGCTGATCAGGCAAGCACCGGACAAGCCTGGCCAAAGGGTCTGGCTGCAGGAGTAGAGAAAACTCTGGTAACCCGTCAAAGGTAAGGTAGAGGCAGGGTGACGAATAAGACAAGTACAACGTTTTCCTCACCTTCCACTGTTTCCAGTATATAATCTATTGAAAAGGCCACTGGTGGGCGAAACGTTTTCATAATAAGATACCCAGGTTGAAATTAAGACACATATGCAACATCAGGGTATCTTTATTGTAAACGTTTCGCCATCCAGTGGCTTTATCAGTACAAATTCCAGGATATAATTTGAATAGAGTAGAACCATATACAGAAGATGAGGTAATCAGTCCCTCAACCTCGGAGTTGGAACGAAGAGCACCGTAGTCGTGGAGATTCTGAAGCAGAAGCAAGGAGCCTGGGAAGAACCTACTTCTATTGGAGAATCCCGCCTACCCTTTCCACCTGACGTTAGTATATAAGCGCCAGGCTCCTTGCCTCTGCTTCAGAATCTCCACGACTACGGTGCTCTTCGCACCAACTCCAAGGCTGAGGGACTGATTACCTCATCTTATGTATATAGTTCTACTGTCTTCAAATTATCTCCGGGAATTTGTATTGATAAAGCCACTGGATGGCGAAACGTCTACAATAAAGATACCCAGATGTTGCACATGTGTCTTAATTTCATCTTGTCGGTATTGTATACCATTCTTGTACATACCCAGGTTGTACATAAATGGTATACAGTACCGACAAGATGAAAAATTAGACACATGTGCAACATCTGGGTATCTATTTGTAGACGTTTCGCCATCCAGTGGCTTTATCAGTACAAAACAAGGACATAATGTGAAGTAGAATCACATACAAAAGTTGAGGTAAATCAGTCCCTCAGCCTTGGAGCAAGTGAAGAGCACCGTAGTCTTGAAGACTCTGAAGCACAGGCAGGAAGACTGGGGCTTATATACTGGCGTATGTGAGTACTGCTTTCTTCACGTTATGTCCTTGTATTGATAAAGCCACTGGATGGCTAAACGTTTGCAAATACAAACACCCAGATGTTCCACATGTGTCTAATTGTTGTCTTGTGTGTAAGAGGTAAAATGTTGAGTACACGAGTACTCAGGTATACGAGTAGGTCTCCTAGCATTACTGGTATACAGTACACAGGAACATAAGAATGGAGGAGCACTGCAGCACACCTACTGGCCCACACAGAGCAAGTCCTTATCAAAACCATCAACTCCCACCAGCGCATTTGTCCGACCTTTTCCCAGAGCTACAAATTTATGTATTAGTCGCATGTGAAACATCTGAGTATCTTTATTTTGAGGACGTTTCGCCGATCAGTGGCGTTCTTAATTCAGAGCTTAGTAGCTGGAGACAGTGAAAGATGTGATAATCAGGACCTCATACTTGAAGGTGTTCTGTACCTTAGTCTTGGTGAGTTTGGTCAAGACTAAGGTACTGAACACCACTTTAAGGATTAGAGACTGATTACCTCATCCACCTTTAAGGCTGAAAAATAACTAGTCGGGTAAACTTCCCAAAGTTAAGATACCCAGATATTGTACAAATGTCTACGCCATTATATAGGCAGGTCTTACCATACGGCCTTATATTAAGTAATCTCTCTCTCTACACAGGGTTTTACAAGGTTAGGTTAAGGTTCCTAACCTTATTTGCAAGCTAAAAGTTGTTACCTATATTCTCTCTCTCTCTCTCTCTCTCTCTCTCTCTCTCTCTCTCTCTCTCTCTCTCTCTCTCTCCCTCAACACCTGAAGACTCGACCACATTATCTCACTCTCTGTACACAGTGAGAATGAGGTTGTGTTTAAACAACTCCCTCACATCCCATGAGTTGTTCATTCAGGGGATGTTATTGTTTAATGTGGGAGACCCTGAAAATGGTGAATGATCACCGAAATGTCAACTTTTTAATAAGCTGTGACTTCATACAATACATGAAGCCGAAAATTTATTGTTAGTTGCCAGTTGTTAAAGGCACTTGTCGATACGCACCTTTTGCGCGCGCGCGCGCGCGCGCGCGCGCGTGTGTGTGTGTGTGTGTGTGTGTGTGTGTGTGTGTGTGTGTGTGTGTGTGTATGTGTGTGTGTGTGTGTGTGTGTGTGTGTATGTGTGTGTGTGTGTGTGTATGTGTGTGTGTGTGTGTGTGTGTGTGTATGTGTGTGTGTGTGTATGTGTGTGTGTGTGTGTGTGTGTATGTGTGTGTGTGTGTGTGTGTGTGTGTATGTGTGTGTGTGTGTATGTGTGTGTGTGTGTGTTTATGAGTGGGTGCGCGTGTAAGCAACTCTGGTGACCATGATATAAAACCGCCATAACAATTTGGCACAGTGTGGGCAGCCTCCATCCCTCAGGCACGGTGTCACCCTCACTCAGGACACACACTGGCACTCTCACGGCACTCTTCCATCCACCCCCACACACAACTCCACACCTCCATCTCCACCTCCGTGTCGTATGTTGCTCTGGAGTGGTGGGGAGGAATCATATACCCCGAGGAAGCACGCACACACACACACACACACACACACACACACACACACACACACACACACACACACACACACACACACACACACATACACACATAAGTCTACAAAGAGACCTGGACAGGCTGGACTCGTGGTCCAGCAACTGGCTCCTAGAATTTAACCCCGCCAGATGCAAAGTCATAAAGATCGGGGAAGGGCAAAGAAGACCGCAGACAGAGTATAGGCTAGGCGGCCAAAGACTGCAAACCTCGCTCAAGGAGAAGATCTTGGGGTGAATAAAATACCGAGCACGTCGCCGGAAGCACACATCAACCAGATAACTGCTGCAGTATATGGGCGCCTGGCAAACCTGAGAACAGCGTTCCGATACCTCAGTAAGGAATCGTTCAAGACTCTATACACTGTGTACGTCAGGCCCATACTGGAGTATACAGCACCAGTTTGGAGCCCACATCTGGTCAAGCACGTCAAGAAATTAAAGAAAGTGCCAAGGTTTGCAACAAGGCTAGAGCCAGAGTTACGAAGAAAAGTTAAGGGAAATCGGCCTGACGACACTGGAGGACAGAAGGGTCAGGGATGACATGATAACGACATACAAAATACTGCGTGGAATAGTTAAGGTGGACAGACACAAGATGTTCCGGAGATGGGACATAGAAACAAGAGGCCACAATTGGAAGTTGAAGACTCAGATGAGTCAAAGGGATGTTAGGAAGTATTTCTTCAGCCACAGAGTTGTTAGGAAGTGTAATAGTTTGCCAAGTGATGTAGTGGAGGCAGGAACCATACATAGTTTTAAGACGAGGTATGATAAAGTTCATGGAGCAGGGAGAGGAGGACCCAGTAGCGGTCAGTGAAGAGGCTGGGCCAGGAGCTGAGTCTCGACCCCTGCAGCCACAACTAGGTTAATACAATTAGGTGAGTACACACACACACACACACACACACACACACACACACACAGGTTAAGGGAAATCAACCTGACGACACTGGAGGACAGGAGAGATAGGGGGGACATGATAACGACATACAAAATACTGAGAGGAATTGACAAGGTGGACAAAGACAGGATGTTCCAGAGATTGGACACAGTAACAAGGGGACACAGTTGGAAGCTGAAGACACAGATGAATCACAGGGATGTTAGGAAGTATTTCTTCAGCCACAGAGTAGTCAGTAAGTGGAATAGTTTGGGAAGCGATGTAGTGGAGGCAGGATCCATACATAGCTTTAAGCAGAGGTATGATAAAGCTCACGGCTCAGGGAGAGTGACCTAGTAGCGATCAGTGAAGAGGCGGGGCCAGGAGCTCGGACTCGACCCCCGCAACCTCAACTAGGTGAGTACAACTAGGTGAGTACACACACACACACACACACACACACACACACACACACACACACACACACACACACACACACACAGGGAGCCAAAGACTACAAACCTCATTCAAAGAAAAGTGTCTTGTGGTGAGTATAACACCGGGCACCTCTCTTGAGGCACACATTAACCAAATAACTGCTGCAGCATATGGGCGACTAGCAAACCTAAGAACAGCATTCCATCTTAATAAAGAATCGTTCAGGACCCTGTACACTGTGTACGTCAGACCCATATTGGAGTATGCAGCACCACTTTGGAACCCACACCTAGCCAAGCACGTACGGAAATTAGAGGATGTGCAAAGGTTTGCAACAAGACTAGTCCCGGAGTTAAGGGACATGTCCTTCGAGGAGGGGTTAATAGAACTCGATCTGACGACGCTGGAGGACAGGAGAAACAGAGGGGATATGTTAACGACATATAAAATTCTGAAAGGAATTGACAAGGTGGACAGAGACAAGATGTTCCAGAGATGGGACACAGCAACAAGGGGTCACAATTGGAAGTTGAAGACTCAGATGAATCACAGGGATGTTAGGAAGTATTTCTTCAGTCACAGAGTTGTCAGGAAGTGGAATAGTCTGGGAAGTGATGTAGTGGAGGCAGGATCCATACATATCTTTAAGAAGAGGTATGATAAAGGTCATGGAGCAGGCAGAGTGACCTAGTAGCGACCAGTGAAGAGGCGGGGCCAGGAGCTGTGAATCGACCCCTGCGACCACAACTAGGTGAGTACACACACATCTTACATTCACTCCATCCAAACTTTGCCGGAGAATCACTACTCGGAGAGCTGCTTTAAGTTACGTTACATACGCTAAGGTTTTCGTTTTTTTAATAGCCCATCATCATAATGGAGCCACTCCAGACAAAATCCTCTCAAGAAGTCAGACTCGGCTATTAATACGCGGGTTGCAACACCAGTATGTATGCGGACGGAGCCTTAATTTTTTTTCAACGTTTCGCTCTAAGCAGAGCGAAACGTTAACGAATAATGCCGTTTACTTTGTATCATACTCGGAGGTTGTAGCGGATGACGTGTACAAATAAGGAACTCTCATTCCCGACCTTCGAATGGCACAGTTACGTCAGGCGAGACAAGTTATTCCTTCGTAGTTGTGAAACCGACGTGTGTTATAATATAATGTTGCTAATTGATGTTTAAGTCCGTAGGAAAATGTTTCTAAACTACAACTTCACAAACTCCAACGTTTTTTAATCCTCGGTGGCACTTTCTCGTTCGTAATAATTACTTGTCACTGGTATTGGTACACCGGTACACTCTTCACCTATAATTTTATTATTCAAGTAAATAATGATAAAAATGTATTGTGAAATGCGTAGTTCTGTACTCGTCTGAAATATTAATAAGAGTATAAGTAAATACAGAGGGTGAAAGTGGAAAGGGATGCAGAGGCGTAGCTCTTATGTGTTGGTTTATCAAGTCATTCTACATAGAGCGTTGAGAAGCCCACCAAAATTTCGACACTTCTTAGTCCACTCGGCCATTAGTGCTTCAGACATCAGGTGCCCAGTACCATAGGACATGTCACCCCAGTTGTAAGCACATACTTGGCCATGGAAGCTATAGGACTAAGTTTGTTGTCGCAACGAAAGCTTCCTCTGCAACCTGTGTCTTTTAGCAGCGAAAGTCAAAATGTTGGTTGAAGCGAGGGTGTCCTCTATACAACTGAATACACGATGGTCATTCACTCTGTACTCTAACCTGAGTTAGGGAAGAGATAAGAGGAATGTTTGCTAGCAACATCGTGTCAATATAGCCGTATACCGAAGAATAAAAGTCACAATACCATAGCTGCAACAGATCACACGTAACCCGTTCTTAGGAAAGGAAACTTATGACGATTCGGTCCGTTCTTGACCATAGTTTGATTTTAAATTTTGACTTGAGAGTTTTCCTAAGAGATGGTTGTTTGTGAGACATTTATTTTGTTTATAGATGGATTGAGAGGCGTCATGGCCACAGGCGTGGGTATGAAGATACAACTTGCAGTGTAAGCTTTCGTTGAGGTTACGTTTCAAGTCATGACTTAATTAAGAGTGCAATGCTGATGAATCGAAATGCTGCCACAGTAAGAGCTAGTTCTACTTTTTGTGTCTTCATGCTCGTGTTTAGATACAGTAGGAGGCAGTTTCAATAAATATGGGTAATACGAGAGAGCAGAGCTCTATAAAGACGATTCGTTTAAAGAGAGCTTTTTCAATTCAGTACTTGATAAAGCTTTTCTTGAGCGAATCGTTGTCTTGAAGACTTGCACTACTCTGTCTTTGTAATATCCACAGGTATAGCTGGGGTTGTAAAAAGTGAAGAACATAGTGTCAGCGAGAGGTGTAGTCTTGAAAAATAATTGTGAATTTTATTCAGAGGAAACTGTCACAATTTCTGCTTGCTGACGCCGCAGTGCTCTTCAGAGATCTGGAAGAGAAGTTGCTGAAGCTGATGGTGGAGTAGATAAAAGTGTGTAAAAGAAGGAAGTCGAAAATAGACATAAAGCAAAAGAGCAAGTAATGTGAGCCAGTAGAAATATAAAGAATGAAAGCTTGGAGATCAGACTGGACGGAAGGAGTACGGTGGAAGTAGACATATTCCAGTCTTGGTAGTGGATGTTCCAGATGATGGAAGTATGGAGGATAAGGTAGGACACGGAGTAAATAAGATGAAGCAAGCACTAGTAGTCTTGAGGAGTCTGTAGAACGAAGTTCATCAGTGGATGCACAAAAAAGGGGGTAATGTTTCATTGTAGTGCCAACACTTTTATCTAGGTGTGAGGTATGGTCTTCAGACGTTGCAGCAAGGATGCTGGGGCAGTAGAAATATTGTTTAAGATCAACGTGTGTTGTGAATAGTATGGACAGAATAAGGAATGGAAAAGTTAGATGTCGGGCTGTTATGAAAGTATAATTAAAAAGGCTTAGAAGAGGGTTTGTTAAGACAGGTAATGTAGAGTGAAGGAATATAAGATAGACTGGTTAATAGAAGGGATATAAGATAGACTGGTTAAGAGAAGGGGTATAAGATAGACTGGTTAAGAGAAAGAGTATAAGATGTACTGATTAAGAGGAGTAAGATTGATTAAGATGATACATAACTCTGGGGTGGATGGAATGAGTTAAAGGGAACGTCTGAGTAATGGCTGGAACGTGGATTTGAAGGAGGTTTTGAGAGGCAGCAGCTTGAATGTCATGAAACCAAGTTTGAATATATTAGATCGGAGTGAATGGAAGTAATTTTGTGGTGATGAGGGATGTGATTTGACGAGCTGTTGTAGTGTGTAAAAAGATAATATCTGTGAAGGGATTAAGGTAAACTGGTTAACCAATCAGAATTTTTGTAGATGAGAAATATAGTGTCTGCTCACTGAATATTATGTGGGTCATTGTAGCGCGATATTTGTGTACTTCTGTAAATATTGTTAGGGAACGAATACTGGTGAAGGTGTTTTCTTTTGCGAGTCGCCTTAGCGGTGTTAAAAAATTCACTCTTGCAATTAAACTTTTAAAATAAATGCATTTTTCTCTCTTTAAAATATAAAGTGTAATTAAAATTTGTGCCCTATTCAAAGTGTAGCGAAGGTGAACTGTAAAATAACACTTTAGTAAATCTGTCGAGACCTGACGTGCGTGTGGCGTTCTGAAGTGACTTAACGAGGGAACTATGAAGGACATGAGCACCCGTGGAATGACCTGAGGTGAGGGAGGGAAGGGGGGGATGGGAGGGAGGGAGGAAAGGGGGGAGAATGGGAGGGAGGGAAGGTGAGAGGATGGAAGGGAGGGAGGGAGGGAACGGTGAACAGGGCGACAGCACTCGTGTAAAAGACCAGAAGATAAGAGAGGGAGGGAACGATCATGGAAGGAAAGGGGAAAGAGGGCAGCAACACATGGAAGAATGACCTGAGGTGATGGAGAGAAGGCAGGCAATTAGGGAGAGAGAGAGAGATTAGGGAGAAAATATCGAGGGAAGGAAAGATGGAGAGAAAAGGCTGGAGGGAGTGAAGGAGTGAAAAAACAAGTTGAAGGACGAAATCTTATTGGAACAACGTTTGGCTCTGTAGAGTTTAATCAAGTGATGCAGAATTTGCAATGATACAAAAGTTAGAGTGGTACAGAGGTTACAGAACGAAACAGAGTGATACAGGTTGCAGGGTGATACAGGTTGCACAGTGATATATAAGTTGCACTTGCAGGTCTGCACACTGGTGGAAGGTAAGGTGGAAGCAAGAGACCGGAAGTGAAGCTTCTCAAGGATGTTGGTCGCCTCACCTCCAATTATTTTAGTGTCAAAATCATAGGTTCTTGGGTCAGCAGTCAACGCTAGCTTGCTGACACAGCACAGGAGCCATGCTGCAGGTCACCGCTAGCTTGCTGACACAGCACAGGAGCCATGCTGCAGGTGACCGCTAGCTTGCAGACACAGCACAAGAGCCATGCTGCAGGTGACCTCTAGCTTGCTGACACAGCACAGGAGCCATGCTGCAGGTCACCGCTAGCTTGCTGACACACCACAGGAGACATGCTGCAGGTCATCGCTAGCTTGCTGACACAGCACAGGAGCCATGCTGCAGGTCACCGCTAACTTGCTGACACAGCACAGGAGCCATGCTGCAGGTCACTGCTAGCTTGCTGACACAGCACAGGAGCCATGCTGCAGGTCACCGCTAGCTTGCTGACACAGCACAGGAGCCATGCTGCAGGTCACCGCTAGCTTGCTGACACAGCACAGGAGCCATGCTGCAGGTCACCGCTAGCTTGCTGACACAGCACAGGAGCCATGCTGCAGGTCACCGCTAGCTTGCTGACACAGCACAGGAGCCATGCTGCAGGTCACCGCTAGCTTGCTGACACAGCACAGGAGACATGCTGCAGGTCACCGCTAGCTTGCTGACACAGCACAGGAGCCATGCTGCAGGTGACCACTAGCTTGCTGACACAGCATAGGAGCCATGCTGCAGGTCAGCACTTGCTTGCTGACACAGCACAGGAGCCATGCTGCAGGTCACCGCTAGCTTGCTGACACAGCACAGGAGCCATGCTGCAGGTGACCGCTAGCTTGCTGACACAGCACAGGAGCCATGCTGCAGGTCACCGCTAGCTTGCTGACACAGCACAGGAGCCATGCTGCAGGTCACCGCTAGCTTGCTGACACAGCACAGGAGCCATGCTGCAGGTCACCGCTAGTTTGCTGACATCGCACAGGAGCCATGCTGCAGGTCACCGCTAGCTTGCTGACACAGCACAGGAGCCATGCTGCAGGTGACTGCTAGCTTGCTGACACAGCACAGGAGACATGCTGCAGGTCACCGCTAGCTTCCTGACACAGCACAGGAGCCATGCTGCAGGTCACCGCTGGCTTTCTGACACAGCACAGGAGCCATGCTGCAGGTCACCGCTAGCTTGCTGACACAGCACAGGAACCATGCTGCAGGTCACCGCTAGCTTCCTGATACCACACAGGAGACATGCTGCAGGTCACCGCTAGCTTGCTGACACAGCACAGGAGCCATGCTGCAGGTCACCGCTAACTTGCTGACACAGCACAGGAGCCATGTTGCAGGTCACCGCTAGCTTGGTGACACAGCACAGGAGCCATGCTGCAGGTCACCGCTAGCTTGCTGACACAGCACAGGAGCCATCCTGCAGGTCACCGCTAGCTTGCTGACACAGCACAGGAGCCATGCTGCAGGTGACCGCTAGCTTGCTGACACAGCACAGGAGCCATGCTGCAGGTGACCGCTAGCTTGCTGACACAGCACAGGAGCCATGCTGCAGGTCACCGCTAGCTTGCTGACACAGCACAGGAGACATGCTGCAGGTCACCGCTAGCTTGCTGACACAGCACAGGAGCCATGCTATGGGTGACCACTAGCTTGCTGACACAGCACAGGAGCCATGCTGCAGGTCAGCACTTGCTTGCTGACACAGCACAGGAGCCATGCTGCAGGTCACCGCTAGCTTGCTGACACAG